>CM065722.1:57406850-57416850 GCA_033310375.1 Conus canariensis | reverse complement strand
AACAAGAACAAAAAGAAGAACAAGAACAAGAAAAAGAAGAGGAAAGCCCACATGAAAATCTGTACAAACGAACAAAACAGCTATCAAATACTTTCTCAGACTTTCTTTGAAAATCGTAGCACTATTTCCAGCAAACGTTTTGGTCTGGCGAACTGTGACAATCCTATACAAATGCACAACAAAAACACTAAATCGAAAACATACAAGTGTGTGCTCAAGGGCCGGACGAAAGTACATTCATGCACGTATCTGTTTTTCAAAAGTCTCCACACAGTTCTTTTAGATATGCTTGCAAAACAAGGGGCAAACAGAAAGCAACATATGCATTTCTCTGTGTGTGTGTGTGTGTGTGTGTGTGTGTGTGTGTGTGTGTGTGTGTGTGTGTGTGTGTCGTTTTGTGACTTTTGCATGGGAAATATGCACACAAGTGTGTGTGTGTGTGTGTGTGTGTGTGTGTGTGTGTGTGTGTGTGTGTGTGTGCGTGCGTGTGTGTGTGTGTGTGTGTGTGTGTGTGTCTGTGTGTGTGTGTCTGTGTGTGTGTCTGTTGTGTGTCTGTCCGCGCGCGCGCGCGCGTGCGTGCAAGTGTAATTCTGAGATAGGTAATAAATATGTAAATGTGGTAAGATACTGGGTGCCATTAATGAAAGTTGTTCTGCATAAAGACCAAAAAATAACTACAAACTGGCACTTCTTATAGCGTCTACGTTATGTCTTTGAGGGACATTTTGAGAGAGACTCCAGTGTATATGCGGGTTCGAAATGCTTTGGTTCAACACACGGAGATTTCTGAGGTGGTGGCAATAATTTTCGGTAGGGAGCAATGGGGCTTGTCTTGGATTACATTTTTCAAATTAGAGTGGGAAACAATGACAGGGTGAGAGCCGGAGGGGGATATTACTGATCGCCAGGCACGTCGGGTTATCGGGTTATCACTCAAAAAGTGAGAAGTGGAAATGACCCATATCAGATCGGAGAGGAAGATGACGATGATTCGGGTATTTTTGATTCAGAGGAGGATCAGTCCGGCTAGAGACATGACTTTGATGAGGCCGTTTCTTTCCTCCATCTTGACCACAGAAGATCGAGATTTTCCGCTGTTCTGCTATTGAGGTGTTTTTTTTTTTTTTTACTGCTTTAGAAACTTGTACTGGAAACAAAATGGGCAAAAAACAAACATTAACATGTTTGTCCCAGGCTTATTTCAGATAAATACTTTATTGCAAGATGCTATTGCCAACATGTCTTTTTTTCATTTAGCGGATAAAACAGTAGTGGAAGTTACATGAGCGCTCGGAAAGGTCTTGAGGCTTATTAAAATGAGTTCATCCCACGTTTCAAAGTGCATTTGGCTTGAATGACAGGTGTTCACAGGTGTGTTTATACCAGCACCAATAACACATCATATTCGATGCGACTGGTAAAGAATACAACCAATGACGGATGTCAACAGCTATCAGTTCCGGGACATATTTCACACGCAGGGCCAGTATGTGGGACTGATAAACCGTATGGCCGAATCCCCTACAAGCAGCATAGCTGTTTTCTTGAGAACAAGTCCTATCGCTAAGTGCATCTCCAGTGAAGAGGGCATTAGAGGTTTCAAGGTGTCCTTAGCTGAGAACGTCTTTTGTCTGTTCTTATCTTGAGTTGTCTCTAAGGATTATAGGGATAATGAAGACAGACGCTGTTCCTCATCAATTTTAGGGAGAAAAAAAATGTCAAAGGAATTGGATGTAAGGACTGAATACTGTATCCCGATACTCCTTCTGCCTAAGTCACTGTCTGTCGTGGGAGGATTTTCGCATCTGCCATAGTTTTCAGAGAAGTCATTTTAGTGGCTGTGATTTCAGCTCGGCACAACGCCTATCACTCATAACAAGCTAATATCTCAAATCTATTCTCTGTGCATTTCAGTGCTTCGGGTAATACTTTTTAGGGAACAACTATTATCTTGTGGGTTTGAACGGCAACAGACTCTATCTGGAGTAAGTGTGTGTGTGCGTGCGTGCGCGCCTCAGTGCATACGTGCATGCATGCGTGCGTGCGTGCGTGCGTGTGTGCATGCGTGCGTGCGCGCACGCGCATTAGTGTATGGAAATGTTTACATCATTGGAGAGGACCCACTCGTTTTTTGTTTGTTTGTTTGTTTGTTTTTTCTAGTTGAGAACGAAGTGTGCCTATTTTCTCAGATGTTTAAGCCGACAGTTCATTTTTCATATGTTTCCATATGGTAAACCTAAGAAGTAATAACAAAAGAAAATTATCGTGAAAGATCCAATTATCATTGTTTTGTTTGAGGTCTTTTTTCCCTAGCTAAAGCATTGTGTCTATTTCTGGAAGTGGACTGGATTCATGGGTAGAATGATACAGCGTTCGGCCGCACCGATACCTTGTGTGTGTGTCCGCAAACTTGTGTGTGTGTGTGTGTGTGTGTGTGTGTGTGTGTGTGTGTGTGTGTGTGTGTGTGTGTGTGTGTGAGCGTGCGCGGTGTGCGTGCGTGCGTGCGTGCGGCGGCGCGCGCGCGCGTGCATGTCTGTGTGTGTCAGAGAGAGAGAGAGAGAGAGAAGAAGAAGAAGAAGAAGAAGAGAGAGAGAAGAAGAGAGAGAGAGAGAGAGAGAGAGAGAGAGAGAGAGAGAGAGAGAGAGAGAGAGAGAGAGAGAATGCGTGCCTCCACGCCTTTCCCACACCCTTCCCCTAGCATTGTACCATTATCAGCAACATAACAGCGAAAGAAAATAACCAATCGCTTCGTTCCTGAACTCGCTGGGAAAATAGGCACCTTAATTAACAAAAAACAGGAAAGCTTTTTCCATCACGATTTTTCATAGCGAAATCGATCCCACCTGAAACAACACTGCGATAAAGGTTTGATGGTAGCTGTCCTCGCTGATGGCAAACATGAACAAATTCCTTGTGATTTTTGACATGATGGTGTGTTGGATTCGGGAGTCATTTGAACCGGAGACGGAGAGAAACAAAACGTCGACATCGCGAGAAATCGAAACGCACAAATACCTTTGTTTTTCATCTCATCACTTCTCTCCTGTTTTCTTCTTCCGCTACAGCCAGCTGCCTGCCCAATTATCTCTGTCCTTGTGAAAATGGGGACGCCAATATACCCTCGGTAAGTTTCTGATTGTTTGTCGTCAACGAAGTTGATTTTGTGAGAGCCAGATACTTAAGACAAATTATTTGAATATTTCTCTTTTATTTTAAAGTTTACAGGACTTATCAAAATTTTGAAGAATGCACCTATTCACTTCTTGAATTAACTCGTCATACATAAAAATCAGTCTTTCCAAAAACGCCGGTGTAACTAAAGATAGAATCCATCTTGCAATTTCATAACACAAGCGGAATGATGTTCTGCGTCTGCTGATTGGTCGTTGCAGAGAGCCCAGTTCTTGTTCCGTTTCTGTTTTCTGGTGTTGTCCGCGACGATCCTTACACTGTACTCTATGACGTGATTGTTGACTTGATTCAATATGCATATGACATTTTCTATATTGATGAAGTACTTGATTGAGGAACCACAAAAAGGGGCGCAATAAACTTTGTCCAAAACTAATAACAGTCGAGTGAACTAATTTTGATAAAACTTAACGGATATGGATCTGAAGCAATCAAATGTCCTTTGAGCTTTTTAGTTCCAGAAAAAGTACAAGAGCATTTAAGTATCCAAACTGAACAAGATGAAACTTTCGGTAAGCCCATGAAGTACGTGGGGATCGGAGCAGCGGGGAAGCTGTTTAAGCAGAATGTAAATGTTGATAATAAGATATATTTCTTAAAGATGGTGGCTTTACATTCAGGTGCCCACCAATCACGGCAGAGCTCACAGTGCTCAGCAAATTTCATCGCCCTACATAAAGGTAGATATTGTCATCATTTAATTAACATTCTTCAACATTCTAATAATTATGCAGTTTACAATATAAACTGCATAATTATTAGAATGTTGAAGGATGTTAAGTAATGACAATATCCACCTTTATGTAGGGCTATGCGTTGATATTGTACTGCGCATGTGTTTAATTAGGTGTAGGTTGAGGGAAATCAATGTTTACTAGACACATACACTAAAAAAGGAGACTTCTTTAGTCACCTCATTCCGCTTCTTTTCGTCAAAATTCCACAGACAGGTAAAACTAACAAAGTAAACAGAATGAACACAAATATGTATAGACAGAGAGGGTAACTGAACACGTAT
The DNA here is from genome assembly GCA_033310375.1 of Conus canariensis. Classification (NCBI taxonomy): domain Eukaryota; kingdom Metazoa; phylum Mollusca; class Gastropoda; order Neogastropoda; family Conidae; genus Conus; species Conus canariensis. Next base: position 57,412,640 of record CM065722.1, on the reverse strand, counting down.
ACACAGACAATACCTTCAAATAAGAATACACATGGGATGAAAAACAGTAAAATGTACAATATACATAATTATTAGTACTGAACATTGTAAAGGTTTGTGGGTTTAGTTTGTTGTTCTTTTGTTTATTTCATTGTTTCTAAGAAATAGTTTAACACTTTTCCATTTCTAATATCTCCAACTCTGCTCTATCTCATGATCTTCAAGAAGTTACACGTTTCAAATTTCTGACGCTCAGCTGCTTTCGTACTTGACAAGAGCTGAATACAACTGATAAAGCTCTGTTTGCTCTGTTCCTTGTGTATGTTCGTTCTCATTTCAACATCCACATACTATCTCCTCTCCCTTTGACAATACTGCTCGTGTGTGCGCGCGCGCCACACACACACACACACACACACACACACACACACACACACACACACAGCACGCACGCACGCACGCACGCACGCACACAAACACACACACACGAACGCACGGACACACACACACACACAACACACACACACACACACACACACACACACACACACACCGCCCGCGCTAGAGAGAGAGGGGGAGGGGGAGGAGGGAGGGAAGAGGGGGGAGAGAGAGAGAGAGAGAGAGACAAAAACAGAGAGAGAGACAGAGACAGAGAGAGACAGAGACAGTAATTGTATAAATTAATAACAATATACAGAATCAAGAAACTTTTTTAAATCGGCAATTCGTTGACACACTTTCTCACATCATCATCATTGTTTCCTTTTAGAATAAACATTTTTCGACCCGATTCTTTAAGTAAAAAAGAGAGAGAGAGAGAGAGAGAGAGAGAGAGAGAGAGAGAGAGAGGAGAGAGAGAGAGAGGAGAGAGAAGAGAGAGGAGAGAGGCAGAGAGACAGAGACGAGACAGAGAGATCCAAAACCTAGTGGTCTGAACTGTTTCTTCTCAAACATTGTTTTAAGAACATACAACCCAGCAAGGGGACGCGTTATTCTGTCTGCTGTGTGGACGCTCTGGCCTATAAAATCAAAATGTATCCACAAAATCCCAAAAGGAGAAAAACTTCACGATGTGCACATTTCCTTCCTGTCAGTTGTAATAAATCATTCTGCGAGGAACCAAAGGTGTTTGAACCCAAAAAGGCTGGCAGATAATTACAAACAGATGAAGTAAAAAGTCGAAATACGCCAAACGGCTTAACCAGCTCCTTTTCCTTGTTTCTCTCTGTCAGTACTTTCTTTCTGTGTTTCTTCCCATCTGTATGAATCTACGCGAATCAAAGGAAGTGTCAATATGAACGATGGCTTTCAATATAGTTCTGGAACATGCATCAACGGGCCAAACCGCATCAAAATAGGTTCAACAGTAAAGCTATGAATATGTGATTAATGGTTTCAATACAAACTGGCTCTATCCATCATCGGTCCAAGCCATATTCAAATACACTCCAGGGCAGTAGAAAAATACATCATTTAGTGCATAAGGAAACCATAGGCATTACATTACTCTACGATTCACTGTACCGAAAAATCTTATCATACTCAAAAGTTTTCGGTTTTTTCCTTTCTGTTTCTTCTCCTGTTTTCAGTAAAATTATCCACACACCGCTGATTCAAGCTCGCCTCACACAACCATACCTATATTCTATGTATCGCGGTTTAGGAACCGGCAGCCACAGTCAGTAATCAATATCAGGTCGCCAAACGGAAACCCAGAGGAGAAGTCACTCCGTGTTGCTGAGTCGATTCGGTCGTATCCAGAGAAGTCTGGTTTTGATCCCACGAACACAAGACGCACCCACTCCACCCTGTAGTGATGGCAATATTTAGCTACTAGTAACAGCAATGCAGGTGAGCGTCCTCCATTGTAGGGCACGACAACGTCCATCCAAATGAGTCCCAATGAACAAGCCAACACCGAGGATACACTGTCATCCGGGATAGAGCGTGGAGAGGAAAGTCAAACGGAGCACAGCATGAACAGTCGTGGAAATGGGAAATTTCAAATGACACTCAGAGGACGCAGAGCTTGCTGAAGGGTTCCATTTTTGGTATACATATGAGCTGACATGGTACGTCTGAACTATTCACCATGAACCGCAGGCAAGGGTCACGAACATCTAGTCAGAGCAATACGGGCGGTCCATTCTATAACGTCAGTTCCAAACAGCTGAACACACAACACAGGAAACAGGGACAACAGTTCTATCAGCGTCAGAACTAACTGATGCCGTGCCTCTGGAATTCTTCAGATTCACCTTTTGTATCTCTAGAAAGCTTTAAGGCAGTATCCAATCAATTCTTCTGTCATGAACATTATCTGACCAAAATATCCATTGGTAAAGCGCAAGTGTACCCATTTGTTTCTCATGTCTAAAACATCTGTGAATGAAACAATCAATTGTGCACTTGGATGATCGATTTAAATGGCTCTGTACACTAAAGGGGGAATACACTAGAGTAAACTAGAGGGAATAATATATGTTAAGAAAGGAATGTCGGCTTTCTGCGATCTCTGTGTTATTCGGGATTTTCATAGATGAATCTGCCAAACGGTGTGCCTCAGAATGTGGACTAAACTTCACGAAAGTAATTCTTTCACCGGGCGACGGATGTAGCCAATAATAAAAAATATAAGAACGCAATACCGCGCGCAAGCTAACATCCCGAAAGAGAGCGCGGGCGCGCGACACACACAGAAATACACACAACACACACACACACACACACACACACACACACACACACACACACACACACAGACACACACACACACACACACACGCACGCACGCGCGCGCGCTCAATCCTGTAATTGCTGTTTCATGATCTTATTTTTTACTGTTGTTTGTTTTTACTTTTGATGTCTTTTTGTTTGTTTGTTTGTTTTTACAGTTTAATTCTTACTTAGAGTTTCTCCTCATCACACTCACCACACACACACGCGCGCGCGCGCGCGCGCGCACGCACACGCCGCACGCGAGCGCGCACACACTCAAACACACACACACCTTGTCTAATATCACATTTAGTGAAAAGACGTTAAATTGAAGAACAACAACAACACACACATACGCCCCCCTCCCCCCCCCCCCCCCCCCCCCCAAGACATATATAATTTCCAAAAAGGGCTCGATCAATGCTGGCATTTCAAAGAATTAAGAGATGATGCCAGACGTGAGGAAAGCTCTTATCATCCAATCAGATGGCGTGTTGCAGCGTTGTGTTTGATCATCACCACTCCCACAGTGAAAGTAGAGCAATTCATCAAAAATTTCTTCGGTTTGGAAACACACCTCTGTCCGCCTTCTGTCATGTATCGACCCTAACATTACTTCTTTCTCTCTCTCTCTCTCTCTCTCTCTCTCTCTCTCTCTCTCTCTCTGTATGTGTGTGTGTGTGTGTGTGTGTGTGTGTGTGTGCGTGTGTGTGCGCGCGCTAGTGTGTGTGTGTGTGTATGTGCGCGAGCGCGCTTGTGTGTGTGCGTGTGTATATGCGTGCGTGTGTATGTGTGTGCGTGTGTGTGGAAGTGGGGGAGAGGGAGGGGGACTAGGGCGAACGCCTTACCTTGCGCAAGAAGTGTGACTGCGTGGAAAGGGGCTCTATATTCGCATACGATGTAAATTTTGTGTGCATATGTAATTGTGGGGGAGGGGGAGGACCAGGAGGAGCAGGAAGTAAGTGAGAGAGGGAGAGACAGAGGGGAGAGGACGGGGGGAGGGAAAGTGAAAGGGCAAGAAACAACCGGAGGGAGGAAGTGAGGGAGGAGAGAAAGAGAGAGAGAGAGAGAGAGAGAGAGAGAGAGAGAGAGAGAGAGAGAGAGAGAGAGAGTAAGTAATAACTCTAATCAATGTATCACGTCAACAAGAGTACAATAAGACAAACAAACGCACACAAATACAGAATCAAAGATTTTGAAAACGCGACAAACAAAGTGTACATGAATCAGCAAAACTCATACACACCCATACGCCGGACTAAATCCATTTCGACGCTCACTCTCCATACAAGTGGCAAGTATCAAAAACATGTCGGTGAGCGAGCCTGGGCGGATGGGAACTCACTCAACCTGATGCAGACACGGTGGGAACAACCCGCCCATAACAGATCGATGACAAAAGCTGGGAACAAAGACAGGAAGGAATATAGATTGAATGAAGTTCAATCTGCGTTGATATAGATGGCCCTAACGACCGAACGTCCTGTGGTTCTCCACATGTAGTCGATATGTTCTTCCTAACAGCTTTCTCCCAGCCGTGCCATTTACCCAGAAATATCTGCTGGTTATCAAGTACCGTGAGTGAGCCCAGTACGGCCGTGAATCTGCCCTGACTCCTCAATCCAAAACCAGCTTACAGTGTTCGGCGGAAAGTGAATAATGTATCTCATGTTTGCCTGTCCAAAACCTTTCCTACAGGATACACAGGAGGGTGGACATGCATGACAGCGACTCCCTGTCTAAAACATATCCTACATGGTACAGTGTTGGGCGGAAATGTATCTCGTTATGATTCCTTATCAAAAACCTATCTCACAGGGTACAGTGAAGGGTTGACATGGTATCTCGTCATGACTCACTGTCAGAGACCCTTCTCCAGGTAATGTGGAGGGTGGAGATCGTTTTATCATTACTGCCCGTCCAAGACCATCCTACAAGGTACAGTAGGAGACGGACGCATTTCTCTCAATGACTCCTTTTTTTTTAAACCATCCTACAGGGCACAAAGGGGGTAGACATATATCCTGCCATGAATCTTCAAGACCATTCTACAGGGTCCAGTGGACGGTGGATATGTCTCTCGCCACGATTACCTTTCCACGACCATTCTACAGGGGATGATGGACATTTCTTTCGCCGTGGCTACCTGTCCAAGACCATTCTACAGGTACAGTGGAGGATGAACATGTATCTCACCATGTCTCCCTGTCCAAGACCATTCTACAGGTACAGTGGAGGATGAAGATGTATCCTACCATGACGCCCTGTCTAAGACCATTCTCCAGGGGACAGTGCAGGATGAACATGTATCTCAACATGACTCCCTGTCCAAGACCATTCTACAGGGTACAGTGGCGGATTAACATGTATTCCACCATCACTTTCTGTCCAAGACAATTCTACAGAGGACCGTGGAGCGCAGACGTATAAGAGGCAGACCGAAGAAACCCTGGACAGGCAACGTCAAGGAGAGGACAGTTCAATGCGCACTGCTGCACGTGGTTCTGGAGAAGAGGCTCCACAGATCTCTAGTCATCCATGCTACAGTCACGAAACCATTACAGGAAAACCATCATCACCACCATCATCACTATCACCAGTAATCTGAGGTGTAAATGTAGGTCCTAGATATCAGGACGCAACTTGATTCCCTTCCAACTGGCGCATACTTGAGTGACAAAGAATGAGAAGATAGGCAGACATATTCGCGCGCGCGCGCGCGCGCACACACACACACACACACACACACATATACATACATATATATATATATATATATATATATATATATATGCGTCAATGAGTGGGAGATCGCATCTCTTAGGAGATCCAAGTAAAGGTTGTTCTGCACTAATCTGCACAATTCTTAGTTGCTGACAATGCTTGGGTTATTGAACAGCAGAGCTGACCACTCAGACTGTTCCATATCTTTTGATCTCCCTAGCATCCTTGAATGGATCCTCAAGCATAGGCTCAAAGATTGTCCCCTACATTTTATACTGTTTGCATTATGTTTTAGTTTTTCAGCAACGGTTTTTCCTCTCCACACTTTCGTTTTGTTTCATTCTACTACCCTTCACTGGCTGCTTTGGG
>CM065722.1:57391850-57401850 GCA_033310375.1 Conus canariensis | reverse complement strand
TGTGTGTGTGTGTGTGTGTGTGTGCGTGAGTGTTTGTGCGTGCGCGCGTTCGTACGTGCATGCGTGCGTACGTGCGTGCGTGCGTGCCATGCATGCGTGCGTGCCATGCGTACGTGTGTGTGTGTGTGTGTGTGTGTGTGTGTGTGTGTGTTAAAGTAAAGAGAATATAAATTACAAAGTTAACTTCTCCAAGTTCCACGAGCGACCGTTTTAATGTGAACTGGAATCGAGCGACATGATCTGACCAAAACTACAGTAAAAGTGATAGTCAAAGGACTTGATGGAAGGGTAGTCTGACAAGTCTGATTCAAAACAAATCATTTACTGGCAAAGTACGCGATAAACACCTGAGACTATTGGAAAACATTGCATAATGCTTCAGATGAGGCCATTTCTTCTGAACTAAAACGACTGGTAATACTCTCTCTCTCTCCTCTTCCTCTCTCTCTCTCTCTCTCTCTCTCCCCCCCCCCCCCCCCCAAGCCCGTCCCTCCCCCTTTCTCGCTCTTCAAACACGTCTGCCGTAATCGCACATTTGACTGAAAGGATAATCATCGAAGAGCCATTTTCCACCCATCAATATCCACGTCAACAGCAAACACTAGCTTAACAGTATCCACGCAGAACAAACAAGCGGGCGTAGAAAGCCGACGAAGGGATGAGGGAGTAAGAACTGCCATTTCGTTCGCTGCTCTTGTGTCAAGATCTTGCCTCTGTAGCACAAATGTCATCGTTGATTTGGAAAATGACTCAGTTCTTCAATTGACTGAGTTTTCCCCCTTAAGATCAGGTTTCGTCCTGCTGACGCCATGTAAGGAACACTGTTGGTTTTAACGATAAATGTTCGCTCATCTTGAAAATTTGCTCGATTAAGAGTGGGAAAAGTGATGCCAAATGACTATGATGAGTTTCAAATAATCACGTCACTAACAACGTTTTACGCGAGACGTTCTCGTGGTTACGTTCCTTGGAATGAGGGCCAAACACAGATGAACGCCGTTTCTCTCGAAAGAAACGTTTCCGCTGCACTGTCCAGGCATTTGTTAGAGAAGCGAATCAATAACAGGAGATTAAGATCGTTACAAGATAGTCAGGAAATCAACCGTTTTCTTTACAATCGTTACTTATTGAGAAACTGATATTATGAAGGCAGCAGAGAACCGATAGCTAAGATTGTTTTTCGCTGTCAGTGGCCATTTTACTGGTCGTCTGTTTCAGAACAGACAAATATGATTATGATTATCATTATTCATTCTCTCTCTCTCTCTCTCTCTCTCTCTCTCTCTCTCTCTCAAACACACACACACACACGCGCGCGCGCGCGCGCGCGCACGCACCACGTACACACACACACACACACACACACACACACAACACACACACACACACAATTACCATACATAGATGAAGAAAAGTTATATTAGGGTTACTTTAGGATTGCCTCTCTCTCTCATATAAAGGAAAACGAGAGCCAGATTCTCGGCGTGGAGACGCCGATCGCTTGGTGGATGAGTAAGGATGGTAGACTGCCACGGCCAGTACCACCCAGCCACCACCTTCTCACTCCCACCCTCATTCTCTATTCCATCAAAACTGTATTCCTCTCCCCTGACCCGCTGAAGATTACGAGGGGGCGGAGATCACAAAATGAATGGGGCAGAGTGGGGGCAGGAGGGGGTGGGGGGGGAATGGGGCAGAGATCACAGAATGAATAGAGGAGAAGGGGTGTGAGAGGATGAGGGGTGGGGGGGGGGGGGAGATTATCGATCCCGTCTTGGTGGGACCTCTGCAAAACACACTCCGCTCACTGGTTTTGTCTTCGCATCAACCACAACAATCCACAGCCCTGACCCACCGCCCCCCCCCTCCCCCCCCCCTCTCTCTCTCTCTCTCTCTCTCTCTCTCTCTCTCTCTCTCTCTCTCTCGGGGTAGCCTTGACTAGTGCTGTGAGCAAAGTTTATACTTCCATTTTAAATAAAAAGAGTGCATAAGTGCATGGGCCGAACGGGAAGAAAAAATTATTGAAGAGCAGGTAGGGTTTAGAAAAGATTATAGTACTATGGATCACATATTTACCTTATATGCACTGGTTCAAAAATACTTATTAAGTAACAGAAAATTGTACGTTGATTTTATTGACTTCCAGAAGGCTTTCAAATACAGTTAATAGAAATATTTTGTGGGATATACTAAAAAAAAAAAACGTCTGGTGTTCAAGGTAAATTGTATAGGTCATTAAAAGGAATTTATAGTTCAGTTACAGGTTGTGTAAGAGACAAAAGCTTATACTCTGATTTTTTTCCCATTGTCCACAAGGCGTGAACCAGGGGTGTTTATTGAGTCCGCTGATGTTTTCCTTTTTCATTAATGAACTGGCGCTTGAAATAAATAAGAAGGGAAGACGTGGAATACAGTTAATACCTGATGCTGCAGAAGTCTTCCTTTTATTATTTGCAGACGATGTAATCCTTTTTTCAGACTCGGTGGTTGGATTACAGAATCAGTTAAATGCATTAAAAGAAAAAACAGACAGACTTAAGTTAGCTATTAATATAGATAAGACGAAGATTATAGTTTTCAGAAAGGGAGGTTTTCTAGCAGCTCGGGAAAAGTGGTGGTTTGGGAATTTAGAAGTGTTGGTAACCAATAGGTATAAATACTTAGGTTTAATTTTTACAACAAAAGTAAATATGAGCAAGAGATGGTTAGAAATGTGTAGAAAAGGCAGAAAGGGAGTGATTGAAATTCTAAGATCACTAAGGAAGTTAAGATGTATTGACCCTATCATCTTTTGGAAGCTGTTTGATACCCAAGTGGAACCAATGCTAACTTATGGTGCCGAAATATGGGGCTTTCTTGAGAATCAATTCATGGAAAAAGTACACACACTAGCAATAAAGTGTTTCTTGAATATCCCTATACATGGTTCTAACAAAATGGTATATGGAGAAACTGGCAGGTACCCTCTGCAGATACGTGCAAAAATTAAATGTATCAGGTATTGGCTTCGTCTAGTTAAACTCCCATCATCCAGGATTAGTAGGCAGGCATATACAATGTTATTAAATCAACACGAAAGTGGAAGACAAAATTGGGTTTTTCAAGTAAAGACATTTCTATTCGAAAATGGTTTTGGTTTTGTTTGGAACACCCAGGGCGTCGAGGACGACAAACGTTTTATTCTGGAATTTAAAGAGCGCCTGATCTCATCCTATCAGCAGGTTTGGCATTCCGAGATGGAAAATAACGAAAAGTATACATGTTTTTTACAGTTTAATAGTGATTTACAGCCTGAAAAAATATTTACTAACAATTACACGAAAATGGCACAGGGATTCAATGGCACGATTCCGTACCAGGACTCTTGGTCTTGACGCAAGCCAACATTGGTATATAACTGAAACCCGAACTGCTATTAGGTGTCCGGTAAGCAAAGAAAATGATAGAGATGATGAATTCCAATTTTTCTTTTGTTGTAAAGAATATAAAGACATACGAGAGAAATATGATGTTTTTAGAGCACCGTTTGCAAGGAGGCGTAACTTGGTCGCTTTGCTACAACAGATAAACCAGAATATATAAGGTCCATGGCAATGTTTATTGCCGAAGCAGTTAGTAGGCGCAAGAAAAAACTTGACACTGCAGCCTAAAACAAAACAAAACAAAAAAAAAATGTTAACAGAAAGTAACAAAAAAAAGAAAAGAAAAAAGAAAGTGTGAAATAAAGTATGGCTGTTTTTCAGCGATTATATCTTCCCAGTTGGTTTGGAGGCCTGTTGGTCGCCCTTGATGTTGCTTAGGGCCAGGAGCCTTTCGTTCAGTGATTGGATTGTTTCATTTTGGAGCCTTTTTTTTTTTTTTTTTTTTGCTTTTTTCCCTTTTCTTCTTAATGGTGGTTTCATAGAAGACTGTATACCCCCATGTCAAATAACATGTTACTTGCTGATGACATTAAACAGTATTCATTGTCATTGTCATTCTCTCTCTCTCTCTCTCTCTCTCTCTCTCTCTCTCTCTCTCTCTCTCTCTCCTCCTCTCTCCACGGAGTGTTGCTTGCGTGCGTGCGTGCTTGCCAGGCCTCCTTCCAAAGCGTGCGTTTGTACGCGCGCGCGCGCGCGTGCGCGTGCGTGCGTGCGTGCGTGTATGTGTGTGGTGTGTGTGTGTGTGTGTGTGTGTGTGTGTGAAAGAGAGAGAGAGGGAGAGAGAGAGAGACCAAGACAGAGACAGCCCATTCATTCAGACTGTCGGACATGGGGAGGGAGAGAGAGAGGGAGGAGGAGGGAGGGAGAGAGAGAGAGAGAGAGAGAGAGAGAGAGAGAGAGAGAGAGAGAGTATGTGGGGGTGGAGTGGGGTGGGGTGGAGGATGGGGGTGGGGGTTGCGCGCACACGCGCCACCAAACATATTTCCAGTCTGAAACAAATGTTCAGTATGATATCAGTTGACAGGTGAAAACGATTCAAACCTCTTCAACGCTACGTAAAGCCGTGGAAAATCCTACCAACAGTCAATGAGCCTATTTGTAAACTCCTGCCATCTTTTGTCAGACACCGGCTCTGTCATCCCAGACAGCGACAGAGCAAGCGAGCCACGGAGAGCGGGAGCAGTGTGTTGCAAAGGGGAAAGGAGGGAGGGGAGAGAGTGAGGGGGGAGAATGACAGGAAAAGAGGAAGAAGGAGACAGTGGGGGTGGAGAGAGAGATGGGGAGAGATTATGGAGAGGGGGGGGGGAGAGACAGAGAGAGGAGAGGTAAGAGAGGGAGAGGGGGAGGAGGGAGGGAGGGTAGCAGTAGTAGACGAAGAAGTTCTAGAATGCGAGAGAGAGAGAGAGAGAGAGAGAGAGAGAGAGAGAGAGAGAGAGAGAGAGAGAGCGGGAGGGGAGAGGGGGTGAGCATGCGTGCGAGTGTGCATGTATGTCTCTGCGTGTGTGCATGTATTTTTGTGCGTGTGTGCATGCGTATGGTGTTGTGCACGTACATGCGACCGTGCGTGTGTACATGTGTGTGTGTGTGTGTGTGTGTGTGTGTGTGTGTGTGTGTGTGTGTGTGTGTGTGTGTGTGTGTGTCAGCGCGTGTATGATCCAGCCCAGTCAGGAACGTCAACTGTGACCCCGTCTCGTAAAACCACATCACCGTTCGTATCCTTAATGAACACACTTCTGGGTTCGTTAAACAAAACATGCAGCCAACATCATCAGAAGAAAGAAAATTAATTGTTTATCTTCTGATGTTGCCTGATCATCGACAGGGCGGATGGACCTACAGTGTTGTTATAGCACTTATAATGGTAACACGAGTTACAGTGGTGTTACAACAGTGATGATGGTGACAAGTTACAATAATTGTTACAACAGTAATGATGGTAATAAGAGTTGCAGCGATTGTTGCAGCAGTAATAATGGTAATAACAGTTGCAGTGCTGCTATAACAGTAAAAATTGTAATAACGAATTACAGTTCTGTTACAGCAATGATAATGTTAACAGGGCCTGGAGTGTTGCAACAGCCGTGATCACATCAACATCAGTTGCAATATTTGTAACAGCAGTGATAATTGTAACAAGATTTCCAGTGTTGATACAGCAGTAATGATATCAACAGTAGCTCCTGTCTCTTAACAGCAGTGATGATATTAAGTGAAGTTTCCGTGTTGTAACAACAGTAATAATACTAACAGGAGTTTCTGTCGTGTAACAGCAGTGATGATTGTAACAACATGCACTGTGTTGTTAGAGCAGTTATGCGATTAACAGGAGTTACTGTGTTGTAATAGCAGTGATAATGCTAACAGGAGTTTCTGTCGTGTAACAGCAGTGATGATTGTAAAAAAAAAGTTACAGTGTTGTTAGAGCACTGATAATATTAACAGGAGCTACTGTATTGTATTGGCAGTGACAATATTAGCGTATAGCAGGACCCACGGTGTCATTACAGCAAAGATAATGATAACAGGAGCCACAATGTTGTTTAAACAAACCATAATTGTAATGGAAGCTCAAGTGTTGTCACAGCAGTGATTATCGTAACGACAGTTACAGTGTTGTGACAGAAGTAATTATGTTCGCAGTGTTGTTACAGAGATGGTATTGTAACAAGACTCACAGTGCTGTAACAGAGGTGATAATGTTAACACCAGCTGCAGTATCCTAACATCAAAGACAATGGAAGCATGAGTATAGAGCTGTTAGAGCAAAGATAAAGGTAACACGAGTGGCAGTGTTGTTACAGCAGTGATAATTACGATGACAGTTGCAGTGTTGGAACAGCGGTGATAATGTTAAAAGAAGCCAGTGTTTATACGCAATGATGTGGTAAAGTGAGTTACAGTGTTTTAACAGCACTGATACTGTCAACAGGCGCTACGATGCTGTTAGCTACAGTGTTGTAAAAGCGGTGTCTTAGAAAGAACTACGTTTTTGTTACAGCAGTAAAAATAGCAAAAGGAACCACAGTCTTGTAACAATATTGATAATGGTGGCACAAGCTACAATGTTGTAACAGCAGTGAGAATGGTAATCGGGGTCACACTGTTTGTAGGGCGGCGATTATGGCAACATGAACAAGAACACTGTGACAGCAGTGATGATGGAAACAGTGTCGTAACAGCCGAGATAATGGTAACAGTCTTGTAATAGCAGTGATAATGGCAATAGTCTTGTGACAGCAGTGATAATGGCAAGTCTTGTGACAGCAGTGATAATGGCAACAGTCTTGTGACAGCAGTGATAATGGCAACAGTCTTGTGACAGCAGTGATAATGCAACAGTCTTGTGACAGCAGTGATAATGGCAACAGTCTTGTGACAGCAGTGATAATGGCAACAGTCTTGTGACAGCAGTGATAATGGCAACAGTCTTGTGACAGCAGTGATAATGGCAACAGTCTTGTGACAGCAGTGATAGATCATTGCAATCAAGTCTTGTGACAGCAGTGATAATGGCAACAGTCTTGTGACAGCAGTGATAATGGCAACAGTCTTGTGACAGCAGTGATAATGGCAACAGTCTTGTGACAGCAGTGATAATGGCAACAGGAACTAGCGCGCTAATACGGTTGTAATAATTGTTTCAGACGGGCCAGCTGTGCCCCCTTCGGGCAGTTTGAAAATGCGAAGGGATTTAAAGTGCTCTCCCTATTTTGGCACTACGCCTTCCCACCCCCCACTCCTCCCTTCCTCCACCCCTCCCTTCTCCCATTTCAACTTACTCCCTCATCCGTCCCTGCTCTTCACATTATAACTCACCGATCCTCCTCCTCCTCTCACTCCCTTTCTCCACCCCGACCTCCTTAAAGTCAACACACCCAACCCGGCTAAATCTTCAGCCTGTCGCACTCCACACTCTACCTCGTACCTAACAGAGTCCTCGGCTGGCGACACTAATAAAGAGAAGTGTCCAATTAGAGGAGGCGGGCCGGGCACGTTGCGCAAATAACGGTGGTCAGGCTGCCCTTCCCTCCGCCACTTCACAACAGGTCCAATCCTCGTTCGACTCCAGACGACACCTTCCAGCAGCCAACGTGCCAGACTGAACCTCCACAGAGGAGGACATGCTGGGTGTCGATGGTGGTATTAGCGGCAACAGGTGAATCGCCCACAACTCCTCCGATCAACCACAAGTTGAAAGAATTCGACAAATCGCGTAGTTCAACTTATATAGTCAAACTTAGAAATAGAAGAAGGAGCAGAGATGAGAAACCGAGAAGAGGTTCAAACAATCTGATTCTGAGCACAACTTTTTTTCCGACCGAAAACCGCTTCACCCCCAATATGAACAAGATAAGGGTCGCCTTTAAAGGTTTGCGGTCAAAGGGGAAACCTTTTCAAATTACTCTCAACCACTGAATTTGTCCCCTTGCACCAGAAACAATAACGTCCTCTGCTAACGTCCTTTTCTATAACGTCTAGCAAACCGTCAGCCTTTTTTTTTTCGCTCTCGAAAAGCAGGTAGACTGAAAGAGAGGCAGAAAGACAAACCAGAAGACAGACTGATCGAAACTGCAAACAGGAGAATATAGTTACTACCATCTGTGACAGGCGAGGACGCTACATGATTATATCTCAGGAGTCGTGCGTGCAGCGTCGTATGTAGCGGTGATATTACTAGCAGTGCTCGGATCTCAAGAACATGGCCGTTCACAGACCTCGGTGTGTGGCAGACAACTGAGTCACGTGTATTCCCTACACAGCGATAATCACGAGTGAATTTACCAATGCACACCCTGAACTGCCGCCGTTCCCAACGTCCATCACACATGTCCGCACAATCTCACCCCCCGGGACTCCTCACCAGCATCATTCCCCGCATTATGTCCCGCCTTTCTCACACACAGCCACACCTAGGGCGTGCAGTTGTAGTCCCTGAGACCGTACTCAAGAAAAGGTCCTCTTTGGGAAACCCTGATCCAATATCCTATGAGGCCTGCTGCTGACACCGGACGATCCATTCTAGTTAGGGAGAAGGTGCCGATAAGAGCACATCTATTCATACCAATGTCAACACTGTGGTCTCTATGGTATGACCAAGGACAAACTGTTTACGCCTCGAATGTGAATTCGGAATTCGGTCTTACTGTCGCTTTACGTTCTGAAATATAACTTAAAAAATTGGATGGCCCTTCACGATTCCACATTAAGATATGAAGTTTAGAGTTTACACCGATAATCTTACGGTCTAAGTATTCGCACTTCAAAATGGAAGTTAAATAGTTCGGATAATTTCACCACTTGAATACCCATCCATACATTAAAATGTAAACTTCAGAGTTCGAATAATCGTACTAGCTGTTCACGCTTTGAAAAGGAAGTTAGGACTTCGGATCATTTTACCCTTTGAACATTAAAATATAATGTTTAGAATTTTTACAATCTTCTGTCTGACTGTTCACGATTTAAAATTGAAGTTACGCGTACGGGTTATTTTACCATTTGAATATTCATGCACTAAAATGCAAAGTTTAGAGTTATGATAATGTTACTGTCTACTTGTACACGCTTTGAAATAGTATTCATAGCGTTCGGATAATCTTATTGCTTGACTACCGACGCAGTAAAGTGCAAAGTTTAAAAGGAAATCTAAAGTGAGACGGGGAACGCTAAACATTAAAGAACAAACAAGTAGGGTAACTCTTGCTACCATGATGAAATAATTGCAGGCCCATAACCCCAAACGAATGCTGCTCACGACACCAAATCGCCCAGCAGAAATGACAACACAGAGCACACAGAACAAACAAGGAGACATCCCCTTTGTTTGTCTCCTTGTTTGTTCTGTGTGCTCAGCGTTGTCGTTTCTGCTGGGCGATTTGGTGTCGTTGTTTGTCTCCTTGTTTGTTCTGTGTGCTCAGCGTTGTCATTTCTGCTGGGCGATTTGGTGTCGTGTTTGTTTGTTTTTCTAAGGTTTAGTTTTCGGATTCAGGTCTTCTAAGTTGTTCGGACTATTACACGCTTCACTTGAAAATGTATAGTTTTAAGTTTTGATAATCTTCCTGTCTGACTATTCAGGTTTTAAAATGTGAAGTTTAGAGTTACGAAAATCTTACTGTCTTACTGGTCACGCTTCAGATTACAAAGATCACAGTTTGGATTACTTTGGCGTCTCTGAGAAGTGAAGTTGGAGCTATAATGACCTTCATCGTTCACAACTCCTCTCTCTCTCTCTCTCTCTCTCACTCTCTCTCTCTCTCTCTCTCTCTCTCTAATCTGCTTACAACCCTTCAAAAGGGACGACGACCCAAGTGAATAAATCATTAATTTCATTGCTTTTCTCTCTCGAGCGCACATCTGTGTATCTCTGTGCGGGCGTGAATGCGTGCATAGTGTATGCCCGTGTGTTTGTGTATTCCACTTTATAACTTCACATCTTTTTTAAGTTTCTCAATCGAATTTCGTGTCTTTCCAAATTCGGTCAATACTTTCTATCCCATCTTTTCTTGGCTTCACTTTTGCAAACATTGTTTCTCCCCCCTTCCCCTCTCTTTCAAACTGTCTCAAACCTTTCTCCTCCA
>CM065722.1:57386850-57389350 GCA_033310375.1 Conus canariensis | reverse complement strand
CGTGAGAGAGAGAGAGAGAGAGAGAGAGAGAGTTTGGGTGAGAGAGAGAGAGAGAGAGAGAGAGAGAGAGAGAGAGAGTTTGTATTCGTGAGAGAGAGAGAGAGAGAAGAGAGAGAGAGAGAGAGAGAGAGAGAGAGAGAGAGAGAACGCGCACCTACAGATACACTGATTCAACAAAGCGACGAGAGAGAGAGAGAGAGAGAGAGAGAGAGAGAGAGAGAGAGAGAGAGAGAGAGAGAGAGAAAACAAACAAGCAAACAAGACCAGCATATGACAACGTTTAACACCATTCATACAATTGTGCGAGTTAATGCCGTGTGTAAACCAAGGATTAAAGTCAGTAGATGCTTAGAATGTTCAAAACGAATGATCAGGATCAAAGACATTTTCTACTTAAGAGACAATGCCATAACTTGTGGTCTCCCTTGGCGCTGCTGAGACAATCGCTATCATAGGCACGTGATCCGTCTCCCAAAACAAATCTGACCGACTACTGACGAGAACATAAAGGAGGGAATTTCCGTATGAAATTCGAAACCAAGTTTGACGACATGAACTTATGTCTTTTGACATAAGTGGAAAGTATTCTGCGGTGGGCAGGCTTACACTAACATGCTGGCAGACATGTGACACCCCTTTCCCTATGAATGAAAAACGGTCCCTCTGCACAACAAAGGGGTAGAGTTCCTACTTCAAGAAACTGCACTTAGAAGTGGTGGAAAATCTAAAGACTTCCATAAGCCTCGTTCACCAAAGAAATATTTAATTTGAGGTAGATTGAGAACATTGCTTGCGACTGTCTGAAAGAAAAACCTGGAGGAATGTCGGGCAAAGAGCAGAAACATTTATTTTCCCGTCAGGTCATGTTTATAGCTCAGACTATCAGTATATCAGAGGCTTGGTTTATTATCATATTAATTCGTGCAAACACTTTAAACAATGACGAAAACTCAACTACAAATCACGTCCGAACACACAAAATCCATGAATATTTGCTCCATCATGAACTGGACCTCTGCATCAACTCTACAACCTCTTTACAGTCTTGCACAGAAGGCCAGGACATATCGGAAAATAAAGTATATGTCCTCTTTAAGAGATGAAGCACCAAAAACGGAATTTTATTTATACAAAAAAAATGTCATAGACAGTGGAGAATCTGGGGCAGTGGAGGTAGGGAAGGAGGAGGAAGGCAGAGTGAGAAACAAATACAGATATTTACTCATTAATAGGCCGGTGCCTCTCATGAAGGCGTGCAGGTGACCAGTCATTCCAAGTTGTAGTATTTCCAACTGTTCAAAATGACACATCAAGATACCAAAACAGATCGTAATCGTTCATTATTTGATACTAAAAGTAAACTTTGTCGAAAGACTCGGATACTTATGGTACTTTAAATTAACATACCGCACTCTTCAATCATTTAGTTCGGGACAGCATAAGCCAAAATGTCCCTTGTCTACTTTCCTTTGTTTACATAGAGGACAAATTAAATCGATTGGAGTGTGTTGTTTCTATTGATATAAATGTGCAGCAATATCCAGAATGCCAAATCTAAACATTGTTGCTGTTATTTTAAGATGCCTGTCAAGATTCAACATTAAATGCATTTTGTCAACAGCTGTTGAGCAAAACGTTTTATATATATTGAACCTCTCACTGTTCTTAAAATGAAAATCCCATTCTTGACATTTGCGGTGTACTAATCTTTCTTTTAAGTCCGCGATAAACTGATTTATACCCTCAATATCTTGGTTCAGCCACACATACCCGAAACCAAACGCATACAGTTTACAACGATTATCTCATGGCCATTTAGAGAAGAGAGAGAGAGAGAGAGAGAGAGAGAGAGAGAGAGAGAGAGAGAGAGAGAGAGAGAGAGAGAGTTTATTGCCCATTGCAAATAAGTCCTATTTGGAGAGGGGTTACATTTACTGCATTAATAGACTGCGCCAAAGTCATGCGATTGAAAGAAAAAGAACTCGTACAATTTACCAAATAATTCAAAACGCACGCATGCACGCACGCACGCCACCTCAGTAATCCATTTTCTTCGACATAGCCATGAGGGAAAAAAAATACAGAATAACAGCTGAGTCCGGATTCACATACTGTCAGAGTTTTAGCTGAACAGCTTGTTCGTGATAGTCTTTCTCCGAAAATCACTAGCTTCTGCCACATATTTTGCAATGGTATTGTGCTCGTTCTCACTATACAAAATTGCTTTTAGACCTTTTCTCTGTTCAGCTAGCTCCCTGAAAATGTTGCGTTTACTTCTAATATCTGTGTAGGCAGGACAATCAAAAACAACATGTACTACGTCCTCATGGTTATTTCTTTGTACATACATGGGGCATGCCTTATTGTCCGACGCTTCGAACCATTGTTGTTTACACTGAGGCCCAATGTTTTTAGTTTGGTATTTTGTTACATTATATTTATGCCATTTAAATGTAATAATCATGAAATATTTTCCATCTCCAAATTACTTTTAAACGAG
>CM065722.1:57341850-57376850 GCA_033310375.1 Conus canariensis | reverse complement strand
TCATTAAAATTTGATTCACAAACCATCTGAAGAGCCAGCTCATACTGTGAGTTCAGAAGTGTAGACAGAGCTATCTGAAAGAGGGAGCTTCTAACATCACTGAGAGGCAGCTGTTAAGGAGCAAACAGCAGATGCAACTCCCTCTTCAGGACTGGAACCATTAGTGTTTTTTTAAAAGGATGGGAACACGCTCAACACAAAATGTCCTGTGCACCAGAGGGCTGGTGGACTCTCTGCGTAAGAAGCAGGACCAAAGCGATCTCCAGAGTGTGGATATGGTGATCACGGTGGGCTGCATGGAAATGTGGACAAATCACATACCCCCCAAACGTCAATGTCTATGTTGTTCCAATGAGGGAGAGTACGGATTCCCAAGGGTGGTCTTGCACTAGAGTTCTCGTCAAATTTCCTGTGGAAATTCGGTTGACAAATACAGTTATAACAAGTACAAACAGAATAACGCACGCGCGCGCACACACACACAACACACACACACACACACACACACACACACACACACACACACACACACACACACAAGCGCGCGCGCACGCACAAACAGAGAAACAGACGGACAGGCAGACAGACAGAGACACAGAGGTGCGCGCGCATACACAAAAAGTTACTTCAGAATGTGTCTAACGCAATGCATCCTATACGATGAAGGACGCCATACAACTGTCTGTAAGCCATCAATCACGGCAAAGCCCGGTTCTCCCTCGCTCCTCCCTTTTTCACTCATCTATCCTCCTTTACCTACCCACCCTTTCCCCCAGCGGACAAACACATCTCATATAATGCAAACAGGACAAAACGAAGGGAGTGTCGAAATAAGCACGGAGCTGTGAGAGTTCGTTATTGCAAAATCAATAACAATTGAATCATCCCACGCTATTAACAACGATTTATCTGACACATAAATCTTACTTTAATACACAAAAAACTGCAGCAAGAAAAATGAAAAATTATAACAACGTCAACAGTGGCGTTTTGCTGTTGCTTTAGTCTACTTACTTTTCCCATGTCATAATAAACTCCATCTTTACCTAGAATCTTATACACAAACTTACATATTAAAGCGTACACATTCATCCGAACACCCAACCCATTCCTTCTCTCCACACACACAAATAACCGCAACACACATCCCAAACCCTCTTAGCATAAACCACATCTATCCTTAGACGATGCCCCAAACTCTCCTTGCATACAAACTAATCCTAAGACCCCACCTTTGCCTATCGCACATGGATCCTACTGTCGACTTTTTCCATCATGTACACTGATCCTAACACCCATTTTGCCTCTCTGACACCACGTGATCATTAAAATCTTCCTCCATCCCTACCCCCTCCCCCTTAACACACACACACATACACACACACACACACACACACACACACACACACACACACACACACACACAACGTCATTTTCTTTCTCTTTCCTCCTTTTTGGTTGTCCAAACAGATTGAAATTATCTACTAGTGCCTCTCAAATAAAGATAGTGATACGAAGGTGTTATTCTGTCTATACAAAGCACTCAGGTTTACAGAAATCGCAAGGTCATTGTATTGTAACTATGTTTTCCGCCTTCATTATTTGTATCATTTGGTTATAGGCATTCGTTCAATTGTTTTGTTATTCAACAATGATAGAATATTCCGAATTTTTTTTAATCACTGAAATTATTGTTTGATTGTATATTATTTTGCAGTGGTTGCTCATGTTGTTATCAGTCCACTTATGTCTCCATGAGTGGTATATATTACTAGTATTCGCGCACGCACACACAGACCGACCCTCAACCACGCTCGCGCGCGCGCGCGAACACACACACACACACACACACACACACACACACACACACACACACACACACACACACACTCACACACACACACACATGCACACACAAACACACACACACACACACACACACACACACACACACACACACACACATTCACCAAATATGCATGCACACACATACGCATGCACACACACACACACACACACACACACACACACACACACACACACACACACACACACACACACATATGCCCACACTGTCTAAATGTGGTTCAATAAAACCACTCCAATCATCCATCAGACCTGGTAAACTGCATGCGAGCCACTGCTTTCCTCTTCAACGAACAAAGAAGCGAAAACACAACACTAATTTTCTATCCTACACGGTCACAGTGGCACATGCTACATTTGCACAAAAGGTTGGCCAGTACACACTTGTCAAGCCCAGTGGCACTCCGAAGTTGGCGTCTGCCTGCGTACATGCGGGCCCCTATATTTGCACAAAAGGGTGGCCGGTACACACCAAGAAACAACCGCAAATGACACGCATGGATGAACTTGAAGCGAGGTGTAAGAAAATATGGATGCTTCAGTCGATGGGAACAGGAGGGTGAATAAAACGAACATTGTTGTCTCGTTACACCAGTGTTTTATTTGTTTATTGTCCTATTTAGATCAAGATGAAACTGTCCAGGGAAATTTCTGTGGTGGTATGCACTGACATTCTCCAATGTATGTGCACGATTTGCACAGTAAGTAGTAAACAAAGGAAGCACCTTTTTTCTCCCTTGATCAAACGATTACATACACATTACTCCAAGGTAAAGCTGTTCGCGGTTCTTAGTCATCTGTGGCACATGCAGAAGACAAGCATGACAAATGGAAGGTTTCCTTAAAAATAAGAGAGTAAAAGGGGAAAAGGGGGGGGGGGGGGGGGAATCCTGCCTCTCCTCGTTCCAAAGCTGACACATGTACATAGCAACAACAAAACAGAAAAATACGCGTAAAAACCTACTTTTATTCAAGACCAGCGAAGCCTTTTGATCTTCAAATATTTCTCTCACAGAACTCGAAGATAAAAACAATGACGGGTAATGTCGGATTCTACTAAGTATTGTCTTTTATCAATGAAAGTGTATGCACATGTGTGTGTGTGTGTGTGTGTGTGTGTGTGTGTGTGTGTGTGTGTGTGTGTGTGTGTACGTGAGAGACAGAGAGAGAGAGCGAGAGAGAGAGAGAGGTGTGTGTGTGTGTGTGTGTGTGTGTGTGTGTGTGTGTGTGTGTGTGTGTGTGTGTGTGTGTGTTGGGGCGGGAGGGGTGGGGACAAGAAGCCGAGAGATAACTGTTAACTATTTATACCTCTGCTATAGTTACAACAACAAGAACAACAACACCAGTTATAACAAAAACAACAACAACAACAATGATGATGATGATGATGATGATGATGATGATGATGATGATGATGATGATGAAGAGCAACAATAATGAATGATGATGATGATGGTGGTGGTGGTGGTGGTGGTCTTGGTGGTGACAATAATAAGCGCTCTGTGGCAAAGAGAGACCGGAGAAAGGCCCAAAGCAGACCAGCCAGAGTAACGCCAGACTTTGTGCTCAGTGTGGAAGGGACTGACACTTCTGCATTGGCCCGAGCAGTAACATCTGACGCTGAACCACAATCACCCACCCAGTGTGTAACTATATATCTCCCGAGACCTCTACCACCACCACCACAACCAACACCACTACCACTAGTACTGCTGCTGCTGCTATTACTACTACTGACTCCTGGTTGTCAGGTGTTCAAAGAGCAAGGGAGTCCAAAATGAAAAACAGCGGGAGTGTTCAGAACACAGGGAGGATGGGGTGCGGAGAGTAGAGAATAGGAAGGACTCTGAACAAACAACATCGACATTGAACTAAACTGCTTTGAAATAGCTGTCTCTACCTCCCAAACCCTGGCTGATTACTGCAAAACAGATTTGAACTGATCGTCCTTGTTTATATTAACCAAAACGCCGCAGACACAGACACAGACATATACACATATGTAAAAAGACCACCACTTGTAATAACGTAATGCCCTTAGCAAATCGTAAGACTCACTCATCACTCACTCACTCCTCTCTCTCTCTCTCTCTCTCTCTCTCTCTCTCTCTCTCTCTCTCTCTCTCTCTCTCTCTCGAGCAGTTATCACGGCAGTATTTTCTTTCACATTCGTACAGATTTTCCAACTGTGTTATTCTTCCCATTGATTCACTATTTACTTATACAGAATAAGTAAATAGTGAATCAATGGGAAGAATAACACAGTTGGAAAATCTGTACGAATGTGAAAGAAAATACTCCCGTGATAACTTGTGTACCCACATTAGCAGCCGTACTCTCTTTCCTTTCTTCATTCCTCCTCCTGCCTCCTTCATATATCTTTCAAACGCCACAACAGATACGGACACAGAAGAAGTCGTAGACATTACCTCATATTTCTGTTAACGAAACGTTTTGTTGTTTTTTTTCCCTCATAAACGGCGTTACGATCGTTTTGAGCACGGAAACTGACCCCAGCTACCCCCTTGAGTATTTCTTCATCTCCATCCACCCCTTTCCGCACCCACGGAGAAAATGGCTGCTGTTTGATATTCCACAGATATGGACACATGTCTGAATGGCTTCACATTTTGTCCCGTCCTTAGATGTCTGCAGAGAGGAAGCCAGGGGGTAAGCCGGAAAGCAAGAGGGCAGCGACACAAGAACCATCAAAGGTGATCTGAATCAGAATGGCCGTCAACACACTCTGCCGCCCTGCAATGTGAGCAGATCTTTCTTCCCCTTTCCCTTCTCCCCCCCCCCCCCCCCCCCCCCCCCTTCTCCTCCTCCTTCCCTTTTTCTTTCTCCTAATTCTTCTCCTTTGTTCTGCTTCCTCCTCTTTCTGCCTCCTTTTCCCCTCCCTCCCTTCTCCTTCCCCATTACTCTCTTCTCCTTCATCTTCTTGCCAAACTGCTTCTTTTTCTTCAGGACAGAGAGGAGCAAAGCAGGAGGTTGGAGGACAAGGGTGGACTGAAAAGGGGTGAATTACTGGCTGAAGACCGATTCTTCTGCATGCACCTCCATCCCCCACCTCCCTCAACCCCCTTTTGAGGCACACATGTCCACGAAGTCCTGCACCGATAATGACTACCTTCAGTCAGCAGCTTTTGTTACAGTTTTGCTTCACGTATTGTTGCGCATATTCTACTACCAATTGTCTGTAAGCAATTTTTCGAGCAGAATGGCACATACCATGCTGAGAGATACACAATCAGACATAGAAAAGTTTCGTAAGGACACGAAAAAAAGCACTGAAACCCAAGGGCCACTCCCCAAACAGCAGTAAACATCGTAAATTACCAATTCCGTTTCACTAATACACAGATCTTGAATCGGCAGTCACCTCAATCATGACTGTCAGAACACAGATGTGAGCAAGACGAAGGCTCACTACCACCACGCACTTTCCTTCACCTCCGTCTGCTCTTTCTTCCCCTCTAGGAGAAAAAAAAATTGGTCACTGATACTCTTCAGATATGGACACTGTCGTATTCATTACCCCTATGTCTGTAAATGGGGGTGGGGTGGAGGAAAGGGGGTGTGTGTGAAAAACTAGAAGGCAACAACATATGAGTGAACCATCAAAAATGATCTGAATTTGAATGGCGGTCAATGTGAGCAAGTTATATGAGCAAATGTGCTCCTCTCCTCAACTTCCCCTCCCCTCTTTTCTTCTTTTCTTCTTGTTCTTCTTCTTCTTCTTCTACTTTCTTCTGCTTTTACACATTTCATCCCAGGCCAGTCAAATGCGTCTGAAAAGAAGAAGTCGGGAAGAAAGAAAAGAACAGCCATACATCAGTAAACTATCAAAGGTTACGTGAATCGCACTGGTTATAAACACTATACCACCAAGTCTTGTGACTGGATCTTTCTTCCTCTATTCCTTTCCCTCTGTCCCTCTTCTCTTTTCTCCGCTTTCTTCCTCCTCCTCTCTTTTCCAACTTTGTAGTGCTCTTCTTCCTCTTTTTGTTTTCCTTATTCTCCTCCTCCACCTCATTCTTTTTTCTCCCTTTTCATCCTTTTCGACTCTTCCTCACCATTTTTTTCATCTCCCATCCCCCCTTTCCTCATTCTCCCTTTTATCTCCCCCCCCCCCCCCCACCTCTTCTTTCTGACAGAGATGTCCATGAAATTCTCACCAGTGCTAACTGCCTCTTGCCTGTAATTTTCTTTATCAGCGCGCTTCATGGACTGTTGTCCACATTGGTGTAATCCGTCGATTACAAACAAGTTTTCCTGTGGAATTGTTCCTTACCATGGCGACAGATACAATGTTATCACAGAAGCTTTGGGGTAAAAGGTCCTATGGTACTCAGATGGAAAGGACTAAACATTATCAGTTACGACACACGTTCCAGCACTGGACAGATTATGGATCAGTTCTGTCACTACGCTCAGTACTGTCGGGAAAGAGCGATATTAACCGAAAGCAAGACGAAAGCTCACTACCACAGTGAACACTACATCGCACGCGGAAAACAAACTTCTTCACTGATATTTTGCGGAGATGGACACGTGTGAACTACTTCACACATTTTGTTCCCTTCATGTGACGTCTGCAACGGAGGAGTCTGAAAGTTTAAAAACAAATGAACAATAAATGAATGGAATTGGGAGAAAAAGAAAGCAAGACGGCAGCGACGTGTGGGTGAAGTATCGAAGAGTGGTCTGAATCTGAATCTCTGTCAACGCCAGCAAGTGATGTGAGCAGATCGATCTTCCTCTTCTCCTCCTCCTCCTTTTTTCTTTTTCTTCTCATTTTCCTTTTTCGTCCTCCTCCTCTTATTTCTGCTATGTCGTATCTGTCACAGCCCATTTCCAGACGTCTGTAAGGAGGGAACCGCGGACAAAGAGAGAAAACAAGAGGCCAGCGATACATGAGTGAACCAACAAAGATAACTTGAATCCGATTGGCTATCAGCGATCTTTACCACCATGTAATACGAGTCGATCTTCTTTCTTTAACTGCTTCGCCTCTCTTCTTTTTTTTCTTCTCTTTCCTTTTTCCGTTTTTCTTCTCACCCTTTCTTCTTGTCTTTACTTTCCTCCCTCTCTCTCTCTCTCTCTCTCTCTCTCTCTCTCTCTCTCTCTCTCTCTCTCTCTCTCTCTCTCTCCCTCCCTCCCTCCCTCCCTCCCTCCCCTTCCACTGCTTTCTGCTTAACTTCTCCTTCTCCTTCTTTTTTCCTCCTCTTGATTTTTCTTCCTCACACCCCTTCTGATCCTCTCTCGCTCCCCATTCTTCTACTTTAACAGCTTTTACAGAGAACAGTACGGTAAGGAGAAAGGAGACGAGGAATGGCTCGGGCAGCGATGGGATTATAAACGATTGCATACGTACAAATGTCTTTAACAGTGAACCTTGGAGTTCTAGCAAGGAAACGAGAGAGAGAGAGGAGAGAGAGAGAGAGAGAGAGAGAGAGACAGAGACAAACAGAGAGACAGCAGACAGACAGACAGACAGAAGAAGAGAGAGAGATAGAGAGAGAAGGATGTTGTTGTTGAAGTAGATTTCTGAATGTTTCCTCCCTTTCACCTGTTTTATGACATAGATGTCCATGAAAACCCTCATCGTACTGAATCCGTCTTGTTCGCACCTTTATCACATATTGAGTTTTGCAGATGACTACTCCTGATGATATACATCATTTTCTACGAACAGGTCTTCCAAAAGAACGATTACATACCTTAGTGACAGGATACAATTTAACCGTTGATGGTTTCAGGAAAAACAACAGTTCCAAACAAAAAGATGGACGCACTGTCAGTTACGAACCTCTTTCAACATCTGGCAGATTATGGCTTAACTCTGTCACTGCACTGTGATTTTGTCAAGTACGAGCGATACCAATCGTGAGCATGACGAAACTCCCTACGACCACGGATAGCAAGTCTCTGTCCCAGGGGGAAAAGATTCGCTCGTTAGACATCCACAGACATGGACACGTCTGAATGGCATTCACATTCACTTCAATTCCAGCAACATCTGCACAGAGGAAGCCGGTTTGTAAGAAAGAAAACACAGAGGGTACTGACACATGAGTGAGTGAGAGATGTGATCTGAATTTGAATGGCTGTCAGCGCTTTCTAGCATCTAATGATGTGAGTAGATAATTCTTCTTTTCATCCCCTTCCTCTGTTCTTCCTTCTCTTTCCTTTTACTCTTCCTCCTTTTTCCTTCCCTCCGTCTCCTCCTCTTCCGCCCTCTACGTGTTACTTGTTTTTGCTCCCTCTCCTTCTACTCTTCTTCTTATCCTCATCTTCCTTCTTCTCCTTCTCCTTTGAAGGATTCTATTTTTTTCCCAAGAAGGGGAATGGTAAGGGAACGGGATGGGCAAAAGAGGGGGAATCTTGTGTGAAAGTTGTCTTTCATTCCCTCTGGTTTGTGAAAGACATGTTCATAAATTTCTATGGAGGTACCATGTCCTGTTTGTTGGTAACTTTCATTGCCGTTTTGCTTCGTTGATCGTTGTGCTCGTTATTTACCCACTTATCTATTAGCAGACTTCCTAAAAGAATGAAACGTAACATGGTGACAGATACAAACTGATTGAAAATGAGGCTCTAAGGCAACAACAGAAAACTAAACTTTGTAAACCACAATACCTGATTCATCCTCAGACAAACCTGCTCCGACAACACACAGCAATGGTGTCAAAAATGAGCGATATGAATCAGTAGGAAGACCTAGTCCCTCTATCCCTCTGTCACATGTGCGTGAACACACGCAAACTCGTGTCCATTATCACCTTTTAGCAGAGAAACCAATGCTATGTTTTTGCGACAGATAAATAATAATAATATTTATGTCTACAGTCTGATTATATCCGACAACATCATCCATCATTTCTTCCGAGAATACGTTTTGTGTGTGTGTGTGTGTGTGTGTGTGTGTGTGTGTGTGTGTGTGTGTGTGTGTGTGTGTGTGTTTAGGTGTGTTTGTGTATAACCATATGCATGTCTCTGTGTGTACGTGCGCGAATACGCGCACGCGCGCTCTTGCCCACACGCGCATGTCTTCATAGTCGGTCAACGATTTTCCGTGGCCTATTTAATCCAAACCACGCACAAGCCCAGGTCTCAAAGGCTGTACACGCGCGTTATGAGAGAGAAAGAAAGACAGAGCTTGTCGAGTACGTGTGCATGTCCACCTCTTTTTTCTTTCTTTTTTTTTTCCTTAATCAAGCGGGTGCGAACATGCGTACATGTAGGCTCTGTGTGTGAGTGTGTGTGTGCATGCGTGCATGCGTGCGTGCGTGTGTGTGCGCGCTCGCGCGCGCGTGTGCGCATACTTACGCATGTATGTGTGTGTATAAGTGTGTCTGTGTATGGCCGTATGCATGGCTCTGTGTGTACGTGCGCGAATACGCGCACGCGTGCCCTTGCGCACACGCGCATGTCTTCATAGTCAGTCAACGATTTTCTATGGCCTATTCAACTCAAGCCACGCACAAGCCCTGGTCCCAAACGCTGTACACTTATCTACTCTTGTTGATTTCGACTTCTCCATGGACGGAAAGATTCCCTCACGTCCTGTCACTTTTTCCGTCCCTTCATAATCTGACAGTCATGGGGAGGATAGCGGAAGACGAGGATGAATCAAATCGAATTTTAAGTCCGTGGCTAGCCTTAACAAAAAAAAAAAAAAAAAAAAAAAAAAACACACACCTTACGATTGGCAACCATTTCTGAACTTGTTAGCACACGCCCACACAGGGAGAAGAGAATTTCACCATCGTCTGGGTCTGATCAAATCACTTTAGAGGTGGAATTTTCTGCACGTCACATGAAGGCAAGTACTCACCGCTGTTACAGTCAAAACGTACGGTGTTTGTTTCGTTTTTGTGAACAAAACGTAAATAAAATATGAATATTGTGCAGTTCATATTAGAATATTCTAAGCCTCTTTTTATGTATTGCATGTGATATATATATATATATATATATATATATATATATATATATATGACAATAAACTAATAAATTCCAAGGATAAGTACCGAGCACCATTCCAGCAACTTACAGAGCAGCTTGGTGTTGCAATGACTGCAAGAAATGTTCAGTTATAAACAAAGCTTGCTCTTATGTCTTAGATTGAAGAAATATATATATATATATATATTGTGTGTGTGTGTGTGTGTGTGTGTGTGTGTGTGTGTGTGTGTGTGTGTGTGTGTGTGTGTGTGTGTGTGCAAGTGCGTTGAAGCACGAAAGTGCGTTGAAGCACGTATAAGTGTATGCGTGTATTTATTATGCAGGTGTGAACACGCATCATGTACTCTCTCTCTCTCTCTCTCTCTCTCTCTCTCTCTCTCTCTCACTCTCTCTCTTTGTCTGTCTGCCTGCCTGCCTGTCTGTCTGTCTGTCTTTCTGTCTGTCTCTCTCTCACTCTCTCTCTCTCACTGTGTGTGTGTGTGTGTGTGTGTGTGTGTGTGTGTGTGTGTGTGTGTGTGTGTGTGTGCGTGCTTGCATGTGTGCGTGCGTGTGTGCGTGCATGCGTGCGCGCGCGCATACTCGTGTGCATGTATGTGTGCATGTATGCGCTCGTCTTCATGTGTCAGTGAAATATTTTCAAAGACCTGTTTTACCCATACCGCGTACAACCCTAGATCCCAGCAGTTGTATTTTTATCTGCTCTTGTTGATTTGTTTATCTCCAAGGACGGAAATATTCCCAGTTGTCCTGTCATTTTTTTCCGTCCCTTCATAACCTTAATTAAAGTCAGCATAGAGGATGGAAGAAGGTGAGAATGAATCAGATCGAAGCTGACGTTCGTGATCTGCCTTTAAAATACACGCCCCACGACTGGCCACCGTCTCCGAGCTTATTAGCACACGTCTGCAGAGGAGCATGGGGAATTTCGCTATCGCCTAGACCCATGAGGTCACATGATCATCGTGCTACGGATATCACCTGAGCGACTGGATTTTCCTCAGCTCACGTGACTAAGCACCACTAACCTTGGAAAGTTCCAGCAACTCACCGCTGCCCCATTTCTTTGGGGCATAAGACTCCCACGGGTTACGGTATGTTATGCTTTTAACGGTTCTGTCGCAAACGAGAAGCAAACCGAAACGTGCATTTTTTCCCCCGGAGAGTACAACGGAACCACCGTCACTGATATATAAATCGTTTAGCTCCACACCTGAAGTCGATTTACTTGAGGTTTACCTTGGACTTGATTGGCGTGTCTTTTTCTTTGTTAAAAACTATGTAAACTCAAAGAAAAATAAAAAGAGAGAATGATGCAAATGAATTAAGCCAAGGATTCTATGCCTCATGAACTTTCGGGCTGAAGGACTCCCTTCAGCTCATTATTTTGGAACCAAATATTCCTGCTGTTCGCACTACTTCTGATATTTAGTTTTCGAGTTATCAATAAAGATGTTTTAAAAGATAAATATGATGCAGTGCACGTTGGGGGCATTCTATGCCTTTCTTCTTGCGTTTGCGCTTGCCACTGTGTGTGAGCAGGCGCGCGCGCGTGTGTATGTGCGTACGTGCATGCGTGCGTATGTGCGTGTGTGCGTGGGTATGTGCGTACGCATGCACGTGTGTGTCCGCGCGCGTGCGTGCGTGCGTGCGTGCGTGCGTGCGTGCGTGCGTGTGTGTGTGTGTGTGTGTGTGCGTGTGCGTGCATATATGTGTGTGGGTGCATGCATGTGTATATGTGCACGCAAGCCCGCGTGCTCATGCATAAGTTTATGACTGTTCCATGTAGACCTGAAACTGAACTTTTTATTTATGAAGACGACGCAAAGGTCTCACCTTACACACACTCTCACTTTCACACTCTCTACACCCACATCTGCATCCTTTCCTCCCCTCATCCCAACATCCGTCTCCTATACGTCACCATCTCTCTCCCCGCCGCTATAGTTCTTCTGGATACCTCCCACACCTTAAGTACTGATCATTTCGGTAACGACTTCGAAACACGCTAGAACACTAACTCACGGTGAGGATCATGAACAAGGAGGGGAACATGGCTCTGGGAATGTCTCATTTCAACCCCTCCTTCGCCACACAGTGGGGGGATCAATGACTGCAACATAGTCGCATGTCTGATGAAGCTAATTCCTTCGAACAATAAAACATCAGAACCTCTGTCTCCTGCTACTCTTCCTCCTCCTCTTCTGCTTCTTCTCTGTAAGGGTGGAATGTCAGCTAGTGGTTTTTGTCTGTGAAGGTTACACAGAAGCGAGTTCAACACACACACACACACACACACACACACACACACACACACACACACACACACACACACACACTGACACAGATGTTCGTTGAGGTATGGCGTGCGTAAGCCAGAAATAAAACAATGCAAGCTATAAAGCAAGACAGATGTGTTTAACACAATACCTCTTTAGGTTAATATTTCAATTCAGCTCATGCTGTTTGTAGCCAAGCCGACCGCAAACGGCCTTACCAAGGCTGTTACATCGTCAATGTCAATTTCGTACACACGTGGGGAAAAAACAAACAAATAAGTTCAGTTTTTTTTAACGAGCACATTTCCTTAAAAAATCTCGACTTTTCCATTAAATATCAGGTTAGATGAAAAATGTGTATCCCTTTCAGAACTCAAATGTCCGTCAGGTGGGACAACTTTCAACAGGGTGGGTTATCATTGAATCTGCCGGTCAATGTTTGTCTCACAAAATGAAGTTCCAACACTCTACAACGACTTGTTTTATAGTGGACGGTAGGTCACACGAAACAGTTACCTGTTCGCAAACGGCACAACACTTCTTCATCTATGGAGAATGGCAGGAACTCTTTAAGATTTGGACCGATTTGAAAGAGTTTGCCACTTGTCTGTATGCATCAGTTCTCTTGCCAGATGTCTTTGAAGTATGTCTGAACTTCGGGTTTCAGAGGACGTGACGGCACGAGAATCTGCGCAATCACTTATTTGTGCTATTCTTGGCAAAAAGATCAGCCACCTCATACTCTCCAATACTGACGTGACCAGGCCCCGAAGTAGAACGTAAGTTGCAACCATCAGATTTCAGAAAGGTGTACAATTAAAAACAACAGGTGAGGGTTCCTGAGTTTAAGACAGGGATGGCTTCCAAAACAGAACGGGAGTCGGAGAGAATGAGGACATCACTGAAGTGTATGTAGAAACCATCTGAAGAGCTAGCACCAACATTCTGAGATCGGAAGTACAGACAGAGCTCTCTGAGGGAGGGTGTTTCTAACATTAGCGCGAGGGAGCTATTGCGGAGCAAACAGCAGATGCAACACCCTCTTCAGATTTGCAACCATTAGTGGTTTCTTTTTAAAAGGGTGGGAACAAAGTTCAACAAAAAAAATTGCTTCTGCACCAGAGAGCTGGTGCAGTCTTTGCAGTAAGAGGCAAGATCAAAGCGATCTCTGAAGTGCGGATAGTCCATAGTGGGTCGCTTGGAAATTTGTGCAAATCACACACAATCCGAAACATCAATGTTTGCGTTGTTCGGATGACGGAGAATACCGATTCCCATGGGTGGCATTGCACTGGGGTTCTCGTCAAATTTCCTGTGGAAATTCGGTTGAGACATACAGTCATAAAATGTACACTAGATAGCGCGTTCCACACACCACCACACACACACACCACACACACACACACACACACACACACGTACGCAGCACACACGCACGCACGCACGCACACACAGCGGCACAGGCATTCACACACACACATAGAGGCACACACACATAGAGGCACACACACATAGAGGCGCACGCACACACACACACACACACACACACACACACACACACACACACACACACACACACACACAGAGAGAGAGAGAGAGAGAGAGAGGTGGGTGAAGGAGGTTGGTGGAGAGAGACAGACAGACAGAAAGACAGACAGAAAGGTGCGCGTACGCATACACAAAAAGGTACTTCAGAACGTGTCTAATGCAATGCTTCCTATACGATGAAGGACGCCATACAACTGTCTGTAGCCCATCAATCCTAGCAAACGCCGGCTCTCCCTTGCTACCCTTTCCTCTCGTCTATCCTCCTTTCCTTTCCTCGCTACTCCTTCCTCTAGCGGACAGTACATCTCATATAATGTATACAAGCCAAAATGAGGCGAGTGTCAAAATAGCACACAGTGCTTAGAACGTCATTGCAAAATCAATAACATTTGAATCATCCCACGCTATTAACAAGGATTTATCTGACACATAAATTTGACTCTACTGGAAGAAACGGTTGCAGCAAGCAAAATGAAATATTATATCAATGTCAACAACTGATTTCTGCAGTTTCTTTGGTTTGCTTGCCACTCCCTTCTCAGAATGAACTCTATTCTTTTTCCAGTTTCTTAGGTTACTCGCAGACTTGTCTGTCTAAGATTCAGTTTCAGTTTCAGTTTCATCAAGGAGGCGTCACTGCGTGCGGACTTGTCCATATACGCTACACCACATCCGCTAAGTTTTGAGACCACACTACGCATGATTTGAAGCTGATGGATATATGAATTAACAACAAAGATGAGACAACTGAAGAAGCGGGTCTCGTGGCTACGACTCAGCGGATGTCTGACCTACGCATTAACCCAACGCGCTGGTCAGACCTTGAGTGCCTACCTACCGTTTTTTTTTTCTTTTTTTTTGTGGATGTACACGTACACGTGTGTGTATGATGTGTGGGCATGGGCCCATGTGTGTGCGTGGGCGCATGTGTGTGTGTGTGTGTGTGTGTGTGTGTGTGTGTGTGTGTGTTTAAGAGTACACATTTATGTTAACACCCAACCCCGCCTTTCTCACCACTCAAAAAAAGTCTTAACACCCATCCCTATCTCTCCTAGCATAAACAACATCGATACTCAAACCATGCCCCAAACTCTCCGTGCATACAAACTAATCCTAAGACCACCTTTGCCCAGCGCACGGGGATCAAAATATTGAGTTTTCCCATCATGTACAGAGATCCTAACACCCATTCTGTCTCGCTGACAACTAAACAATTCCGAAGAAATCCCCTCCTTTCTTCCCTCTCTACTTCCCTTCCTCCCTCCCTCTCTCTCTCTCTCTCTCTCTCTCTCTCTCTCTCTCTCTCTCTCTCTCCTCTCTCTCTCTCTCGCCATCATCACCATTTTCATTCTCTTTGCTCCCGTCTCCTTGCCTTTCTCCATAGTTTTCTTGTCAAGGAAAAATACACTCCCGCGCGCACATATATTTTGATACATAAAGATATATATTAAAACAAAATCCTTGCTCCACGTGAAATTAGACGCTGAACCATGCTTTACATTCCCATCAATATCCTCGGCTATTCATTCACCTTCCCTCCTCTCTCTCTCTCTCTCTCTCTCTCTCTCTCTCTCTCTCTCTCTCTCTCTCTCTCTCTCTGAGTTTGAAACATAAGAATGCAAGTGCATTTAAACATTTTCCTCGCCAATGAATTTTTTTCACGGCGAACAGCCAACAAAGCCAGGGTCCATCTATTATCATTACTTCGACTACACATTGTTAGCGAGAGTTTAAATCATGAACCAAGATATAAATTATTAATATCATACTATTTTGACAAAGGTCAGACATGGGCTGCATCAACAGATCCTTGATATGAGATAACGCAATAAGTGGATAGTCTCTTTTAACTAAATCCACGTATAAGGAGGCATCATCCCTCAAGCCCGGTTAACTAAATGTAAGCCATCAACTTCACTTTCAAAGAACAAGGAAGCCAAAACAGAATACTTATGTTCTATCCTACAGGGTCACGTCACTTCAAACCAGTGGCACTCCGAAGTTGGTGTCTGCTTGCGTACAAGTGGAACCCTACATTTGCACAAAAGGTTGGCCGGTACACACACCAAGAAACAACAGCAAATGACACGCATGGATGAACTTGAAGTGAGGCGTAAGAAAATATGGCTGCTTTAGTCGACGGGAACAGGAGGGTGTATTAAACGAACATTGTTGTCTCGTGACACCAGTCTTCTGTTTGTTTATTGTGCTATTCAGATGGTGATGAATACTGTCCAGAGAAATGCTGAGGTTGTATACACTGACATTTTCTGATGAATGTATGCGCAAGATGTAAACAGTAAATCATATACAAAGCAGGCAGCTTTTTCTCTCATGATGAAACAATCACACATGCCTTACTCCCAGCTAAAGCTGCTTGCGGTTCCTACTGGTCTGTAGCACACGCAGAAGACAAACAAGATGAAACGAGGAAAGTTTCCTTTAAGAGAGAGAGAGAGAGAGAGAGAGAGAGAGAGAGAGAGAGAGAGAGAGAGAGAGAGAGAGAATAAAAGAGTAAAAAGAAAGAAAAAAAAATTCCAGCCCGTCGCATTCTCAAGTTAACAAATCTACATTGCAACCGGAGAACTGAAAAAAAATGCACAAGTACAAACCTACTTTTATTTAAGACCCGCAAAGCCTTTTGATCCTGAAACATTGTCACACAGAACTTGGAGATACACAAGAACAAATACGGGTAATGTTGGATTCCACAGTATCGTGTTTTACCAATGAGCGCGTTAACGTTGTGTGTGTGGAGGGGGGAGGGGGATGGGGGCGGGGGGAGGTTGTCGAACAAGATGCCTACAGCTAATTGTTAGCTGTCTACCCCTACCTTACAACAACAACCACAACAACAAAAACAATAACAATGATGATGATGATGGTGGTAATGATGACGACGACAACGACAACAACAACAACAAGCATTCTATGGGAAAGAGACAAGAGAAATACCTAAAGCCAGCCAGTCAGATCAGCGTCAGACTTTACCAGTGCCACGTGTGGGAGGGACTGTCACAGCTGCACAGGCCTAACCAATCAGACCCAACGTTGCACCGCAATCATCCACCCAGTGCGTAACTACACATTATATCCCGAGGCTGACAAATGCCTACTTCTACCACCACAACCACTGCAACTACTACCACTGCTGCTGCTACTCCTGTTACTACTATCACTACCACTCCTGCTGCTGCTGCTTCTGCTGCTGTTGCTGCTGCTGCTGCTACTACTACTTAGC
Organism: Conus canariensis; assembly: GCA_033310375.1. Classification (NCBI taxonomy): domain Eukaryota; kingdom Metazoa; phylum Mollusca; class Gastropoda; order Neogastropoda; family Conidae; genus Conus; species Conus canariensis. The sequence continues at coordinate 57,359,948 of CM065722.1, read as the reverse complement.
ACTACTACTACTACTACTACGCACTACTACTACTATTACTACTACTGCTACTGCTTTTAAAAAAAAAAAATCCTGGTTATCAGGGGTTCAAAACGGAAGGAAATCTGAAACGAAGAAGGGGGAGAGCATTAAGAAGACAGTGGGGATGGTGTGCAGGGGGGGGGGGGGGGGGATAGCGTGGGGATAGGTGACAGGATGGACTCTACACAAAAGACATGATCATTGAAATAAATTGCTTTAAAACAGCTGCCTCTACTTCCCAAGCGCAGACTGGTTACAAAAAACAACAACACAGACTTACATTGACTGTCCTTTGTTCATAACACCCACAAACGCGCTGATACAGACATTAGTAAAAACATTACCATTCATTATTACGAAATGCCCTTAGTACTGCGAAAAGAGATCATTTGAAAAACTCGGAATTTATATGTCCATAATATCGTTCATTCCTTCCTTCGTTCTTTCGTTCGCCTCATTTATACATCTTTCAAACACCACAATGGATAATAGCGCAAAAGAAGTTCGTGGATATGGCCTCATATTCGGTGGTTCTAGTAGCAGAACGTTTTTTTTTTCCCAAAAAAAAAACGACGTTACAAACGTTTTGTGCACGGAAACTGACCCCAGCTACCCCCTTGAGTATTTCTTCATCTCCATCCACCCCTTTCCACGGAGAAAATGGCTGCTGATTGATATTCCACAGATATGGACACATGTCTGAATGGCTTTCACATTTTGTCCCGTCCTCAGATGTCTGCAGAGAGAAGCCAGGGAGTAAGCCGGAAAGCAAGAGGGCAGCGACACAAGAACCATCAAAGGTGATCTGAATCAGAATGGCCGTCAACACACTCTGCCGCCCTGCAATGTGAGCAGATCTTTCTTCCCCTTTCCCTTCTCCTCCCCGTTCCTTCTTCCCTTTTTTCTTTCTCCTCATTCTTGTCTTTGTTCTGCTTCCTCCCCTTTCCTCCTTTACTTCCCTCCCTTTCATCCCCCCTCCCTTTCTCCTCCTTTATCTTCTTCTTGCCTAATCGCTTCTTTTTCTTGAGGAAAAAAGTGAGTGGGCAATGGGGTTGGTGGAAAGGGGTGGGGTGAGAGGGGTAGATTATTGGCTGAGGACTGATTCCTCTGCATGCACCTCCATCCCCTGCCTCCCTCAACCCGCTTTTGAGGCAGACATGTCCACGAAGTCCTGCGCCAACACCGACTATCTTTGGTCAACAGAGTTTGTTGTAGCTTTGTTTCTCGAATCGTCGCGCCTATGCTGCTACCTGTTGTCTATGGATAGATTTTCCAGCAGAATAGCTCATAACATGCTGAGAGATACAATCTGACCCAGAAAAGTTTTAGGACATCCAAGAAAAATAACTGAAACCAAAGGGCAGCTCCCAAAACAGGAGTAAACATCGTAAATTACAAATCCTGTTTCACAGATACACAGATCTTGGATCGGCCGTCACCTCAATGCATGACTGTCAGGACACAGGAATGTAAATCGTGAGCAAGACAAAGGCTCACCTAGCTTCACGGACTTCCGTCATCTCCGCCTACTCCATCTTCCCCTCTGAGAGAAAAATAAAATCAGCCAATGATACTCCACAGATGAGGGCACTGTCGTATTGTGTCCCACTCCGTGTGTTGAGGGAAGTGGGATGGGGATGGGTGGAGTGGGGTAAAAAACTAAAGGGCCATAACACATGAGTGAACCATAACAGGCGATCTGCATCTGAATGGCGGTCAACGCTAGCGAGTGATGTGAGCAAATGTGCTCCTCTTCTCCTCCCCTCTTTCTTCTTCTTCTTCTTTTCCTTCTTCGCCTTTTCCACGTTCGTCTTTTCTTTCATATTTCGTCCCAGGCCAGTCAAAGATGTCTGTAAAGACGGAGTCAGGAAGAAAGAAAGAAGAAAGCAGTCACACAGCCTTTAAAGATGATATGAATCTCACTGGTTATAAACTCTCTCTCTCTCTCTCTCTCTCTCTCTCTCTCTTCTCTCTCTCTCTCTCTCTCTCTCTCTCTGTGCCACCAAATCATATGTGTATATCTTTCTTCCTCTTTTCCTTTACTTCTTTCCCTCTTCTTCTTTCTTTGTTTTCTTACTCATCGTCATTGTCTTTGAACATCTTTTTTTCTCTCCTCTTTCTCCTGTTTTCCTTCTCCTGCTCCTCCACCTGATTGTTCTTTCTCCTCTTTCATCCTCTCCTTCTCTTCCTCACCCATCTTTTTTACCTCCCTTACTATTCCCCCCCCCCCCCCCCCTTTCTTCCTACTCCCTGTTCTCCTACTTCCTAAGTTTTTATGGGAGGAGAAAGGCTAAAAAAAAAAAAAACAACAACAAAAAAGAGGGAAAGTGGAAAAGTGCTGGGGGAGAGGATGTGGTATAAGTGGATTGCTCAGAAGGTTTTATTTTGCTTCCCCCTGTTTTCTGACAGAGATGTCCATGAAAACCCTCACCGGCACAGCCTGCCTCTTGTCACTAGTGTTCATAGTCAGTAAGCTTCGTGGACTGTTGTCCGTATCAGTGTAATCCGTCGTCTACAAACGAGTTTTCCGGCAGAATTACTACATACCGTGGCAGCAGATACAATCTGATCGCAGCAGTTTTGGGATAAAAGGTCCTCTGGCACTGAGATGAAAAGGACTAAATATTATCAGTTACGACACACGTTCCAGCACTGGACAGATTATGGATTAGTTCTGTCACTACGCTCAATACTGTCAGGAAAGAGCGATATTAACCGAAAGCAAGACGAAAAGCTCACCCGCCACAATGAACTTCACATCTCAACCGGGAAAAGAATTGTTCGTTGATATTTCGCAAAATTGGACACGTGTAAATTACTTGACACATTTTGTTCCCTTCATGTGACGTCTGCAAAGAGGGAGCCAGAAAGTTTAAAGAATAGAGAAATAAATAAAATTTGGAAGGGAAAAAAAAGAAAAAGAAAATACGAGGGCAGCAACGTGTGCGTGAACTATCGAAGAGTGATCTGAATCTGAATCTCTGTCAACGCCAGCAAGTGATGCGAGAAGGTCTGTCTTCCTCTTCTCCTCTTCCTTCTCCTTCCTACCCCCCCCCCCCCCCCCCTTCTTATTTTCCTTTTTTGTCTTCCTCCTCTTACTTCTGCCATGTCGTATCTGTCACAGCCCATTTCCAGACGGCTGTAAAGAGGGAGCTGCGAAGAAAGAGAGAAAACAGGAGGACAACCATAAATGAGTGAACCAACAAAGGTAATTTGAATCTGATTGGCTATCAGCGCTCTTTACCACCAAGTCGATCCTTTTTCTTTAACCTTTTTCTTCCCTTCTTTCTTTTTCTTTTACGTTTTTTCTGATTCTTTCCCCACTTCCTTTTTATTTTCTTTTCCTTTCTCGCTTCCCTTATTCTTTTCACTTCCCCTTATCCCTCCTTCGCCAATTTTTTCTTCCTTTCTTTTCGTTTTATCTTCCTCGTCCTTTTTATCCTCTCCTACTCCAAATTCTTCTCTTTGCAAGCTTGTACAGAGGAATGATGCAGCGATGAGGAAAGAGGAGGAGAGGAGAGGAAGAGAAGAGAAGAAAGAAAGAGAGAAGAGAAGAAAGGAGAAGAGAAGAGGAAGAAGAGAGAGAAGAGAAGAGAAGAGAGAGGAGAAGAGAAGAGAAGAGAAGAGAAGAGAAGAGAAGAGAGAGAGAGAGAGAGAGAGAGAGAGAGAAGAGAGAGAGAGACAGACAGACAGACAGACAGACAGACAGACAGACAGACAGAGACTGAGACAGAGACAGAGAGAGAGAAACAGACTGACAGACAGACAGAGATAGGATTACTGAACATGATTTTCCCTCTTTCATCTGTTGTATGCATACATAGATGTCCATGAAAACTCACTGGTACTGACTTCGTCTTGTTGGCAGGTTTGCCACTTAAGAAGTTTCGCATTTAATTGCGCCCGATGATATACACCGTTTCCTATGGACAGGTCTTCTGAAAGAACGATTACATACCTTGGTGACGGGATACAGTTTAACCGAACATCGTTTCCGGGAGAAAAAAAGCAACAACAGTTCTAAAGCTACTAATCAAAAACATGTAAGCATTTTAAGTTATGTGCCCCTTTCAACATCAGGCAGTTTATGGGTTAGTTCTGTCAACACACTGCAATTTGTCAGGAAAGAACGTTATTAATCGTGAGCAGGACGACGGCTCTGCACCACCATGGACTTTCAAGTCTCTGCCCCTGGGGGAAAAGAATCGCTCGTAGGACTTTCACAGACATGGACACGTCTGAATGGCATTCACATTCAGTTCCATTCCAGTAACATCTGCACAGAGGAAGCCTATAAGTAAGAAAGAAAAGAAAGAGGGCAGTGACTCGTGAGTGAGGAAGTGAAGTGATCTGAATTCGAATGGCGGTCAGCACTTTCCATCACCAAATGGTTTTAGTAGATCTTTCTTTTTCTCTTCATCTTCCTCTTTTCCTTCCTTTTTTTTTCCTTCCTGCTCTTCGTTTTTTTTTCTCTTCCTCTTTTTTTCCTTCCCTCCTTCTCTGTCTCGTCACCCTCTACTTTCAATTCTTAATCTTCCACGTCCTAGTCCTGCTTCTACCCTTCTTTTTTATCCTCATCTTCCTTCTTCTCCTGCTTTCAAGGGTTTTATTTCTTTCCCAAGAAGGGAAGGAGAGGGGAAAAAGAGGCGGATTTGTGACAGACATGTTCATGAATTTCTGCGGCGATACAATCTCCTATCTCCTTTTTGTAACCAACTTTCAACGCCGGTTTTGCGTCATTGAACATTTGTGCACGCTCTTTACCCAGTTCTCTATCGACAGACTTCCTGACAGAATGACACATAACATGATGAGAGATTACAATCTGACTGGGGAATATAAGGCTGTTAAGTCGAACACACACAAAGAAACAAACACTGTAAACCACAACTCCTGTTTCATCCTCAGACAGGTCATGAATTAGCTCCGACACCATACTGGAATGTTGTCAGAAAGGAGCGATGTAAATCAAAAGCAAGACAAAGTCTCTCTCTCCCTGTTACATGTGCCTGAACACACGCAAACACGTGTCTCTTACCACCATTCAGCAGAGAAACCAGAGCTGTATTCTCACGACAGATACATAATAATATCTCTGTCTAGTGTCTAATTATATCAGACACCAACATCGTTCACTTCCAACTACAATACGTTCGTCCTCTCTCTCTTTGTGTGTGTGTGTGTGTGTGTGTGTGTGTGTGTGTGTGTGTGTGTGTGTGTGTGTGTGTGTCTTTATCCACTCCTGATGATTTGCCCAGAAAAACGCTTTTTTTGTCCCGTCAACTTTTCCATTCCTTCATAACCTAACGGTCAGAGAGGGGAGCATGGGAAGACGACGATAAATCAGATCGAACCTCAAGTCCGTGGTCTTCCTTTAAAAAAACATCCCCACGATGGGCAACCTCTAAGCTTCTTAGCCCACGTCGACACAGGGACACAGAGAATTTCACCATCGCCTGGGTCTACTGAAATCACCAGTGACAGAAACTTCCGTAGCTTACGTAACATGGAGACAGGGACTCGCTGCAGTTCCCGTCTTCGTCCATCTCTGCTTACAGTTATGAAATCCGATTGTTGTTGTTGGTTTTGTTTGTTTGTTTGTTTGGTTGGTTGGTTCTTTTTGTCCAAAACTTCAACAAAAAATGACTATTGTGCTGTTTATATATGAAGTATTCTTGGCTTTCTTTATATGAGTGCCTGTGAGTGTGAGCGTGTCTGAAAGTGTGCGTGCGTGCGTGCGTGCGTCGTGCGTGTGTGTCCGTCTGTCTGTCTGTCTGTCTGCGTGCGTGCGTGCGTGCGTGCGTGCGTGCGTGCGTGCGTGCGTGCGTGCGTGCGTGCGTGCGTGTGTGTGTGTGTGTGTGTGTGTGTGTGTGTGTGTCTTGCATACGGGCAAGTGTGCACTGGTACTTGTTTGTTTGCACGTCGTTGTGTCTGTGACCGTTTCATTAACACCAGATGATGCATTTTCTATATAGAAACATAACGTAACAGACATACCCTCGCTCATCATACTCTCTACATACTCAATCGCCTTCTTTCCCCCTACAACCTTCAACCCCACATCCGTCTCCACTCACACCCTTCTCTTCTACTGTCACCCTAGTTCTTCTTGATATACCCCCCCCCCCCACACACACACACCACACCACAAAATAAGAAAACAAATAAATAAAATAAGATAATCACTTTTGTCACAAACTAGACCACTAACTCGCTGCGTGAAATATAAAAAGTGGGAGAGAAGCATGGATCCAGGGATGTCGTACTGCTCATTTCAACTCCTCCCTTGTCAGACAATGGAAGGATCAATGACTGCAACACAGTCGCATGTCTGATGAAGCTAATTCCACGGAACTCTAAGATATCAAAACCTGTATCTCCTTTTCTTCATATTTTCCTCCTCCTCCTCCTCCTCCTTTTTCTGGTCTGTCGGAAGCGGAAGGTTACCGATTGGTTTTTATCCATCATGATAGTGGGGATTCAACGTCACGGTAGGAGGCAGTTAAGTTTATAGCAGTATGAGTTCATCATTTAGAGTCCGAAACACGGGCGATCGCAGCCATGGACACACACCGTAGTGAAAAATAGTCTGAAGACGAGAGGAAGGCGCTAAGGCAACCACAGAAAAGCAAACGTCGTTAATTACGACTGCTGTTTCATCCTCAGACGGGTCATGAATTAGCCCTGTCAATATTCCACAATGCTGTCAGAAAAAAAATGATATGAAACAGTAACAAGAGTCAGTCACACACACACACACACACACACACACACTCTCTCTCTCTCTCTCTCTCTCTCTCTCTCTCTCTCTCTCTCTCTCTCTCTCTCTCTCTCTCTCTCTCTCTCTGTGTCGTCGTGGTCGTCGTGGTCGTCGTAGTCGTGGTCATCCTCGTCGTGGTTGTCGTGGTGGTGGTGGTGGTCGTCGTCTTCGTCCTCGTCCTCCTCCTCTCCTTTTTCACACGTAAGTTAACACACGCAAATAATTGTCTATAAAAATCTTTTACAAGAGAAACCAACGTTGTGTTTTCACGACAAATAAATAACGGCATTTCTGTCATGAGTCTGATTATGTTAGACACCATCATTGTTCGCTTTTTCCGAAAATGCCTGCATTGCTCTCTCTCTCTCTCTCTCTCTCTCTCTCTCTCTCTCTCTCTCTCTCTCTCTCTCTCTCCTCTCTCTCTCTCTCTCTCATAGCTACAAATATCTTGGTTTTACTCTTAGCACTAGAATGGGTTTTGATATTGCATTATATGAATACGTTAGACGAGCAAAACATAAAGTCGCAGAAATCTTCAAAACAATGTGGGCTTTAGGAAACATGGATTTGTCAATATTTTTCAAACTGTTTGATTCACAAATAATCAAACAGTTTGAAAAATATTGTTATTGTACGCAGGGGAGCTCTGGGGATTAACTAAATTTCAGTCGATTGAATCAGTTCATCTGTTTGCGTGTAAGCGCTTGTTAGGTGTTAGTCGCAAAAGTCCAAATACAATGATATATGGAGAAACAGGCCGATACCCTTTGTATATTGATACTGCTCTAAAGTCAATAAAATATTGGTTTAAACTCCAAAGTATGTCTATCCACAGATTTCCTAAACAGACACATCTAATGATCTTGAATAAGATCCCCGAATTTACACATGGTCACTCTAATTGTCATAACTGGTCTATATCTGTTAAAACATGTCTTGATACTTTTGGTTTTTCAGATGTTTGGATCAATGGAGGGGTTGGGAATTAAACTATTTTTTCTTAAAGAATTAAAGCAGAGAATGATCGATTGTTACATGCAACATTGGCATTCAAAACTTTCTCAATGTGAACGTTTTAGCACATAATGTCTTTCAAATCATCCTTCCAATTAGAAAATTACTTGTCAGATATCACTATTAGTAAATTTCGTTATGCTTTAACTAGATTAAGACTTGGAATGTGTGATCTGAATATAAATAACAGATATAATGAAAAATCAAAGAAATGCCCGTTTTTGTAATAGGACAGAAAGTGAACTTCATTTTTTGTTAGAATGTCAAACGTATACATTTCTAACAAAAATATTTGTCAAAGTATTACCAACATACATTCATTAATGGAGAATGCTTAGCTCGAATGTTACAATCTGAAGACGTCATGCTCTTAGGAAATTTAGCAATGTATATATTTTATGCATTTAAGACTAGATATACGCATTTAAATAAGAAGTAAAGCTGCACTCTTGTAATTGAATTGCTGTCTTAAGGTTTTTGTCTGCTTAATATCACATGCCAATGAAACTCCCTTGACTTTAGTTTGATTTTGATGTGGGATGTTATACTTATTTTTTGCATGTTGTCCTTATGTTATTTGTTTGATTCACTCATGTTAACGTGTATCCATTGTATAAAGGTCGCTGGCCTTACAATTAAAGTTTCCGAGTTCTCTCTCTCTCTCTCTCTCTCTCTCTCTCTCTCTCTCTCTGTATGTGTGTGTGTGTGGGGGGGGTGCATGCTGGGAATGGCGGCCTGTCAACATTGTCCTTCTTGTGCTCCGCCTTCTTTTATGAAGTGACGTGAAAAAGAGCTAGAACTGTCGAGTGTACTTCAGCGAATGGTTTTGTCAGTGACCGAGGACAGTTGTTTCAGCGAAAAATGACGGACTTGAGTTTGTGGAGAGCCAGAGTTGGCCTTTTCTATGCTTCGCTGAAATGTGGGTCATGGCGTTCACGAGTGTGCGGGGAGAAACCGAAGAGCGAAAATGCTGAGTCGCGATTGTCAGTGGCCGATATTGTTACGGCCTACATGTTGTGCTGCATTTTTGTGCCCATGCTGTGGAGCTTTCTGTCCAATGCTAGGTCAGTGTTAGACGGCAATGAGGGGGTGACAATGGAAACTGTGAGTGTTACCAGGGGAACAGTGTTGAATGACGGAAACGTGTTGTGTGGCAGTGACAGTGTGCGTGTCAGTCAGGGAGTCGTGACGCACGTACCTGTGTTGGCCGTGTCGCTGTGTGTTATCAACACTGTTTATTCACTTCGGAAGCTGATGCTTAGTGGAGACGTGGAACCGAACCCTGGCCCCAATCCTGACAATTCGAGTGTTGTGCACAGTGACAACGGAAAGAAAGTGGAAAGTTCAGTGTCCGATTCATTCTCTGCCTCTGTGCAGGCAATGAACACACTAATGATGTCCCTCAAACAAGAATTCAACGAACAAACCAGTTTGATCCGGGGTGATCTTCAGCACATCAAAACTGAATTAGGACTAGTGAAGAAGGAGTGTGAGGAGATCAACAGTCGCTGTGACAGGTTAGAAGAAGACCATAGTCAGTTGGCAGAGACAGTGTCAGGTGTGACATTAAACATGCAACAGATGTACGAAGAGTCAGATGAAACCAGAGTTGAGACGATCAGACTTTCACGGGTAGTCCAAGAATTGAAGAAAGAAATAGAAAAGCTTAAAATCGACGCAGACAGACTTGAAGATTTCTCACGTAGGGATAACTTGCGAATGTACGGTATAGCACAACGCGAAAACTACGAGAATTTCGACACGTGTGCAGCTGCTGTTGTTGATGTGCTGAACAGTGGTGGTGGGGTCAGAGTGTGGGATTCAGAGGACATTGTCAGAGCACATAGAACAGGCCGTGCTGTGGAGGGCCAGCCCAAACCAATGATAGTACGATTTGCCAGGTGGCGTGACAAAATGTTCATCATCAAGAATAGGGAGCTGCGAGAAAAACTGAAAGAGTCTGGTATAACTGTTTCTAATGATCTAACAAAAGCACAATCACAAATAGTTGCAAAGGCAAAAAGAGAAGGAAAAAGAGCATTTTTTCAAAAGGGAAAAATGGTGGTGGGACCAAACCAAAGTGACAGTCGATCGTACTCGGATGTAGTCAAACACGGACTGGTGCGGAACGGAGTGACGTCAACAAATAAACAAGAAGTTATTCCTGGGCAGCTGGCAGACGGGGTTCACGGGGGCGGACGGGGGAGCGAGCGGACCGATGACGTGGCGGAGACGGATGGGCCTACTTCAGACATTCACGGGGGCGACGCGATGGAGGGTGCGGATTTCACAGTACGCTACACGTGCAACGCGCCGGTCGTGCATGATGAACCGCGGCAGCTTGACGGGGGTGTGAGTGGGGCCTCTGTGTCTCCTCACGGTGACCGGCGCGTCGCATCAGGTGTGCAGTCTGATGGCAGTGGGACTGACACTCCTCTGTCTGACGAGCGTGTCAGGCGGGGTGGGCAAGGTAGAGAGGGCGTGGCTGTTCCCTCCAATCGGCGCCCCTCCTCGGCGGGTGAAGGTCACAGGACAGTCGCTGACAAGAGGGCTTCCCTTGACTCAGCTACACGGGCTTCCCCGAATCCAGTGAACAGCTCAACCTCGGCCAGACATACTAAACTGCGTGGTTTTCTGAGTCAAAACAAGAGACAGACTGTTGGGGGGCGTGAACGGGGCAAAGAAGGGGGTAGCAGGGAGAGAAGTTTGCGAACCAGAAAACAATAGGACAGGCATGGTCACCCACGGCAGTTTACATTTTTGAATTACAATGTGGAAAACTTGTGTTCAAAACTGAAAGACGTTTCTTTCGTTAATTACGTTTCATCGTTTGCTTTTATTTGTCTTACAGAGACTTTCACTGATTCTACTTTTGTTTTCACCGATATATTCACTGATTTTATAAAATTTCATGCTCCAGCGAGGAAATTATCTCATTTTGGAAGACGCTCTGGGGGAGTATTGTTATTGGTGAAAAAGACTTTTGAGAATAAGATAAAAGAGATTAAGTTGACATCTGATAATATGATTTCATTAAGAATAGACAGGAGTCTGTTTAATTTGGATAAAGATTTGATTTTAGTTGCTTGTTATATCCCCCCTGAGGGTAGTCCATCATATCACGACTTAGATATCAAAGATGGGGTTCTACTTCTGGAAGAAAGTTTGCTTCAGTGCACTGATAGAAAAGATGTTTACTTTTTAGTGTGTGGTGATATGAATGCAAGGACGGGTGACAAACAGTGTGAATTGGAAGATATGGTTAATTACTCACCTGTTGACTTGGATTTTATAGATAGTTTGGGTAGCACTCGCCATTCTAAAGACGCCGTGATTAATAATTTTGGAAATTCTTTGTTGGATTTTTGCTTTCTCTTTGATCTGGTGATTTTGAATGGATGTTGTGAAGGTGATGAAGAAGGGGAATGTACTTTTATTTCCTCTCAAGGTAGTAGTGTTATTGATTATTTTCTGATATCTAGTGATTTGATGAAAAATTGTTGTTTACATGTTGCTGATAATTTACATTCCTGGCATTTACCAGTTGAGTTGAAATGGGGAGAGCTTAGTGAAGCCAATGAAACTGTTTCTAGACACGGGGCTGAAGAGAAAATCATATGGTCTGCTGAACATGTACAATCGTACCTAGATGAACTGCACACTGCTGACTTTACGGAATGTCTAAATGATGAATTTAATTTGTTAAATACTGATGTAAACTGTGCTCTTGAAAAGTTTGTTCAAGCTTTATATGGGGCGGCTGCATGCATGGTCCGCACTGTTGGGAAACGTGACAAGAAAAGTAATGATTGGTTCGATAACGAATGTGAGAAAAAGAAAAGAAAAGTGAAAAGATGTTTAAAACAATTTCAAAGGTGTAAAACCAAACAAAATAAAGAACGGAAAAAAGAAATTTATGTGCAAGAGAGAAAAGAATACACAGAAGTTAGAAGAAGGAAAGAGAACGCGTTTAATGAACTGAGAATGAAAAAGCTTAAGGAATCAATGAACGACTCTAAAACTTTTTGGTCCTTGATACGAAATGTAAACAGGAAGAAAGTAGTGTACCATGAAATTTCTTTACAACAATGGTATGATCACTTTTCCAGCGTTTTCAATGAAGGTGAGAGGTCGCCTGCTGATGAAATTGATAATGATAACATCAATGACGATGATGACGACAATGTCGATCCCTTATTCAGTGATCAGATTGCTGAAGAAGAGGTTATTGCAAGTATTAAGAAACTTAAGTCGGGGAAAAGTGCGGGTTCGGATAAGATCATAGGAGAAATGCTAAAACACGCCAGTCGTGACATCATTCATTTCCTTGTTACTCTATTTAACAAACTTTTTGAAACTGGATCCTTTCCTTTGGAGTGGACAAAATCAATTATTATACCATTGCATAAAAAAGGTGATGTGAATAATCCTGACAATTATCGCGGAATATCTCTTACAAGCATTATAAGTAAGGTGTATACACATATTTTGAACAAGAGATTAACAAACTGGGCAGAAAGAGAAGAAAAAATTGTAGAGGAACAGGCGGGTTTTAGATCTGGATATAGTACAGTGGATCATAGTTTTACATTGTTTGCTTTAGTACAGAAATATTTGTCAAACAATAAGAAACTGTATGTGGCTTTTGTCGACTTCAAAAAAGCGTTCGATTCCGTTAACCGTAATTTACTGTGGAATACTCTACGAAGAAATGGTATTAATGGTAAGCTTTACAGAGCCCTCAAAGGGGTGTATGATTCAGTGCTTCTATGTGTGCGTGATAGACATGAATATACAGATTTTTTCCCGTGTTACTGTGGAGTGAAACAAGGATGTTTGGTAAGTCCAAATATGTTCTCCTTTTTCATTAATGAATTAGCAATCGAGTTATCAAGAAGAGGAAGACACGGTGTCCAACTTATTCCGAATGCTGTAGAACTATTTTTGTTATTATTTGCTGACGACATAATTCTCCTGTCTGGAACAGTCTGGGGACTACAGAACCAGTTTAATGTACTGAAAGAAGAGGCAGATAGTTTGGGGTTAACACTAAATTTAGATAAAACAAATATAATAATTTTTCGCATGGGGGGTCACTTGTCTGCTTGGGAGAAATGGTACTACGGAAATGTCGAAGTAAAAGTTGTCAACTCTTATAAATACCTTGGAATGCTGTTTACAACAAGACTTAGCCTTAATTTAACTTGGAATGAAACTTGTCAAAAGGGGAAAAAAAGGTGTAATGGAAATACTTAAGACGCTAAGAAAACTAAATTGTATTGATGTTTCTGTGTTTTGGAAAATGTTTGACACGCAAATTGTACCTCTCCTTACATATGCCGCTGAGATCTGGGGATTATACATAAATAGTCAGATGGAGAGAGTGCATACTTTTGCAATGAAACGTTTTTTGTACGTTCCAATGCACACTTCAAACAAAATTTTATATGGCGAAACTGGGCGATACCCTTTATATGTAAAAACCTACATAAAATGTGTTAAATTTTGGTTTAAATTGTTGAAACTGCCACAAAGTAGATTCTCTAGACAGGCATATGATATGTTGTTAATACAAATGGAAAGAGGTCAAGAAAACTGGGCTTCTCGATTAAAAAACGTTATGTCAGAAAACGGTTTTGCAATTGCCTGGATGAGCCAAGGTGTAGGTAATGAGCTGTTGTTTATCTCAGAATTTAAAACCAGATTAAATGATTCGTTTAAACAAAACTGGCATTCAGACATGGAGAACAAAGAAAAATATCGTTGGTTCTATTCTTTCAAAAGCATATTTCAACCTGAAAAATGTCTAAAAGTTGTTGTGAATAAATGGCACCGAACTAATTTAGCTAGATTCCGACTAAGAACCCTTGGTTTTAATGCTAACATAAAATGGTTTCAGCCTGGTACGTCTACAGATTCACCTTGCCCTCTGTGTAATTCCATTGTTGATGATGAGATTCACTTCATTTTCTACTGTAAAGCCTATGACAACCTGAGAAAAAAGTGTCCATTGTTTGAAAAAGACATTGTGGTAAGAAAAGATTTTTCTCTGCTTTTATCAGAAGATGACATTATTCTGAATTTGTTGGCCAAATTCATTTCGGAAGCCTGGAATCTTAGATACAAAACAATCATTTCTGCTAGGAGTGCTATGGTAAGGTAGTAATGAGAGAGAGAGGGATGGAGAGAGAGAGAGAGTGAGAGAGAGAGAGAGAGTGAAAGAGAGAATGTCGTATACATGTATATATGAAGAAAGTAACTGATACAAATATAAGAACCTTGGTATGTTGAATTTTGATATTGTTAAAACAATTTATAGTAGCCTTGGGTGGCCATTTTTTCATAAAGTGTCACTTTCGTTTAGAAAGATGGTTTTCGTTATACTTTTTGTTTTATGTTAGTAACTTTGTTTGCTTGTTTGCAACATTACTCAATCATAAGGCTGATCATTCTTTTTGTGCTAAAAATGAAAATGACGCATCACCTATGTCATTAGGACTGTAAGTCAATGACATTAAAGTGTCAAAGTGTGTGTGTGTGTGTGTGTGTGTGTGTGTGTGTGTGTGTGTGTGTGTGTGGTGTGTGTGTCTATGTGAGTGTGTGTATGTGTGCATAGGTGCGATCGTGTGTAACTGTGTATGTGTGTGTCTGTGTGTGTGTCTGTGTGTGTATGTGGGGGAGGGGGGGGGGGGGTCCGGTAGAAATGGCATCCCTGGTGGGGGTGCTTGCCAAGTACTTTTTAGGGCTGCACATCCATATTTGTACCTCACTCGATACTCAGTTCTCACCTGTGGTTCCCCATAGCTGTGTGCATGCGACAGCGGCCACACATCGGGAAACAGCTTTGACAGGCTGGCAGAACCACGTGAAGGCAGCCGACGGGTCTCAAACCCTCGGTAAGATAGGGCTTGTCTATCTAAGCCTGTGAAGACTGTACTCGGTGGACTGATTCAACGGGCAGAAAGGCGACTTCCAGCAAAGCGTTGAGGAGTGCACAGAGCGTGGTGAGACATGAAAGACACCATAGTCACCCACTGCATCCGACTCCATCTCCAGCCGTCTTGACCCTGTCTTGCTGCTGGACTCAGATGGTTTTGGACGAGAGAGTGAGGCCGACAAATTGCGCAGCTCCTCCCCCCACTTTAAGCAAAGTCACTGCAAAAGTCACTTATGTCATAATCATCATCATTCATCCATAAACACCTCATTCCTGTATCATTCCCCAAGTCCTGTAGATGTGGGTGAGCGACGAAGCGGCAGGTGTGGGTGCACTGGCACCCGTAGCCGCAAACCTGGACGCAGGCGGTTCAGGCCATAGGGTCGTTCTCCACTGGACTGGAGCAGCAATGGAGTTGGGCAGCCACTTGAGCGACTGAGCAGCCCTTTTAGGATAGCACTGCTCACATGCATAGCATGAGGAACAAGCTAGCAAAAGGTGTCCTTAACATTGCTTGCTCCATTCGTCTCCAGTGAACTTACCGCAGCTGGATGGGACCCAATAACACCAGTCGAAATTCAAAGAAGAGAAACACGAACTTGTTTGCTCTTACCCTTGGCACATGGAATGTGCGCACCCTTCTGGACAGAGATGATGCAAACAGGCCTCAGAGGAGAACAGCTGTAACTGGAAAAGAACTCGCTCGGTGTACCATCGACATCGCAGCCTTGTGCGAGACCCGGCTTGCGGGACAAGGCGAACTTTGTGAAAGCGGCTCTGGCTATCTCTCTTTGGAGCAAAAGAGGAAGTGAAGAGCAACGAGAGGCTGGTGCCTGCTTTGCGGTGAAGACAGATCTTGTTGGCAAGCTAGCTGGACCTCCAAAGGGAGTGTACGACAGCTGATGACCATGAAACTCCCCCTTTCACTTGGAAAGAAGCACCTGACAATTATCAGCGCCTATGCGCCGACCATGGCCAACCCAAATGATGTGACGGACAAACTCTAAGAGGATCTTTACTGCTACTGTTCCGAAAGCAGACAAGCTCGCCATACTTAGTGATTTCAACACAAGACTCAGTTCTGACAGCGACTCCTGGGAAGGTGTCATCGGCAAACACGGAAAAGGCCACTGCAACAGCAACGGTTTCCTACTACTCCAGACCTGTGCTGAGCATGAACTGTAACAGTCTGCGCAAAGGGAACATCTACGCTTGTGACAACCACCGCGGCATATCCCTCCTTTCTACAGCAGGAAAGATCTTTGCCAGGATTCTGCTGAACCGCCTTACAACACACCTTGAGCAAGAGCTTTTGTCAGAGAGCTAGTGCGGCTTCAGAAAAGACAGATGAATCATTGATATGGTATTTGCTACTAGACAGCTTCAGGAAAAACGTCAGGAACAAAATGCCAACCTGTTCTCCACCTACGTCGACCTGACCAAGGCCTTCGATACTGTCAGTTGAGAGGGCCTGTGGAAGATCATGGCCAAATACGGATGCCGAAATTCATCTCTATGGTGCGGCAATTCCTTGATGGCATGCAGGCCCGAATCCAGGACAACGAAGACATCCAACTTATTCCGTCACAAATGGCCTTAAGCAAGGCTGTGTTTGCCAAGCACCCACTCTGTTCAGCATCATGTTCTCTACAATGCTGACTGACGCCATCAGAGGAGGTCACGTAGGCATTTACGTCAGATTCAGGACAGATGGAAAGCTGTTTAACCTCAAGAGGTTCCAGGCAAAAACTAACGTTATAACAGACATTATCAGGGACTTTCTGTTTACTGATGACCGCGCTATCAATACTGGCTCAAACTGACATGCAATCCAGCATTGACAAATTTTCTGTAACCTGCGCCAACTTCGGGCTCACCATAAATACAAAACAGACGGAAGTTCCGCATCAACCCACGCCAGGAAGACCCTACGCTGAGCCTAACATCACAGTCAATGGTGTGAGACTCGCTGGGGTATATACAGTTACCTACCTTGGCAGCTCACTGTCCCAGAATGTCACCATCGACGATTAAGTGAGCATCAGAATTGCAAAAGCAAGTGCAACATTTGGCAGACTACACATCAATATTTGGAATAGAAAAGGCATCAGTCTAAAGACCAAGCTGAAGGTGTACAGAACAATTATTCTGCCTACACTCCTCCACGCATGTGAAACATGGACAGTGTACCATCGGCATACCAAAAAGCTGAATCACTTCCCACAACCTGCCTAAGAAAAATGTTAATTTTAAAATGGCATGACAAAATCCCAGACACAGAGCTGCTTGAACAAGCAGGCCTCCCGAGTATCCACACCATTCTTATACTGTTTTGTTCAATGGACAGGTCATGTAGCTCGCATGCCAGACCACCGGCTACCCAAGAGACTATCTATAGGTGAGCTGCAACTAGAAGTGCGTTCCCATGGTGCTCAGAAAAAACACGCTTCTAAGACACTATCAAAACATCCTTGAAAGCGTTTAACATCGACCCTGACACATGGGAACAAACTGCTATGAATCGAACTAGATGGCGCTACTCTATTCACAAAGGCACCAATTTATGTGAAGAAAGGAGGACAGCTGCAGCGCAAGAAAAAAGACAGGCTAGGAAGACCGCACAAGCAATGAAGAGCAGGTCTCCCACATTCCCTGTCCAAGATGTCACCGCACATTCCGTGCACGCATAAAGTTTATCAGCCACTTGCGTAACCACAAATCATCCCCCCCACCCCCCCACCCCTTTTCAGCACCAGGATGACTGAAGTGGTCCTCGTCAACTCGACGGACGAACCAAGTGTGCGTGCGTGTATGTGTGCGTGTGTGCGTACGTGCGTGCGTGCGCGTTTGCATGCGTGCGTGCGCGCCCGAACACGACCTTTTGCAGGCTTGCTCGTCATGTATCAGTATAAGATTTTCAAAAACCTCTTCCACCCATCCCACGTACAACCCTAGGTCCCAGAGGTGGTACACTTGTCCGCTCCTGCTGATCTCCACATCTCAAGGGACGGGAAGATCCCCGTTTGTCCTGTCACCTTTTTCCATCCCGTCATATCCGAACAGTCAGAGGAGAGCGCAGAAGACGACGAAAATGAATCAAATCGAAGCTTAGGTCCGTGGTCTGCCTTAAAACAACCCACCCCACTGTTAGCAACCGTCTCTGAACTTGTTAGCACACGTCCGCACAGGAGAATATATGATTTCGCTATCGTCTGGGTCCATGTGGACACACAATCATCATGCTTCGGGTATCACCGGAGCTATTGGATTTTCCTCAACTCACGCGACTTGGGAGTCATAGCTTTGGGCATTACGACACATCGCACGGTGCCAAAAACTCACCGCTGAACCATTGGTCTGGGGCAA
>CM065722.1:57319350-57336850 GCA_033310375.1 Conus canariensis | reverse complement strand
ACGGCTATCGACAGTTTCTAACCTCAACCAAGTGTCAGACTCGGTCAACAGCTTGGAAAATCTCAGAACACATGGCTCGTGTAGCAACTCCTTAATCAAATGTATAACTAAACTGGTATGATTACAAGCCCCCTTGATAAATTCCAGACCGAAATGGTGTAACAAATTTGTTCGCAACAATAATTTATAAACACGTTCTAAGCTTTCCACTTTCTCGCTCCCTCCCTCCCCCCTCCCCTCACACACACACACACACACACACACACACACACACACACACACACACACACACACACACATACACGGATGAACACACATACTCCGCCCTCCCCCACCCATCCCCCACACGCAATGGCACAGTAAGTGTTTGTTTTTTTTGTTTTTTTTTAATCAAGATACCTTTTAAATAGACTAGTTATTCGCTCAAACATCAACGACAAAGAATCAAGAGAAAGAGTTAAGTATTAGAATTTGCTCAGGTAATATTGTTTCACAGACGCAGGCAGCGCTAATTACCTCTGTGACCCTAGAGCTCTAAAGTAGTGGCCATAGCGTTCGACGCTTTAGTATCTCTGCTCAGTGGTGTTAGTGGGTCTACAGACGGTTTGCGTCCTGAATGTGGTTAATATCTTAAATGCTGTTACAAAACAAACATTCCCTTCACCGCAGCTTTCCAGTGCTACAAATCTTCACGCTAACTCATTATCACAAAACAAACATTCCTAACACAGCGCCTTTGTGTGTTCATCTTCACGCTGTGCGATTGCTGCAAAACAAAAACAAACGTTCAAGAGACCACAGAGATGTAGTGTTAGTTTTTACACTATTTATTCATTACAAGATGTTCCCTACAGGCCAGATGTACAGTGTTGATCTTCATACTATTCATCTGTTATTACAAAACAGACACATCGAACAGGACAGCTCCGTTGAGTCAATCTTCACAATACTTAATTGCTGTTACAAAACAGACACTCCAAACACAAGTGAACTTTTGTGTGAATCCTCACATAAGATTCATTTTTATCAAGGAAGCGTGACTGTGCGGACTAATCCATATACGCTTCGCTTCATTTGCTAACCCATGGACGTACCAGTTTTTAAAAAAAATATATGATCTAAAAAAAATATGATCTAAAGTTGTGAAAGGGATCGACGGACAACACTGCAATATTCGTTATTACGAAATAATTGTTCCCAAAGTACATGTCCTGGTCCCAACAGAACATAGCTTTAATTTTCGTAATCCATTATTACATAACAAAGTTCCGAACTGAAAACCTTCGCACTGTCAATCTTCAAAACATTTCGTTGTGAAGAAATGACAAACGTTGCGAACTGAAAACCTTCGCGCTGTCAATCTTCAAAACATTTCGTTGTGGAGAAATGACAAACGTTGCGAACTGAAAACCTTCGCGCTGTCAATCTTCAAAACATTTCGTTGGGAAGAAATGACAAACGTTGCGAACTGAAAACCTTCGCGCTGTCAATCTTCAAAACATTTCGTTGTGAAGAAATGACAAACGTTGCGAACTGAAAACCTTGGCACTGTCAACCTTCAAAACATTTCGTTGTGAAGAAATGACAAACGCTGCGAACAGAACAGTTCTCTACTGTTACCACGTCTTTTAATCGTTTTTACATAAGAAAATTTCCGAACAGAGCGGACGTGGAGTATTGCTACTCCTTTTTCTTTTGTAATTACTGCTCCGTAAATGACACTTCGAACATAAAACTCCCTACTGTTAATCTTCTCCACTTCCAATTGTTATTACGTTATAAACATTCTCAACGGAACAGCCAGTCGTGTTAATCTTCATAATATTCAATTGTAAATAAACATCTCTAAGAGAACAGCTGCGTACTAATATTTTATTTCTTTTTCCTATTAATTGACAAACGTGCCCAATAGATAAGATATGGAATGAGAGCTGCACAATTAATCCTAACCAACCCCCCCCCCCCCCCCCAAAAAAAAAAAAAAAAAAAAAACACCCCAGTTTAACATCTCTGCAGTAATTTTTACCGTATTGCATATCATGTAACGTTTGGATTCGTGCGTATTTCATGAAATGAATTAGATATTCGCTTCTCAGTGAGGTCATTTACTTATCGTGAATGCTTTCCGATGTTTTATGTCTTATTTGTAATTTCATGGCTTGTCTTGTTGGAAGTGCGAACTGATATCGACGCATTTGTTTGTTTTCTGACATTTCGATTACTCCATACTGTCAACATTTATCGTGCGTGCGTGCGTGCGTGCGTGAGAGCGTGCATGCGCGCACCACGCGCGCCGTTGTGTGTGTGTGTGTGTGTGTGTGTGTGTGTGTGTGTGTGTGTGTGTGTGTTATTCTTGTTCTTCTTGCCCAGAACAAATTCCTGAGATTCTTCAAACAATTACATTTTTTGTCATTCAATCTTGTTCTTGCAGCGGAGCATGTTTCTTGGCATTTCTCGGCTATTGGATTCATTTCCTTGCTAATCAGACCTCCAGTGGAAGCAATGCTGCAGAATTTAGGGGAGGGCAAAATTACAACAACAAAAAAAGCATAATGATTTGGGAGTAGAGTTAAAAGCAAGAGAGCTGTGTCTGTGTACGAGCTGCACAGGGCAGTGTCTTTGGAATCAATCCTCTTGCGTTTTAAAACAGTGCGTCACAGCCCCAACCCCACCCTCCTCCTATATCCTCCTCTTGTTTCCAGTCAAGCCGACCACGAAGGCCTCATCTCGGTTTCTCCTCCTTCCTAAATCGTCTTCGTAACCTTGTACAACGTCTCTGCTGACCTACCTAATGGGATCAGATAGTAAAGAAATGTTGTGTGGGTTATCAGCACTGAACACACAAAAACTTCAATGTTCATTAATATATCCGATTAATTTTACAGTCCGAGACGTGGTCATGGCGACACTAGGCGTTCGTGAAATAGGGCTGAACCGCTAAATAAGTTCAGTGGTCAATGTCTGGGCCCAGAGCAAAATATACACAACACACAACAACAACAACAACAACAACAAAAGTGATGGCTTTTCAATACACAATATCAAACAGGCAAGTCAATTTCGATGATGAGTTATGTCTTCTCCAGATGTTGAAAACAGCTGACATAAAAAGAAATATATTATCAAACAGACACATGAACTTTTAATGATTTAATATGTCTTTTCAGAGCTCACAGTCAAGATGAAAAAAAAGGAATACTGCAGAGGTTGAAATCTCTGTCATAACTTTCAAGAGGTAAACGTCAAGAAGTTCAACCTTCTGTTATTCGCTCGCCAAAAGAATTCACAAAGGGTAAACTGTTTACAACATAAAGGTACGGGATTGCACTGCGTATCGAATCGAGAACAGACCCACCCAAAATCTGTCCAACATTCCGTTTTCCTTCGACCTCTTCTCCAAACAATCCCAGAGCCACAGTTTGATGTTGACTTTACGCTGTAATTCTTCGGGCCTGACAGGAGGGCTTCCGTCAGCTTGTTAACCTCATATCACCATAGGCCACAGCACTGCTGTTCTCATTTATAGTTCACACAGGTGGGGGTCATGGCCTTTCAGACCACCGAATATCTACCACAACATTAAAGGAGAGACGAAGATCGGGAAGTTCAATTTTCGGTCTTTGGAGAACAGCGCTGCAAGCCTTCTCAAAATCAATTCTTCTCAAAATCAATTCTGCGAGTGCCTTTCACTTGCACTGGCCAATGGACGACATCCAATACAGACAATAAATATCTATGGTGTACCATTTGTATCTGAAGTGTGTGAAAAAAAATCTACCACACACAAAGAAACTCTTTAGCGGATGCCGACAAATGGGAAAGAAAAACAAAAATGAAAACGAGAAATAACAAAAGACCGCCCCATGAGGCTGTAACCAAGGTCCCGTGATTATCTCCCTTCCTTAATGAACCGTTATCAACGACGCAACTTGCACGACTCCGTTGTGGGCACATTTCCTGATAACAGTCAGAGCGCCACATACTTCACGGGCGTGACGAGCTGCTCCAATGTCCTGACCCAAGAAGAGAGGTGTTTGTATCGGTTTGACACCGCGGTGTGTTATGAGAGACCCTCCCTGTTAGGCAGACTGTAATAACACTGGAGCCCCGTGTCTTCATGGCCATCAGCGTCAGCAATCATCAGGTCAAGGAGACACACAAAGCTTCAAATTGCTTCCTGCGATTGCATCGACAACACCGCAGCAGGCCGGAAGACAAGAAAAAGAAAAGCGGAGAAAAAAACACAAAGAAAGAAAGGAAATAAGCGATTTTTTCCCCTTGCTCTTCTAACTACCAAAGATGTCTGTATTTTTCTCATTTCTCTTTTTTTTATACTGTGTGTATGTAAACAAGTCGTCATCTTTGTTTTCGCTGTCGTAAGTGTATTAGAGTGGGTTTGTTTGTTTTTTTAAGGTTGGGGAAGAGAAAAGAAATAAAACGAATAGATATATATCGGAAAACGGGAACAGGAAAGAACAGGAAAAGAACTGAAAGCACAAGAGTACAAAAGAAACAAAAATGAAGGGGATACGGAATGAAAAGGGGCAAAAGAGAAGAAAGGAAATTAAATGGAAAACAAAGCGAAAAAAGAACACAAAAGGAACAAAAGGATGTGTGAAGAGGAAGGAAAGTAGCAGAATGAAACTTAAAAGACAAAGGAAAGGAACGAAAGGACAAAAGGTTAAAGTATGAGGGGCTAAAGAAAGGAAAGGAAAAGAGAAGGAAGAAAAAGAAACGAAAAGAAAAAGGGAAGAACGGAAAGAAAGCAAGCAAAATGGAAAGGAAGGGAAGGAAAAGGAGAAAAAGGACATGGGGAAAACTAGAGGAGAAAAAACAGAAAGAAAGAAAAAAAAAGAAAAAAAACTGTGACAGGAAATGAAAAGGGAAAGCCCAACAAATGGAAAGAAAAGAAAGGCAAACAAGGGGAAAGGGAAAGCCCAACAAATGGAAAGAAAAGAAAGGAAAACAAGGGGAAAGGGAAAGCCCAACAAATGGAAAGAAAAGAAAGGAAAACAAGGGGAAAGGGAAAGCCCAACAAATGGAAAGAAAAGAAAGGAAAACAAGGGGAAAGGGAAAGCCCAACAAATGGAAGGAAAAGAAAGGAAAACAAGGGGAAAGGGAAAAGCCCAACAAATGGAAAGAAAAGAAAGGAAAACAAGGGGAAAGGGAAAGCCCAACAAATGGAAAGAAAAGAAAGGCAAACAAGGGGAAAGGGAAAGCCCAACAAATGGAAAGAAAAGAAAGGCAAACAAGGGGAAAGGGAAAGCCAAACAAATGGAAAGAAAAGAAAGGCAAAACAAGGGGAAAGGGAAAGCCCAACAAATGGAAAGAAAAGAAAGGCAAACAAGGGGAAAGGGAAAGCCCAACAAATGGAAAGAAAAGAAAGGCAAACAAGGGGAAAGGGAAAGCCCAACAAATGGAAAGAAAAGAAAGGCAAACAAGGGGAAAGGGAAAGCCCAACAAATGGAAAGAAAAGAAAGGCAAACAAGGGGAAAGGGAAAGCCCAACAAATGGAAAGAAAAGAAAGGCAAACAAGGGGAAAGGGAAAGCCCAACAAATGGAAAGAAAAGAAAGGCAAACAAGGGGAAAGGGAAAGGCAAACAAGGGGAAAGGGAAAGCCCAACAAATGGAAAGAAAAGAAAGGCAAACAAGGGGAAAGGGAAAGCCCAACAAATGGAAAGAAAAGAAAGGCAAACAAGGGGAAAGGGAAAGCCCAACAAATGGAAAGAAAAGAAAGGCAAACAAGGGGAAAGGGAAAGCCCAACAAATGGAAAGAAAAGAAAGGCAAACAAGGGGAAAGGGAAAGCCCAACAAATGGAAAGAAAAGAAAGGCAAACAAGGGGAAAGGGAAAGCCCAACAAATGGAAAGAAAAGAAAGGCAAACAAGGGGAAAGGGAAAGCCCAACAAATGGAAGGAAGAAAAGGCAAACAAGGGGAAAGGGAAAGCCCAACAAATGGAAAGAAAAGAAAGGAAAACAAGGGGAAAGGGAAAGCCCAACAAATGGAAAGAAAAGAAAGGAAAACAAGGGGAAAGGGAAAGCCCAACAAATGGAAAGAAAAGAAAGGAAAACAAGGGGAAAGGGAAAGCCCAACAAATGGAAGGAAAAGAAAGGAAAACAAGGGGAAAGGGAAAGCCCAACAAATGAAAAGAAAAGAAAGGCAAACAAGGGGAAAGGGAAAGCCCAACAAATGGAAAGAAAAGAAAGGCAAACAAGGGGAAAGGGAAAGCCCAACAAATGGAAGGAAAAGAAAGGAAAACAAGGGGAAAGGGAAAGCCCAACAAATGGAAAGAAAAGAAAGGAAAACAAAGCAAACGAACGTAACGGAAACAAAAACAAACCAATGAAAAGGAGAGGACAGGGAAGGAAAGGAAATTCAAGCAAAAGAAATTAAAAGAAAGAAAAGGAAATGAAAGGAAAAAAGGTACGAAAAGAGAAGTAATAGGGGGAATAAGAAAATAAATGGAAAAAAAAGCGCAGGCAAGAAAAACGTAGGGGACAAAGAATGGAGCGAAAACTTGGGTATTAAACGAAAAGAATGGAATGGGGGGAGAGACAGACAGTTAGACAGACAGGCAGACAGACAGACAGACAGACTGACAAAGACAAACTAAGACAAAGAAACAGAGACGGGAGTCAGAAGCAGAGAAAAGCACCTCCGTACTAACGACTGAGAAACACAGACATCTGTAAGATCCAGACATATATCGCCCTCACCTTCCCACTCCCCCACCAATCCACCCCCTCCGCGAAACCCCATCCTCTCCTCATTATCACCTTCCCTCCACCACAGCGCCCCCCCCCCCCCCCCCAACCCACCCACCCACCCACCAATCCAGGGAGGAAGAGAAGAAGAATGGAAAACAACCACTACAAACAAGGGAGGCGACCACCTCGGGCGATCGTGACGGGGGTGTGGGGGGTGGTGGTGGGGGGACCGGGTCTAATCATCAAAGCCGGGCTGAATGGCGCCCTGCCTTTCCGTCTAAATTGCCTCCCGAGGGCATAGCAGATTGGACCCCTTCAAGATGCCCCCTCCTCAAAGACGTCGTGAAAATTATACCGGCATTAAAAGACACCAGCACGCGCACTGCGTCAAACGTGCGTGCACATGCGCACGTGCGATGCGATACATGCGCCTGCGCGCGCGTGCCTGTGCCGCTGAGCACGCATTAACTAGGTACACGCGTGTGCTCAAGTTCGCCTGAAACGCAGCTATGGTCGCGAATGTTTTCCCCTTCCCGTTCTTCTTGTCCTCTCCCCCAACACACACGCGACTGTGCGAACTCCCCACCCCACCCCCCCCCCACCCCACCCCCCCCCCCCCCACCCACACCCACCACCCCCACACCCAACGTCGCACATTCGCGCGCACACACACACACACACACACACACACACACACACACACCAAATCAAAACCAACATGCGTGTAACAACTAGGTGAGTACTTGTTCATTGCTTCTCACTGGGGACAAACCCTGTCAAATCATTTCAAGCGTAAATGAACTCGCAAACTGACAGGTATTTTCACTGATGCTACGTTACTTAAAATCGAACTGCGTCAGTTTATATAGTTTCCTTCGCCATTTCTCCATTGTTGTCCAGCCCGTTTAACCTCTCTATATGACGATTTTGCGATTCATGTCTGTACGTGTGTGTTTGTACGTGTGTGCGTGCCTGCGTGTGTGCGTGCATGCGTGTGTTGTGTGTGTGTGTGTGTGTGTGTGTGTGTGTGTGTGTGTGTCTGTGTCTGTGTGTGTGTCTGTCTGTCTGTCTGTTAGTGCGCGCGCGTAAGAAAGGAAGCACGAGTTAGTGTAAGTCTATGTGTCTCTTCCTCCGCCCCTCCATCCTCCTCCCACTGTCCCCATCTCCAACTTCAATGTTTGCTCAGTCACTATCATCTTCGCCCCTATCCTCTGCATCCCCTCTCCCCTCCCCGTGTCACAAGAGAAAATAACAGAAGACAGACAGAGAAAAAGATCCAAGCTTCTAGACCTAAGATGTCCAAGAGGATTCCAGTTTTGACGACCAGTGAAACAAGCCCTCTTCTCCCACTTCCGAGCTCACCCCTCGCTCCCTCCACTCATCCTGTTCTCGCTTCCCGCAACCGCCCGCATAGCAGAAATCTGAAATGTCAACTGAAAAGAATGTGCAGAGAACCGATCACCCTTTTCCTCAAGAATGAGACTACCAACGGAGAAAACAAAACAAAACAAAAAACAACAAACTTGACAACTTCGCAAATCAATTTCCTGGATAATGGTAAGGGAAAAGTCTCGACAGCCTTGCATCAGACTGATCATAAACTGGCTGAGGGTGGATGGGGTGGTCAGCAGCCACACACCTGAACGCTGTCTGCATGAGAGAAAAAAAGAAGTTAACATTATTTTGATATATATGAGCTCTCTCTCTCTCTCTCTCTCTCTCTCTCTCTCTCTCTCTCTCTCTCTCTCTCTCTCTCTCCACAATATCAACTGGTTTTATATCCCTTATCCACGCCGTCCGAGCATTCATTCTCTCTCTCTCTCTCTCTCTCTCTCTCTCTCTCTCTCTCTCTCTCTCTCACGCGCGCGCATACACACACATGCCACCTCCCCCCTCTCTCTCTCTTATGAACGCGCCGCCACACCCTCCCCCCCCCTCCCTCCCTCCCTCCCTCCCTCTCTTCAAATTCTATTACCACTTGTTCCACAGCGCAGACGGATTTTCATTCTGTGCCGAAAACACCACGGAGACCAACACACGGGGACCACACAAAACCCCGCCGCCCCAAAAGACTCCCATCATTAGCTCCCCTACTTTTTTTTTACTACCTCCCTCTGTCCTCTGTCCCAAGCCCTCCCCAGCGTCTTCATTAGGCAGACCGACACCCGGGGTGATGGCACGCAGAATCCCGGGGGACCCCCGATTTCAGCTGTAACAGGCCCCTGCAAAAACACGCTAACGACGCGCACCCACACATTCATGCAATCCATAGTGTGTCGGCCAAAACTCGGTGACGGACTATTGTTCTGTGGACGTTTGTCTTTATTGTCCAGCCGGCCGGCCGAACGGGGCATTCTAAAGGGGTTGTTGACACGCTGGGGACAAAAGTACGCTCATAGAAAAGAAACCGACAAGGTCATCACTATGTTCATCAACAAATAACACGGTGGCTGAATTTCAAGTCAAGTCAAGAACACTTTATCATCTCCAAAGAGAAATTAAGAGTGGCCATAAAAACATGTCTATGGATCTATATTTAACAAATCATAAATCACGAATCACACCCACCGACTCACACACACAGAATAATATATACACACACACATACAAACAAGCTCTCTGAACCGGATTTTCTTGAAAGTTCAGTTTTGATTCAGGAGTTTGAAGGAACTGGGAACGAAACTGTTTTTAGTTTCACTTGTTTTGAATTTTGGAATTTGGATTCTTAGTCCAGAGGGTTTAACACTGTAGTTTGTTTTTTTTAAGAACATGAGAACTGTAGGCAGCAATGTTCACAGTTTTTGTGTGACACGACATTCATAGAATTTCTCTCGCTGTTCTTGTTTTTCCAATAATCTTTCCACTGTATTCACCACTTCGTTTAAAATGTTTTTGCTTTTCATGCTACGATTTCCAAACCAGCATAAAAAGCCAAAGGATAACACTGATTCTACAAACCACCATAAAACATTTTAAGATGTCCTTTTTAACAGTGAGAGACCGAAGTTTCTGACGACAGTATATTCTAGATTGGCAGTTTATCATCTAAAACGGTAACCAGATACTTATATTCACTTACAAGTTCTATTTTAGTGTTTTCGATATACAAGTGAGGGACAGGAGCTGGGTTTCTTCGAAAATCAATTACCATCTCCTTCGTCTTACTAACATTCAAATCTAGACAGTTCTCTTCCCACCGTGTACAAAAACGTTCCACCTCTTGAAAATAAATGGCATCCGAATTTGACAGGTCTTCTAAAGCAGAATCATCTGAGTACTTTATGACAGGAGTGACAGAAGAACCAGTACAATCATCTGTATAAAGAGTAAAGAGTATAGAGAAGGCAACGGTGCCTTAAGATGCACCAGTAAATGGTTCTTGCTGATGAATATTATCCCTCAAAGCGTACGCACTGTAACTGTTGACTAAAAAGTTCACAATCTATAAAATAAATTTTGGGTTTACCGGTAAAGTTTGGAGGGTTTTTTTTGTCATAATGTGTGGTTGAATAGTATTAAAAGCTGATGAGAAATCAATAAACAAGATGCGGACAAAAGAATCCTTGTTTTCAATATGCATGTATGCATGGTTAAAAGAGTGATTATTGCATTATCTGTACTTCTGTTCTGTTTGTATGCAAATTGGTATGGATCAAAAAGCTATTTGACTTGAGGAAGAAGAATCTGAAGGACAAGGCGTTCAAAAGATTCCACAACAAGAGATGTCAGTGCAATATGTCTAGTCATTCAAAATGCTAGCATTTCTCGTTTTTGGTACAGGACAAATTGTTGATTTTTTTTGCAGACAGAGGGCACAACTCCACAATTCAAAGACCATGAGAACAACCTACAGAAAACCTATGACAACTGTTCTGAACATGATTTTTAAAGATTTCCACAAATATTGTCTGGGCCTGGAGCTTTACTTATCTTTATCTTTTTAACAAACCTTGAACAGCAGAATCATCAATATGTAAACTCCATCATCGTTATCACAGCTGTTCAAATATTCGACGTAACAGATTCCAAATGTTCACCAACATGTTTCATTTCAAAGCGGTAATAAGAATCCTTCAGTTTGTTAGCAAAATCATACCATTCCTCTTCCGATAGATTACAAACATTTCGTTGTTTATTCTGTCCGGTGAGAGTTTTTAGGCCACCCCATGTATTTCGCATGTTTCCCGACTCAAACTGCTTTTCTACTTTTTCTCTGTATGCCATCTTTGCGTCCTTTATTTCATGTCTTAGTTTTCGTTGAACTGTTTTCTTTTCAAAATTATCCTTCGATTGAAATGCAATTTTCTTTTCATTAAGTGTTTTCTTTAAAGATTTGAAAACTCAAGGATTATATTCGGAAACATTTGGACAGTTCTCTTTGGTATCATTATGTTTTCACCAAGGGTAACATAATCAGAGATAACATCAGGAGCTTCATCTACATCAACACAGGAATAAAGAAAAAAAAAACACGTGCCAGTCTGTGCACTCATAGCAAGCTCGCAGTTGTTCTATGCTATCAGGGGACTAACGTTTTACAGTTTTCTGCACACAGGTTGGGTTTGAATAACAGGTCGGTAAGACATGCTTAAAGCAGTCAGGTCTCACAGCGTCGGTAATTCTGATTGATTGTTTACTCTTGTTTTAAACAAAGGCGAAAATTAATCAAAAACAGTTAAAACGTGAAGCAAAATATATGATCAGGTTGTATGTGCTGACAGACACCGCAAATGGACAGCTTGCATCCATTCTGTACAGCATGTTTAGTCTCGCGACCTAGGGGTGGGGGTGGGTGGGAGGGGGCCCGTGGGTGCTGGCATGTTATAAACTATGATCAGAGAAACAGTCTATACGACTTTCAAGGACAAAAACAGAAGAATGGAGCACAAAGTCAGACAGAACAACAAACGACATCGAAGAAAGACAACAACAACAACAACAAATACAAGCAAACAGATTGAAGGAAAAGAGGAAGTAACTCGCACAGAACTCCCAGGGGGCGGGGGTTGGGGGGGGGGTATAATTAGTGCAGAAGAAACCCCCGGCATACTCATGGGAGCCTGGGGACAGTGCAGAAGGGTGAGGTGGAGCGGTTGTTAAAGATGGGGGAGCGGTGGTGGTGGTGGTGGTGGTTCTTGAGAAGCTAATGATAAAAACGTGACGTGTCGTTGGGGTTATCATCGTCGTCATCATCGGCATCATTGCCACTACCGTCACCACTACTACCACATCCAGCATGATGACCATCCTCTCTGACTGACTGAAACTGCCAACTGGAGAAAGACAAAAAGACATCACATGCAAACAGATTAAAACCTATCATAGTTGTTCACCTGCAGTAACACCAGTAACGGTAAAAGCAGAATCATAATCGCTTTGTTTCGTCTCCATAATCAACGCCGATAATGTTAGGGGGGAAAATGTAAACAGAAGTAGCGGCGGTAGTAGCAGGAGGAGGACGAGCAGGCGAAAGAGGACAAGGAGTTCGAAGACGAAGACAGAACGAACACACACAGAAATAAAGAAAATCAGTTTTGAAAAAAAGGGGGGAAAGGGTGAGGAGAGAAGTGGGGGTGGGCGCATTCATATCCATTGATTTTGTGCCTTTCTGCCACCTTGCTTGCTTATTGATTCTACCACCAAACAACCTTCCTACGAGCATACGCTATCTACCTTCGCGGCGGCCAGAGGAGAAGAGTCAATGGAAGCAGCACATTAGTACCGATCGGCCCGGTGGGCCGAGTCAAGCCGTACTGTTTACAGCCTTGCACACTGTAGGGGCCATTCCTCTGTTGTAAGTGAACAGAAATCAGAACTATGTACATTTTAGGCATTGATCCCTGTACGACATTGATCCCTTTGTATGGCATTGATCCCTGTACAGCATTGATCACTGTACGGCATTGATCCCTGTACGGCACTGATCCCTTTGTATGGCATTGATCCCTGTATGACATTGATCACTGTACGGCATTGATCCCTGTACGGCACTGATCCCTTTGTATGGCATTGGTCCCTGTACGGCATTGATCACTGTACGGCATTGATCACTGTATGACATTGATCCCTGTATGACATTGATCCCTGTACGGCACTGATCCCTGTACGGCACTGATCCCTGTATGACATTGATCCATGTACGGCACTGATCCCTGTATGGCACTGATCCCTGTACGGCACTGATCCCTGTATGACATTGGTCCCTGTACGGCATTGATCCCTGTACGGCACAGATCCCTGCACGGCACAGATCCCTGTACGGCATTGATCCCTGTACGGCACTGATCCCTGTACGGCATTGATCCCTGTACGGCATTGATCCCTGTATGGCACTGATCCCTGTATGGCACTGATCCCTGTACGGCATTGATCCCTGTACGGCATTGGTCCCTGTACGGCACTGGTCCCTGTACGGCACTGGTCCCTGTACGGCACTGATCCCTGTACGGCACTGATCCCTGTACGGCACTGATCCCTGCATGGCACTGATCCCTGTACGGCACTGATCCCTGTACGGCATTGATCCCTGTACGGCACTGATCCCTGTATGGCATTGATCCCTGTACGGCATTGATCCCTGTATGGCACGGATCGGCACTGATCCCTGTATGGCACTGATCTCTGTACGGCACTGATCCCTGTACGGTATTGATCCTGTATGGCACTGATCCCTGTACGGCACTGATCCCTGTACGGCATTGATCCCTGTATGGCACTGATCCCTGTACGGCACTGATCCCTCTACGGCACTGATCCCTGTATGGCATTGATCCCTGTACAGCATAGATCCCTGTATGGCATTGATCCCTGTATGGCGTTGATCCCTGTACGGCATTGATCCCTGTATGGCACTGATCCCTCTGTATGGCATTGATCCCTGCATGGCATTGAATCCTGTATGGCAGGTATCCCGACTCTTACTGTCACCTCTGCCAAGAGGATTATGTTTCATCTACATTTGTTCCTTCGTTTGCCTGCCTATCACGATTACGCAACATTAAAGTAAACTTATTAACAATGTTTCGCCAAAACATGATAAAGCACTAAAGGATGAGGCCATTGGTTTACCTTGATTATGAAAAATTCAGACCTGTTTACTCTAAAACTGCTATTGATGTACTTTTCGACAAAAATAAGTGTATTTACTACAAACAGTATGTACAAAATTCCATTTTGTTTAAAGTGGGGGCAGGGGTGGGGATTGGGCAGCCATTCGTTTAATTTTCAACTGCCATCATGGCATCGAACAGCTTCTTCCGGGTAGTAACTACCTGATCTGGCACTAACTACGGTAACAATCGGTTCTTTCTGACACAATTCTTTTCAAACCTGATTCATAAGCATATTTTGGCTCAAGATGCCCTCTTCGTTTCTTTTTTCTCTCGATATCTAAAGGCATGTTGTCAATGGAGACACAGCAAGACGCGATTTCGCGTACGGAATTCAGAAAGAGTTGTCGCTCTTTGGTCAAAGCCCCCGCTACTGTTGGAAACAGCAAGCGCAATTACCGTTCAATAACTTCGTTTCTGGTTAGCTGGTCGTATTCGTCGTATTTTCGCCAAACATGCGTACAGAATACAGCGAAACCATACGGATAAACAGATCTGGAAACTATGAAACGCAACAAAACATGCAATACCAATCTGAACAAGCTTTGGGAAAATACGGAACGTTGTCCCAGAACGAACCCATGAATGTTTGGTCCGGATTCGTGTCGTTGACGGGGGGTCAAACGGCACAACCAGGACGCATTCACATTACTGGTAAGACTAGCACAAAATGTCCACTGAACATGAACACCGTGAAGTAATTGTTACGAACTGATCGCCACCAACAAAGTATCTGAATATGGAATATTCAAACAATATTCAAGACTTTCATCTTATCGTTTGACATTTCTAGCGATAGTACAGACGTTCACGTATTATTTATTTGCATGTGAAATGGGTTTTTTTATCTAAATACACGAGAAGTAACTCCTTCAAATTGTACTAATTACCATATTCCCTGGCAAAAGAGAGAGAAAAGTTTTCCATTCTTGAACTACCTCAAAGAGCGGGTCCAAGATTTGTTCGACCCTGGTGGAGGTCTGCGTTCTCCCTCGTGTCCCAGCTAACTGACTATAACGCATGAACTCTGGTAAATAAACATAGTCACCCTCCCGCACTGCCCCCCCCCCTCCCCCCGCCCT
The DNA here is from genome assembly GCA_033310375.1 of Conus canariensis. Lineage (NCBI taxonomy): Eukaryota > Metazoa > Mollusca > Gastropoda > Neogastropoda > Conidae > Conus > Conus canariensis. The sequence continues at coordinate 57,321,952 of CM065722.1, read as the reverse complement.
TTACCTTCAAGACACATCGCCCCTGCCCCTTCCTACCCCCACTTCAACCTAGTCTCCAACCGCCATGCTTGTAGTAGAAATAGTAGTAGAAGTAGTTGTGGTAGTAGTTGTTGTTGTACTAGCAGCAGCTACAGTAGCGGTAGTGCTGCAACCACCGTGTTCGTCAGCACTGCCATCGTCAACGTACAGAACCGTGTGAAGCGAAAAGTAATACTGACCCGGAAGCTCCACCATAACACGTTTTAGTGTTCCCTGCTTCCCATCTTAGTTTCAGTCAGTAGTTTTCCTTCTTGTCCAATATGACCCCACTTTAACAAAAATCATTATTGATTGTAGACAAAAACAAGGAAGAGGCATCCAAGTAGAAAAAAAAAACATATTATTCATAGCACAGCAAATAAATGCTGTAGTATGGCTGAAGAAGAAGATGAAAAGAAGACAAAGAATTATGAAGAATAAAAATGATGATGAACAACAAGAACAATGAAAAAATGCTAGAGAAACGGCGACGAATGAGAAGAAAACAGAGAACCAGACGAACAAATTCATTCTAATTCATGTGTATAGCCCAGCTGACCAAAAGGGGCTTAATCAGGGCTATCATCTCGTCAAAGTTAATCCACTATTCATTTGTACAAAATATTTTAGAAAACAACAAAACTGATTTTCAAAAACACTCAAAAAACTGCTTGATGACTAGAACAAGATGAACAAGAAAAATAGAGAAAGAAGAAGAAGCAGAGGAAGAAAAAAAAGAGCAACATTAACAATTAGCAATAACAACAACAGCAGGAGAAAAAAAACTATTCTACTTACTATCAGCTATCTGTCTATCTACTCTTCTAATCATCTTGCTATATGCGTAAGGACCCCTAATCACTATCAAGCTAGCTGTATGCTGTCTCATATGAAGCCATGACCATCTGTTAATGTATCCAGTTACCTTACAGTCAAACTGACGTTTTCATTATCATTGATGGGTAACGTGACAGTGTCGTTTACCTAACAGTTAAAGAGTTATTTACGATGTGTATAACAAATGTATGTTAGCATGTCCGACTGAAGTTGAAGACTTATTGGTACCCCTCCTGCTTGTATCTATGTCTGACGAAGCTTAAGGAAGTGATTGTACAACGTGTGTATCTGTGCAAATTTGATATAACGAAAGACCAGAATGTATACTACAAGTGTGTATGTATGTCTGATGATGTAATTAAAGACCTGAATTCTGCATGTTTAACACTGTGCTATGACAGACAGCTCTCCACAGGGAAAGCAGTTCGAATTTCAATTTATTGCGACAAATAATTATACAATACAAAACAATAACATGAAATTCGAATCATGACCTGCAAAGAGAAAACAACAAACAAAACAAAACAAAAATACACCAAAGCAAATAGCCAGTGGGAGGGGGGCAGAGGAGGAGGCATTACTTACCTCACTACCACTCTGTTGGTCTACTGTTCTCTGAAAATGTTCTCAGCAGGCACACAGTGGGCGTTGTTTTAACCAAAACAGCTATCCTCCGAATTAGGTTAAATGTTAAAGGTTCCTTCGCCTAATGGCTAACGGGCAGGGAACTGTTGGCGACTCACCGTGTCTGGGCACGGCATTACGGAAGGCCAAGACCAACCCTCTCCTTCATCCGTCTTAATCTTTACTGAATCAGGTACCCACTTACTGTCGGGTGGACAAGGAGGTTTTCAACCCCTTAACAAAAACACGACCCTGTGGGTGGGTTCCAACTCACAACAGCCCTGCTCTCAAACTCTCCCACCATTTGACTGCCGGCTCTTAAGTTAGGTGCTACTGTTAAGGTAAAACGTCCTTGATTCCTTGCTTCGGAGGTTCGACTTATTAGCCCCGCCCCTTATTAGCCCCTCCCACCCCCACCCCCACCCACACCCCTACTCTGAAACTGTGACAGATTTCAGTATTCCATATTCTGAACAAAACGGACCTCTACACACACAACCCCCACAAAACACCTCTCTCTCTCTCTCTCTCTCTCTCTCTCTCTCTCTCTCTCTCTCTCTCTCTCTCTCTCTCTCTTGCTCGATTTCGATTCAGAACTCTCGGATTCAATACAAAGAAAAGATGGTATTTGCCTGGGGCTTCCTCAGAATCTTCATGCCCTATGTGTGGTTATGATGTTGAGGATGAAAAACATTTCTTATTCCATTGTACAGGATATGTAACATTACGGAACAAATGTGATTTTTTTCATACGGATCTAGCTCAGACTCATAATGTTACATCTGTTTTACTTTCAAATGACGAAATGATTATCAAATCAGTTGCAAAATTTATAGCAGAGGCTCAGAAATTGCGAAAAGAAAAGATTAACCCACTATGATGCATAATCCATTAATATGATGAAGATAAAAATGAATGTTTATATATCATATGATAAAGTGGATGGTCGAATTTCATGTATTTTTGACTGCGTGTGCGTGCGTGCTTATCTGCGTGTGTATGTGTGTGTATGCATGTGATTGGACGAATTTTATGTGGTGTGTGTGTGTGTGTGTGTGTGTGTGTGTGTGTGTGTGTGTGTGTGACTATATATGTGTGTGTGTGTGTGTGTGCGCGCGCACGC
>CM065722.1:57301850-57314350 GCA_033310375.1 Conus canariensis | reverse complement strand
CGCAATGAAAAGCCCCATCCAACGGAACTGCCAGTGCCAATTTCACGTCGATTTCAAAGGAGCTTCAAGCCCTATCTGCGCCTTCTCCGACTTGCTCGGGTTTTATTGAAATGTCATTTTCTCCCTTCATGGACGAATGGCAATGATCATTCGTTTAGCATTAAACTAGCCTTTACGATGAACATGCGACAGGGAAAACTCCCTTTTCTATGTACTTCTGTAAAGGACATTAGCCATTAAGCCCTTGTATTATATAAACAATGACGGAAATGTATTTGAAGCAACCTTCAGAGATTCTTATGGTACATCCCACACCTCAAAAGCACACACTTGCTTGGGTGGTGCGTATCAAACACCTATTTCAGAAAATATTAATAATCTGAGACAACTCATTTACATGCTGAATTGCAACGTCAGTGAAAAGTATTAGCTACTGTTCACATTCTTCTTTAAAATCTACATTGATCGGTTACAATACAATGTTCATCAAGGCGTTTGACTTACCTCGACTTTCTTTGGGAATTCAATTATTTTTAATCAAATAATGCACATTTCGTATTTTAAGAATCCGCTTTATTCAGAGCCATCCTAAAAAAAAATGATGTGTTTCACTGTAAAACAATTTTTGTAAATCCTGCTATCCTGATCGAAACAATCGACCAATTTGTTCTATCCGCCATTCACTATTTGCTATACAAATATAAAGTATCACGTACAAATATTCGCCTACAATCACGCGCGCGCGCACACACACACGTCTCTCTCTCTCTCTCTCTCTCTCTCTCTCTCTCTCTTCTCTCTCTCTCTCTCTCTCTCCCACACGTCTCTCTCTCTCTACCTCCCTCTCCCTCTCTCTCTCCCTCCCTCACATGAATGAATGCGTGAATGCGTGAAATAACTAACTTCAAGTTTTTGATTGCTTTTCAACTTCTTGGAAACACTTGGTAACGTACTAATTTTTGTAAGGTCATGTCTGAATAGTCTCTCTCTCTCTCTCTCTCTCTCTCTCTCTCTCTCTCTCTCTCTCTCTCACACACACACACACACACACACACACACACACACACACACACACACACACACACACACATCTATATAACTCATGATCTACTCGAGTTGTCAATGCGTACAACAACCCTCCTCCCTCGCCCATATCTACCATTCCCCTCTTACATCCCACCCCAACTCACCATCCCATTCCATCCCCAAGTTTCATGAACAAGAGTGAATAAAGCGGAGGCACAAAGGTGTGTCCTGATCACCAGCTCAGCCATGAATGCTGATCACAGGGGAAACATCCACGAAATATAATTACCCACTGACGAAAAAAAAATGTTTGATGGATCCATACATCTGCATCTTTTTCAACTTGTTCTCTCTGTTACTGAGTCGGGAAGGATGCCACACAAAGAAAAGCCCTGTCCAACAAAACTGCCAGAGTAATTTTTAACCTCGATTTCAAAGGAGCTTCAAGCCACATTTGTGCCTTCTCCGACTTGCCGGCTGTTTACTAATATCTGATTTATTTCCTATAGGACGTACAACAACGATCATCAATTTAGGATTATACTAGCGCACAGGACATTCACGCAACTAGGATAGATCCCTTCTATGCACGTCTGTAACAGACATTTAGCATTAAGCACTTTTACTAAAGAAATGAAAATGAAAATGTATCCGAAACAGTGTACGGTGATCCTGATGTCCAGACGCCATCCGAAAGGACAGAACTATCATAGCTGGTGCGGGTCAGACAGATTTCACGTGTTGAATTTTAATGTCTGTAAAAGGCATCAGCGACTGTTCGTATTTATTTATCATCACCATTCATCAATGAATATACAATATTCATTGCTGTGTCCTCGTGTCCTCATCCTTTAGAAAGAAAAAAACCCATAAAATCATGCCTACAGATATGTTCAAAAAAGGATTTCAGAGAATGTCACGCATAAGAGTTTACTTTGTCAATGAAGCTGATACACCACGAAATATAAATTGACAAAGAGACGAACAAACAGAATCAGTCACTTAAAAAAACAAACAAGCATCGAAACGATTCTGCTGGATTGCAGTCTACACTTGCAGCTGGTTCACCATCTAACATTAACAACTGAGCGCAGCAGTCAGTGCCCGTATGTGTCAATGAAAGTGTGTAAATTGCTCACTTTACCAAATGACCGAATATTTTCATTCATTTTCTTTGATAAAGATTGGCCTGTCGTTTAATGTTATATCCTAATGCCGTGAAACGAACAGAACATGCTGGCAGTCGTAACAGGAAAATGAACCTCGTCAGACTGAAAAGTTCTGTCTTGAATGGTCCTGACATACAGGCAGCAAGACAGGCACGTCTGTGACACCACCATAAATGGTGCATTGCATACGTTTGAATGTTTTACACATCAACCATTCTAACAAACATCTTTTGTTGTTTTCATGCAACACACGATTAATGCGCATCTCAGTTTCTTCGTAACTTTTGTAGGAATATTTGAAGCACTCCTGATGGGACTCACACGCTGCCTTCTGTAAGCTGATGAAGAACAGACCTGTCCGTTAAACTTGCCAGTACCAAGAATAATAGCTGTCACATCAAATTAAACATTCAAATCTGCGTAACGATCTTCTTCCTCAGGAATACAGCTCTCATGCTGAAAACACCAAGAAGAGCCTAGGAAGTGCACTGACTTTCAAAGTATTATGTAACGTACATTACATGGCCATTCTTCGGTTGTACTTAAACTGGAAACCACTAAATGCCCAGAGTCACATCACTTCAATATGAGAACTGGATCACGATTATGAAAAAATGTCGTCCACAATCCGTATCTGTATGAATTAAATCACAAAATGCCAGATACCACACTACTTGAGGCGGAGAGCTGGATTTAGGATTATGAAGAATGTTGTCCACATTCGAGAATATTCAACTGTAATCTTTCTCATGTCAGTTTCATTGCTGTAAAACTCGCTGATCAAAAAGGAACCAAAAAGCAGAAAATCCTGTCATGTACAAATAACATCAAAGGCATTTAAAGGAGCCTTCTACAGATGTAAAATTTGAACAAGAAAAATCGATAATGCTATAATCCAAAAAAGCGTACTGTTACTCTTACCGACATACCTAATTAACGCAATTAACATCCTGTCCAGACTTTCTTTTCTTCATCTTCTTTTAACTCACGAAATGCTGCAGAGAGGTTTAACAATTGTTTACTTCAATTTTGCCCTTTCCTGAATTAAAGACTGGTTTCTCAAACAGTTACATCTTTTTTTTTCTGCAGGTTGAATGTGTCTTGTGTGGTGCGGTGTGGTGCGGTGTGGTGTGGTGTGGGTGGTGCGGTGCGGTGTGGTGTGGTGGGTGGTGGGGTGTGGTGCGGTGCGGTGCGGTGCGGTGTGGTGTGGCGTGGGTGGTGCGGTGTGGTGTGGGTGGTGGTGGGTGTGGTGTGCGGGGTGGTGTGGTGGGTGCGGTGGCGTGTGTGAGTGTGGTGATGGGTGGTGCGGTGTGGTGTGGTGTGGTGGGTGGTGGTGCGGTGTGGGCGGTGTGGTGTCGGTGGTGTGGTGGGGGTGGGTGGTGCGGTGCGGGTGGTGCGGTGTGCGGTGTGCGTGTGTGGTGGTGGTGGGTGTGGTGTGGGTGGTCGGTGTGGTGCGTGTGGTGTGGGTGGTGCGGTGCGGTGTGTGTGGTGTGGGTGGTGCGGTGCGGTGTGGTGTGGGTGGTGCGTGGGTGCGGTGTGGTGTGGGTGGTGGTGGTGCGGTGTGGTGTGGGTGGCGTGGTGCGGTGTGGTGTGCGGTGTGGTGGGGTGGTGCGGTGGTGCGGTGGTGTGTGGTGGGTGCGGTGTGGGTGTGGTGTGGTGCGGTGGGTGGTGCGGTGGGTGGGTGGGTGTGGGTGGTGGTGTGGTGTGGTGCGGTGTGGTGGTCGGTGGTGTGGGTGGTGGGTGGTGCGGTGTGGTGGTGAGGTGGTGCGGTGGGTGTGGGTGGTGCGGTGTGGTGGGGTGGTGCGGTGTGGTGTGGGTGTGGTGCGGTGTGGGTGGGGTGGTGGTGCGGTGTGCGGTGTGGGTGTGCGGTGTGTGGTGCGTGCGGTGGGTGGTGTGGTGTGGGTGGTGCGGTGCGGTGTGTGTGGTGTGTGCGGTGCGGTGCGGTGTGGTGTGGTGTGGTTGGGTGGGTGGTCTGATGTAGTACATCTGCCTCAGCCTTAAAGTTTGTAGATAATTGCCAGTCGGGATGACTTGTCGGACTGGATACCATCCATCAGCTTCAGGAAAATTCCTCCACCTCCATCTGGTAGCCTCTTCTGCTGAACCAGTTGTATATTCATGTGTCCAGAGCTCTTTGGGGTATGCTTGCTCTATATAACAGTGGTAACAGCTTCTTCGGTTCTACTTGTTTTTGCTCCCATAAGAAAACCTAACACAGAGTAACTTTTATCAAGACTGGCACAGCCTTTTAAACTTGAATAAAGTCAGACAAATACATAGACGAACAATCTAATAGTGGGGGAAAAAACAAGCGCAGGCCAACAACTGAACTATCTTCATAGTAATGACTTGGCAAAGATTTGGACTTAAGGAGGGGGGGGGGGGTAATTTGAAGATGGAGAAACTGGGAACATGAAATTAAGAAAATATGTTACAGATATGAAAACTCTTCACTAGCTGCATAAGGAACCATCGCAATCTCTTTTGAAGGCAGATATATTTGCATTGCCTGCTCCGAGGCCTTTCGTCCGCTGGGTCGGACTCATCAGGGAGACACGGCTGGTTGTGTCTGCGCTCCTGGCGTCAAATAGAGACACACCACAGTCCATAATACTGTGGTGTTCTCACCACAAAGAGTGCAAAAAAGAATCCAATAGCACTCCCAAAGCAGCCAGCGAAGAGTAGTAAATGAAACCAAACGAAGTGTGTGGGAGGAAAAAGGTTGCGTGAGAAGTAAGGGAGCATTTTTGCTAGCAGTAGTGATTAGGGGGCAATGCGTCGTTGAGCCTTGCGCTGTGGGATGGGTTCGCGTGATGCCGGATGCAGGAGTAGAATCAAAAGACAAATCCACGGAGACTGTCGGACTGATACACCATCAGCTTCAAAAATTCCTCATCTATCTGAACCACTATCGGAAATTGAAATTGAGAGCATTGGGTATAGCTTGTCTATAACCCAGTTACCGCTTTAGGTTCTATTGTGTCCCATTTGAAAGACCAAAGGCACTGATTTTAACTATTTTTCAATGACTGGACAGTCTTGTTACCTTTTGCAAAAGTCAGGACCAGAAGCACAATGTAATGTGCGACGCCGTAACGAAGATTCACTGCATCTGCGTCATATCAACAACATAGAATACGATAGAGAATCCATACCGAATCTACAGAATACCTTCAAGCAAGTAATGAGGTATGACAGTTTGCAACTTAGTTATGGTGAATATCAAAGCGTGATGAACCCTGAGCAGCAAAGCGACCACTGTGTATAATACAAAGAAATAAAACTGTACGACTGTTTCAGTGTCAGTCTGCAAGAAAGCCTCTACTGTAACTGTACAGAAATCCTGAACATGATGGGCGTGCACTGACAATATACCGACAGGGAGATTTACAGTGGCGATCTGTCGTGGTTAAAAGCGTGGAACATTATGGCTAATACCATTGAAAATAGATAGAGGCTATAAAATGAAAGATTTAGGGTGGCCATTCCGTGAGGGAATCTGTAATGGCGTTCTGTGTGAGGGATAATTGCGAATGAAGAGTAGCTGAAGATCTATAGCATGCGCGCGCGCGCCGCGCACACAACCACAACACACACACACACACACTAACAAAACATAATATATATATATATATATATATATATATAAAACACACACGAGCCATTCATGATGGTTATGCCGTGTGAGACGTCTATATGAAGGCTATATTGTACGGGAATCTACAGAGGCTGCATCAGAAAAGACATTTACAGTGGCTATACTCTTATGGACATAAACATAAAATCAACTCTAGGAACTACAATGGTTGAACTCCAAAATACATCGATAGTTGATATACTCTAGGGGACATGTATAGTGGATTAACAGGAGGCCAAAACGTAAATGACAATTTCTGTGATTGTTCTGAATATTGTGTGTGCTTCAGCAATGCTGGAAACTAAAGCGAAAAGTGGATTAATGAACGCAGCCAGAGTAGGAAGAACAGTAATGTAGCTACAGAGAACACAACTCTATGACAGCTTAAAGAGAAAGTCCAAAGCAACTACCTTGTTGTTCTAACGCAGACTGAATTTCCTGGATAAACTCAGGACGGGTAATACATCTGTCAGATGTTCAAGTCCTGTCAGCCTACCATTTCTATCAAAAATATGAAAAAAGTCATAAAAATTCAATGCCACGTAATTTGCCACACTTCGACCTCTTCTTGGGGATTTCCATATTCTTCTTCAAACAACGCACACCTCGTGTTTCAAGAGAATCGCATTGATTCAGAGTTATACTAATAATGAGCCGAATGTTTCCATTACCCGCTTCCTCCGTTCAAAGTAGCAGACCATCTGTTTCACCTGACATCCACTGACTGCTACACAAATATAAGCAAAAATACATTCACATCCACACACAACTCCGTACACAAAAGAAATTATGCAAATACAAACATTCACATACGCGCGCAAACACAAACACGCACGCATGCACCCCCCCCCCCCCCCACACACACACACACACACACCACACCACACCACACCACACACACACACAAAACACACACACACACACACACACACACACACACACACACACACACACACACACACACACAGGCGTATGCGTAAAATAATCTTTAAAACCATCTTTATCTTTATTTTTTTCTGGAAGCACTTACTGTGCTATTTTTAGTAAGTTCCAGTCTGAATATTTTATTCGTGCACGCGCGCGCACATACGCACCCCGCACGCACGCACGCCCGCACACACAACACACACACACACACACCACACACACACAGTTAATTCAGTCTGCTATACGCTGGGGTGGTTTGTGGAACAGTTTACCAACAACACTATAATATCAAGAGAAAATTACACCACAAAGAAAATATGAAAATTCATGTATGAGCAAAACCGAATATGCGGTGTAACGTTTAGATCACTGTGCTTCCTCCAAGTTTTACTGTCCTTTTATTTCATTTATTTATCGTTGATAATTAGTTACTGAATATTTTGATTCATACATTTGTTTCATTTTTTATTTATTTATCACCAGAATTTGCCTTTTATCTGTTTATCTATTTCAACAAGGTTCTGCAGAATTCTGCACTATCAAATTCATATACATGTATGTAACACTTGCATATGTGTTAGCATACAATGCATTGCCACATACATTATGGTACTGGAAGGAGTGAATGTTTACACATCCTTTTTCTGTAGTTACAGCAGCTTATTTTGTTTATTCGGATATCTCTGCATATTAATTTCATTTTCACACTTCTTATTTCGTCTTGTTTTAGCAGATAGATTAAAGGTAAAAAGCAGATTCTGCTTAATCCATGTACCATATCAAAACAGAATTCTGGCTTTCTCACTCACTCACTCACTCACTCACTCACACACACACACACACACACACACACACACACACACACACACACACACACACACACACACACACACACACACCACTTACGATCTCCTTCTCGAATAGTCTTTGCATATAATCCTTCTAACCTTTGCATTCCCCATTTTCACCCCATGCCTGCATTTGCATCTTTTCAACTCGTTCTCACAATAATTGAGTCAGGAATGGAGCCACACTGAAAAGCCTCAACCAACGGAACTGCCAGTGCCAATTTCACGTCTTCTCCGACTTGCTCGGGTTTTATTGGAATGTCATTTCCTTTGTTTTCTTAAGGATGAACAGCAATCATCTTTTCTTTGGGATTATACAAGCCTGTAAATCGAACATGCAACAGGGAAAATCCCCTTTCTATGAGAGAATTTAGCCATCAAGCACTCGTACTAAACAAATAATGATGAAGACGCATTCGAAGCAACTTTTAAATATTCTTATGCAAACCCCCCACCTCAAGAGCACATGAATGTACACCTGATGTAGACCAAACTCCTTTTTCTTCTTTCTTTGAGTGTCCACCTTCATCGAGTTGAAGATTCTTACACTTTTGTGTGTATGACCGTTTTTTATCCCGCCATTAAGGCAGCCATACTCCAGCTTCGGGGAAGGTGCATGCTATGTGTAACGTGGCATCCATACCAACGGCCAAACTGGCTTTCTCTTCCGAAAGTTGGTGATGGGATTTTACGTGTGTGCAAGATGATGTGCGTGCGTTCACACACAGAACCTCGGTTTATAGTCTCATTTGAAGGACTGCATGGGAAATGGAGTCAGAACCAATGTTAACTCCGAGGGAAAAATCCCCCTGTACCGAAATTCGAACTCGTAACCTAAGGATCACGAGTCCGGCTCTCTACCAACTGAGCTATTCCGGCCCCCTGCTTATGATAATACCATGAATGTGGTACGATTTGCTTACTTAGTCAATTGTAACTTTAATGAAAACATCAGCTATTGTTCACATTCTCTGAAAATCACCATTAATCGGTTAAAGTACACTGTTGATTACAGCGTTCTTTCCAAGGGTCAGCTACTACACTCTGAGGCATATATAAGTTGACGACAAGGGAGGCCAAAATATCAAGGACATTTCTGTGATTGTTTTCAGTACAGAGTCTAGTACAGCAATGCAAAAAAAAAGAAAGAAAAAAAAGAGAAAACAAAAACAAAACCGAAAAGTGAATCGATAAGTACAGAAAACGTAGGAAGAACAGTCCTATTGCTATAAAGGACACCACTCGTTATGACATATTAAAAAGAAAGTCTACTGCAACTTAGTGTTGTTCCAAATATTTCAGTTTCTAATGTTAAAAAAAATTGCTGAATAAGCTGAGGATACGTAATGATTCTGTTCAGATGTTGAAGTCTTGCAAAACTGTCAGACTACTCATTTGTATTTCCTGTAAGAAGATAGTGAAGGTTGGATTACATGTTTTCCAACTTACCTCAGCCTTTCTTGGTGAATTTCACAATTCTGATTCAGATTTCGCATTTCGAGAATTCCACTCATTTACTTATTCCACTACCGACATGAACAGATATAAAACAACATTCACAATTTCAGCTATTCCCATTGTAGCAAGAGACTGGACAGTTTTATTAGACATGCACTCTTTGCTACACAATATATGCATAATCACATACCTACCTATCTACACACAAATGTGCTAACACAAACACGTGTACTCAAGTGCGTGTACACACACACACACACACACACACACACACACACACACACACACACACACACACTCACTCACTCACTCATACAAGCAAAGACATATGCATGACATATGCGTGAAATACCCGACTTCCAGTTTTTAGAGGCAGTTTTTTTCCCTCTTCTCTAAAGGAAGCACTTAAGAATGTACCAATTTTTGTATAATCAGGTCTGAATGAATACTCTCTCTCTCTCTCTCTCTCTCTCTCTCTCTCTCTCTCTCTCTCTCTCTCTCGCGAACACACACACACACACACACACACACACACACACACACACACACACACACACACACACACCACACACGTGTGCGCGCACTCTCACAAGTAAGCACACACACACGCACACACAAATCCATACATGTTGCTTACGATCTCTTCCTCGATTACTCAGTATGTACAATGCTCCCTATCCCCATCCCCTCTCATCCCCCAATCCTAAGCCACTTCATATCCACACTCCCCGCCCCCCTCCCTCACCAGATCTCATCAAAAAGCGTGAACGAGGAAGAGGCACAATGCGGCAGCGCCCTGACCAGCTCACTCGTGAATATCGATCAGATGGGAAACATCCAAGAAACATCATTACCCACTGAGAAAAAAATCTGTTTGATGGATCCCTGCATTTGCATCCTTTTCAACTTGTTCTCACAATAATCGAGTCAGGAAGGGAGCCACACTGAAAAGCCCCATCCAAGGAACTTCCAGTGGCAATTTCACGTCGATTTCAAAGGAGCTTCAAGCCCTATTTGCGCCTTCTCCGACTTGCTCGCTCTGTATTGATATATGATTTTTTCCCTTAACGGTTGAGCGGCAATAATCTTCAGTTTAGTATTATACTAGTCCACAAAATGAAAACGCAACTGGGAATACTCCATTTTCTATTTACGTCTTAACTGACATTACCATACAGCATTCTGAATAAACAAATAATGATGGAAATTTGTTCGAAGCCGCTTTCAAAGATTCTAATGCACAAAAAACACGAGTACATAGCTGGCGTTGGTATGACACGTTTCATGAAATACCATGAATTAAGGATGATTTATTCACTATGATATTGTAACGTCTGTGAAAGACATCATTCAATCTGTGCGCTCTTAAGAATTGATGACGACATAATATTCATTGCAAGGTGCTCACATCCTGGTGCTTAAAAAAACATACAGGTTCATGTTTACAATCTGACTTGAGCAGAATATCTGAGAAGACCGTAAATTTCGCATGACTTTGTCAATCAAGCTGATATGCTATAAAACGTAAACCGACAGTACTACAAAACATAACCCTAACCACTACAAAACATAATCCTAACCACTCTTACGCCTCACAGAGTCTCCTACGGCAGGGGAGTGCTGTGGCCATTTGACAGTGACCACTCACTGCATCCATCGGCTCGTACATGTAACAGTAAGACTGTGCAAATTGGTCATTTTATCAACCACTGATCAGTTTCCATAAATCTGTATGATAGATGTTTACACCAGTCACTTCGTAGAATGATTTCTCTCCTTGAATTGACTGGGAACCGATACAGGAATTGACTTCCCTACTATGAAAGATTCTGGGCTTCACTGGTTACTAATGTAGAACATGACACTGTGTGTGACACCACTACAGTGTACAGAAGTTTGAAATGCACCACACCGCAGCCATTCCAACAAGCATCTTTTGTTAGTTTTCATAAGGCAAAGATGAATTCTTTTTCTTTTTTTTCCTAACCTTGAGAAGAAGTTGTTCAGGTTCCCCTGATGACTCCAACACAATGCCTCTCCATCGGCTGCAGTTCTCTGTGTCCCTCTGAGAGCCGTTGAAGTACAGAACCGTCCACTGCCTGATGTGGTCATCTCACCTCCCCTGATGCCTGTGTTGTCTCTGTCCGTCTGGCACCGTGCTTCCCTATACCATACATGGTGTTCTCGGAGCAGTCCAGCTCCAAGAACAATTACAGTCTTCTCACATTCGGTTTTTCAACTTGTGTCTTACCTTCTCTGTCAGTAATAAAGTTCCGTTCTTGACAGACACGCAAGAGGAGCATTGGAAGTGTACTGATGTTCAAAGCATTTTGTTACATGGTTTGGACCTAAACTCGTAATGACAAATTGCGATGTACCGCAGCATTTAAGATGAAGTATTACAATTGTAAAGGATTTCGTCCACATTTTATATCTGCATGGTCTGGGTAAACGATAACTATTCTCCACTGTGTGTAAAAATAAACACGCAAAAGACACAGCTCCTAATTACCTGGAGGCTTTTTTCACAATGATAAGCTGTAATTATTCTCATTTTAGCATCAGTGCCGAACATCACCGATTCGGATAAAAGGGGAACAAAACAAGTAGAAAATAACAGAATACTGCCCTGAAAAACAAAACAAAACAAAACAGAAAACGAAAACACCACCACCATCAAAGGGATCAAACGAAAATCCTGAACAGATGAACAGACTTTGCTGAAGAAAAAGATCGAAAATTCTCTCATTCAAAAAATGTGTGTTTCTCTCTAACTGACATGCCTAATTAACGCGGCAAGTATCTTTCCCCATCTTTCTCCCTTCTTTATTTCTTCAAGTCATGAAATACTGCAGATGTATTTTAGAGTTGCTCACTTCTATTTTGCCCTCTCTCAAATCAAAGGTATAGGACTGACACAAGTGATTCTTTTTCGCTAGGTAGAATGTATGAATGCGAGTGTGTGTGTGTGTGTGTGTGTGTGTGTGTGTGTGTGTGTGTGTGTGTGTGTGTGTGTGTGTGTGTGTGCGCGCGTGCGTGAGCGCGAGTGTGTGTGCGTGCGTGCGTGTGTACAGGTGTTTGTGTGTGCATATGTGTGTGTGTGTGCGCGCGTGTGAGTGTGCGTGCATGTATACGTACTGTGTATGTCCGTGTATGAAGCAGACGGAGAGAAAGATACAGAGTGCGTATACGCACCAATGATTGCCAGCGACCCTGTGACCACTAGTTTTATGCATATGTGTGTCTCCCCCCGCCCCCGCCCACCCCCCCCCCCCTCCCCGTGCGCGCGCGCTCCCCCATTTCCGTAGACGTTTGCACATGTTTGTGTTTGTAGATATTAACATGAAAGCGTGTGCGTGTACACACGTATACATACCCGTACACATAAGGGTTAGTTAGACGGACAGCCAACACAACAGAAGGACAGACCGACAG
>CM065722.1:57266850-57294350 GCA_033310375.1 Conus canariensis | reverse complement strand
GCACGGGTGAGGAGGGGTGTAGGGGAGAGACACACAGACAGTTAGGGAACGAACCATCTCTTTTTCTAATTGAAAAAAAAACAACAGAATGAGCATATGTGGCAGAGTTTCAGGTTACTTTTTCAATCATCATGGGCCACATGTCCTCTACAGCTGAAAGTGAGGGGACAAAAGCAAAGGCATGAAATAAGCAGTCAGTACCTCAGACTTCTCGTGTAACTTTTCACCAAGTTGCACTTTTCACCTTGTAGACACTGTGTATTGATTGTCGCATCAAAATGTGTGCATGAGTGTATGCATGCATGCGTGCGTGTGTGTTTGTCTATGTGTGTGTATATGCAGACTTTTATGACATAGGCGTGCGTGCGTGCATGCGTGCGTGCCTGCCTGTGTGTGTGTGTGTGTGTGTTGTGTGTGTGTGTGTGTGTGCGTGTGGTGTGCATGCGTGCGTGCGTGCGTGCGTGCGTGCCTGTGTGTGTGTGGTGTGTGTGTGTGTGTGTGTGTGTGTGTGTGTGTGTGTGTGTGTGAGTCAGTACAACCATGGGTTAATCTGACAATAAATTGGTTTGTCAGTCAGTGTCTCTGTGTGTGTGTGTGTGTGGTGTGTGTGTGTGTGTGTGTGTGTGTGTGTGTGTGTGTGTGTGTGTGTGTGCACGTGTGTGTGACTACGTGTGTTTGCTAGGAAGGGGGGCAGGGGTATATGAAAACCGCTTATACGTGAAGGACTATTTATTGTCATCATGTTTCAAGACTATGATGTCTGGTTACTCAAGAAAACTTGGTCAGGCTCTTGACTAGTTTGTTATTCTTCCAGTTTCTGCTTCGGTGGCCTTTATCTTATTGCCGATTTCACAGTACAATAAAAGCAGCATGTAGGGAACCTACATCTGCAGTAATGCAAAGGGATGCTACTCTATTCCTCCTCGAGTCACGATTGTCGCTTGTTTTTATTGCAAATCGACTGACAGCTGATCATTCACATCTCGGAATGAACTATGGTGGCATGGACAGGCACTGTTTGTCGACTTTCCTGTTCCACGCCTATGAATGAATGAATGAATGAATGAATGAGAGAGAGGGGCGAGACACAGAGAGAGAGAGAGAGAGAGAGAGAGGAGGGGGGGGGGGAGAAGGACCGATTCTCACTTCGGCAATGCGACAATAGGCGCGTGGCAACTTGACGCATGAGTTTCATATGTGACGTGCCATTTCAAAATTTCACATAAAACATCGCGGGCGAGCCGGCAGTTTGAAGTACTATAGTGTTGTTGTTTTTTTAATCAAACTCACAGCAATAAAATAATATGTAAACATTATAACAAAGAGTACATGAACAAAGACCATACAGCAAGTGTCAGATAGAAGAAGATAAAGGAGAAGGAGGACGAGAAAGAGGAGTTGAAAAGGAAGAAGAAGAAGAAGAAGAAGAAAACAACGCGAAAGGTCAACAGCGGTTGCAGACATGTAAATCCCCGGTCTGAGCTCCAGTGCACGTGCAGCAAGTCCTGACTGTCACTGATGACCAATTACCCGGATCATCCGGTTAGTGATAGAAAACGGCCTGGAAAGGTCCATGTGTCAGACACCGATCAATGTAATCAACTCTCATCGGAAAGGGCACGAGACTGGCTTTATCAAAATGACCTTTTTTTTTATTCATTTCAAATCTCTAAAAAATAGTTTAGATTAAGACAGAGAGAGAGAGAAAGAGAGAGCGGGAGTAAGTGACACAGAGAAAGAAGAAGAGAGGAGAGAGAGAGAGAGGAGAGAGAGAGAGAGAGGGGTGGGTGGTGATGGTGGTGAAAAATACTGGTGGGTGTGAGAGATGGGGTCCGGTACAGCATATAAGAGAGGAGAGATGGCAATAAATGAGTAGCGAGAACCGATGGGTAGACACAGAGTTGAGCAATTGAATCTCTCTCTCTCTCTCTCTCTCTCTCTCTCTCTCTCTCTCTCTCTCTCTCTCTCTCACTGTGTGTGTGTGTGTGTGTGTGTGTGTCTGTGTGTCTCTGTGTATATATATATATGTATATATATATATATATATATATTGAGCATGCATTCGCGCGCGCGCACACACACACACACACACACACACACACACACACACACACACACACACACACGTGCACACGAACGCGCGCGCGCACGCACACACACACACACACACACACACACACACACACACACACACACACACACACACACACACACGTACACACACTTCTCATACAAGACGTAAAAACAAAGTAACAGGGAGAGTGGGGGGCGGAAAGAAAGGAAGCATACATGGAAGCAGGGAACAAAAGCGCAGTTAAGAGGGAAAGGAACAGAAAAGACGGAATCTCGAAGATAAACGAAAGACGGGAAACCGCTGGAAAAGAAAAGAAAGCGAAAAATACAAAAAAACAAAACAAACGAAAGTCATGCGAATTAGAAGCTAAAGGAGAAAGCACAAGAAAAAGCACACTGGATACTGAACGGGGAAAAGCGGAAACGACGAAGAACTGAAAGAAAGGAGAAAGTAAAAGGAGCAACAGCAGATCAATCTACTGAATGTGTCCCATCGCAGACTTCCGTAAGTAAATATGCGCAAGGCGACAACTCGAAATGTAACAATCAGACTTGCAGAAAGTTCACGTAGTGCCTTGTGATAAAACCAATCCAAATACACAAAATGGCTTGTAACATATCGCTCGTTTTCAGTTCAAGACCCAGATAGAATTATGCCCAATCGTTCCGCTGTCTCACCTTTTTATTTGACAGTCAAAAAACCCTCTGACTGACTTCTGACGCTTCCTCTATTTATCCTTCAGGTCAGCTCAACCGTCTTCTCTGAGAACTGAACAGGGGGGAAAAAAACTCCAACATTCTGTCTTTTGAACAAAATCTTAGCATAAATCTTCACCGCTTTCATAGTTTTTTTTTAAAAGGTGAAGCACGAGCTCCATCTTCACACTCCTGATCAGTTCCAAGCTTTGTATTTTCAGAAATGTACCCATCTACAAGAGGAGATACCAAAGGATGCAGACAGACCTTCGACAACAGCTTCTAACGTAATGTTTCCTCAGAACTACTAGGACAAAGAGATGAAATAAAGGAACAAGAACGAGGCTGAAAAAAGGACAGGCGAACTCACGCTGAGGTCACAATTAGAAAACCCAGCAGCGCTACTAAAAACAGGGGGGAGGTGAGCTGCTCCCCTGCTGCTATGTAATTCATTCAACACGCAAGCCGCTTCACTGATCTGTTACTGATGACTCCAGAAGTAAGATCAACCGGAAACCAAACTGAATGAATCATTAAACTTCGCACAGCTTCCAGTTACACCCACCCTGGAAAAAGAATCGGGGCAGCATGTGCACATCGAGGTTGTGACAACAGAGCGATCACCTAGTGATGAAGACACACTGTGTGTGCTTTTATGCCATTTTGATTTCTTTATTTTGCTTTTTTTTTCAGTTTTCTCACAGATCCATTCATCAGAAAGATGATGTGATAAATCACAGGCCACAATGAGAGAGAGTGACACGTAAATGGATGACTGGCACACGGATGTCCAGTGGACCAACAGACCGACAGACAGGCAGACAGATTGACAGACAAACAGAGAAAGATAGACTGATTGACTAACAGATTGATAAACAGAGACGGATATGTATACAGATGGACAGATAGAGAGATAGACAGATAGGCAGACAGATAGATAGACAGAGGGACAGATTCCCTGACTGCTTTATTGATTGGTTAGTTGATAGATCGATAAACAGAGATAGATAATCAGACTGAGAGATCTATAGATAATTAGATAGATAGACAGATACGTAGGCAGGCGGACAAATAAATATAAACAGATTGATAAACAGATGGATGGATGGTTGCACGATGGAGAAAGAGAGGAGGCGAGACACAGACAGACAGAAAGACAGACAGACAGAGAGGGGGGGGGGGGGGGAGAGAGACAGAAATAGATAAATAGATAAATATAGATGATTAGGTGAATGGTGGACTAACGTACAGACATGTATGCAGATCTCTCCTCTCTCTCTCTCTCTCTCTCTCTCTCTCTCTCTCTCTCTCTCTCTCTCTCTCTTCCCCGGGGGGCAGTTGAACTGTATTCATTCGGTACGGCTGTGTTTTGTTTAAGCTCCAACAAATTGTTTAATTATTACTTGTTGTGGCCGAGTATTGACTTCCGATTTTGCAGAGAAGTCTGTGTAGTGCCATGCCTTCTGGACATCTCGATTTCCGGCCACGTTGTGGTTCCTTTGTGCCGGTATTTGTGGCTTTCATGATGAAAAGGGCCAGAAATCGAGCCGCCATGAGAGAAAAAACAGTGAGACTCAAGACTGTTGTGGACAGTGTCATTTTCGGTTCCCTCCTGTCGCTCTTGTTCTGGGGCAATTTTTTTATTGCAATGTGGTGATGTGGAGCAGAACCCTGGACCACCGAAGAGTTCCCTGCGGCAGACCAATCTGTCGAGTAGTGACCGCAGGGATAGCGTGGACAAGCCCCGTACTTCTTCCAGCACACCAGGAGCTACGTCAACCACCCAGCATCCCTCAAATCTTGATTTAATGTCCATGCTTCAGACTTTGAATACGAAGTTTGACGAGATGAAAGGCGACATGAAGGATTTGCGGGATGGATATGCAGCACTGCATGAAGAATTGAAATCCCTGGGACGAGAGATGACGGAGCTGCGACGGGAAAACGAAGACCTCCGAAACAGCAATGACGCCCTGAAGAAAAGAACTGATTCTTTGGAACGGAAGACGGACGACTTAGAAGGCCGATCGAAACGGAACAACTTGATTTTTCACGGACTTGCTCGAAAACCCAACGAAACTCAGCAGGAGTGTGAAGCCGTGGTCCATGACTTCATTACAGACACTCTGGAGCTTGCTGGTGATATCCCCTTCGATCGTGTGCACCGCCTGAATTCGAGACCCGACTCTCCAGTGATAGGTTGTTGCACGTTCTTCAAGGACAAAGAAAGGATTCTGAAAGCAAGATACAAACTGAAAGGGTCACAGGTGTTTTTAGGTGAGGACTTTCCTTTCAGAGTGAGAGAGGTGAGGAGGAAATTAACGCCTCATTTGAAAAAAGCCAGAAGTGAAGGAAAGCGTGCAACCATGGTCTTTGATCACCTGCGTATTGACGGCAAGAAGTACGGTCTTGACGGTGGGGACGAATCCAGTCTCAGGGAAATTATATAGGGGGGAGGCCGCCCTGCAGTGACACCGGTTGCGTTTCACGGGTGCAGGCAAACTTTCCGTGCGGAGCAGGTTGTGTGCGACACTGACAGTGACCCGACCCCGGTGAGCGATCTCTTTGGTTGTGACATTGTAAACATTGGCTCCGCGGTGGCTCGGGGGGATGAGTGTTTTCATATTATAAGAGAAGAGAATAATCGCAATAATCAGCTTTCAGATAATAACTCTTTTGATCATGACGTGATTTGTGTTAATGATATCGAACAATTAACATGTATACCATTGTGTGTTGATTATGTCACTCCTCGATCGGAAAACAGGGACACTTTATATTTAGAACAGAGGCAGTTATCAACACAAGCACGTGGCACTGACGAGGATAAAGATAGGGGGCTTCTCAAAAGAACAATTGGAACGGAGATGATTGTGTTTTTGAAAATGTTAATGTGCATGTGAGAAATTCGTCAGTCCATGTACACGTAAATGGTGATGAAAATTGTAATGAAAGTACACCTGCTCTACATGTTGATGAAATTCATGTTGATGAAATGCATGTTAATGAAATTCATGGAAATAATAGATATTCAAAATCTTTTAAATTTTTGCACTGGAATATAAATGGGATTCTTTCTAAAATTCACAATAAAACGTTTCTCTCATATTTGTTTCACTTTGACTTTATCTGTCTCGTTGAGACGTTTGTGGAAAATCTTGAATTCAGCGTGGTTACAGGCTATACTGTGTTTCATAAGCCTGCTATCAAGTTTTCAAGTCAAGGTAGACGTTCAGGGGGCTTATTATGTCTGATTAAGAATGATTTTGTGCCTTATGTTAGAGAGCTCCAAATGAATTCTTCTAATGCTCTTTTTGTTTTGATTGACAAGGCTTTGTTTGGCTTAACAGAGGATGTGTTATATGTTTGTTCATATGTGCCGCCTGTGGGTTCACCTTATTATGCTTATTTTGAAGTTGATAATGGTATTCTTTCTCTTGAAGAATGTCTTACTGATTGTATGCTTGATTTGAATGATGTGCATATAATCTTGTCTGGTGATCTGAACAGCAGAACAGCTAATGTTTCTCAAGATATTTTTGACATGTATGATACTTACAATTTTGAATTTGATGGTTGCTCTGATTATTTAGAAAGGAAATCTTCAGACAATGTACTCAATGATTATGGAAAATGTTTGTTGAATATGTGTACCTCGCTGGGATTGTATATACTAAATGGAGTATGTAATGGTGATCTTGATGGGCACTATACGTATATTTCAGACTCTGGGTGTAGTGTAAACGATTATTTTCTGATTTCTCGAAATCTACTGTCAGTTTTTTTGCCTTCTTGTAATTTAGTTGTTTCAGAGAGATTGGAATCTGATCATTTACCTGTCGAATTTCATTTTGGAGTGCCTAAACTTAACGCTGTGTCTTTAAGTGTTGAAAATGACTGTGAGGTAATTGAAAAGTTTGTGTGGAACCCTTCTTTTGAACCAACGTACGTCCATACAATGCAGTCGGTTGAAGTATTATCATTACTCGACGATGCTATTAATATGATTGATCGTGATTGTAATGAAGCCTTGAATATGTTTGTTGCATGTCTTAAAACTCACGCTGGTTGTCTGAAAAAGCGAATTTGTTTGAACAAAATGGGTGAAAAAAGTGATTGGTACGATGACGAGTGTAAAATAAGTAAATCAAAAGCTAAAGGATTGCTGAGTACATTTCTGAGGACGAAGGATGCTACTGATCGCGTTGCCTACTGTATAGCCAGGAGAGAGCATAAAAATCTTCTAAAATTAAAAGAAAAACAACATAATGATTCATTGTTAGGATCGCTAATTGCATCAGTTAATGATCAAAAACAGTTTTGGGAAAATGTGCATAGAGTCTCCTTTAAAAGAAAGCAGCCATATAACAATATAACAATGGTTGACTGGTATAATCACTTTAAAAATTACTGGAAACAAATTTACAAACAGAAGATTCTTGTATAATTGATAACTGCGATGATGACACCAGTGATACCTAGTGACGCTAATGATAATAATGACGAGAATGACGATGACGGTTCCATGAACCGCCCATTATCTAGAGAAGAAGTGTCATTAGCGATAAGGAAGTTAAAGAATGGTAAATCGGCTGGTCCAGACGGAATTATTGGAGAGATGTTAAAGCACGCTGGGAATCGCGTTATTGACTTCTTTGTTAAACTTTTTAATACTTTGTTTGACAAGGGAATCTTCCCAGATAAATGGACGGAAAGTATTGTACTACCTTTATTCAAAAAAGGTGATAAAGATGATCCTAATAATTACAGAGGAATATCGCTATCAGATACAAGCAGTAAACTCTATAGTTCTATTATAAACAACAGGATTGAGGAATGGATTGAGTTGCATAATATTACTGGGGAACAACAAGCGGGATTTAAAAGAGGTTACTCTACTACTGATCATATGTACACATTATTAGCTCTAATACAAAAGCAGTTTTGTCTTAACCGCAAACTCTATGTTGCTTTTATTGATTTTGAAAAAGCTTTTGACTCCATTGAAAGAAACTTATTATGGCCTATTCTTTGAAAAATGGTATCAAAGGAAAACTTTTCCGATGTATCCACAGCATGTATGTTACAGTCAGAACTAGAATTCGTTCCGGCTCAAAACTGACTGACTTTACAAATTGCACCCGAGGGGTAAAACAAGGCGATGTTACTAGTCCAGTGTTGTTCACTTTATTTATAAATGAATTAGCGTTGGAAGTAATCAGAAATGGGAAACATGGTGCTACATTTACGTGTGATTATCTTGAATTATTTATATTACTTTTGGCAGATGATGTGGCTCTCTTGTCGAAACAATAGTTGGGTTACAGACACAATTAAACAGCCTATATAGAGCAGCATCAGGACTCCATCTAAAGCTGAATATGAATAAAAGCAATATAGTCATTTTTAGGAAAGGAGGATACCTAGCAGCGAGAGAACATTGGTCTTACAATGGAATACCTATACCCGTTGTTAATGTTTATAAGTATTTAGGTATTCATTTTTCAACAAGATTGAGTTTTACTGTGTCGTGTCAAAATCTTGCTAGCAGAGCGAAACATGCGATGTTAAGTATATTGCAAAAATTATTTAAATTAAACTGTAGTTCCCTTGTTGTATATCTTAAACTATTTGACACACAAGTACAACCAATTGTTCAATATGGGGCTGAATTGTGGGGATTAAGTAGTGCAGCTCGACACTGTGAAAAGGTACACCTGTTTGCTCTTAAAAAGTTCCTAGGTGTTCAAATGCAAACACCAAATGATTTGATATATGGAGAAACCAATAGGTATCCCATTTACATAAATTCTGCAGTCAGGTGTGTACGGTACTGGCTAAAGTTGACAAGAATGGATGAGACAAGATTACCACGAAAAGCATATTGTACGTTGTTCGATTTGGATTCTCGTGACAAAAACAACTGGGTATCCGATATTCGTTGTAAATTGTATTCATTGGGTTTTGGGTATGTATGGCTAAACCAAGGTGCTGAGGGAATAAATCAGTTCCTTACTGCTTTTAAGGAAAGGTTGGTTCTTTGTAGATGGCAAGAATGGGACTTTCATATTAAGAACAGTGAAAGATTTAGTTTCTATAATACTTTTTGCACAATAGCTGCTGATAAGACGCATTTGAAATTGAACTTAGACAGGCACCTGAAAATCATTACAAAATTTAGACTTGGTGTTTCAGAAATCGCGGTCCATAAGTTTCGTTACAAACAACACACACCTGTTGATTTAATTTGTCCATTGTGCAAACAAGCGACAGAAGATGAGGTGCATTTCGTTTTGTGCTGTCCCGTTCTAAAAGATTTAAGAGTAAGGTATATACATCTAAAGTACTATAAATATCCGAATCTTTTCCGTCTTGGATTACTTCTAGCATCAAATAACGAAAGAACAACTAAAAATCTGTCCATTTATCTATATAAAGCGTTTAAGATACGTTCTGTGTGTGTTTCTTAGTGTATCAATTTTGATCAGTTATATTGTATTACATTTCTTATGGAACGATTTTTTGTTGCACCCCCTTCAATAGGGGCAATGGCCTATTATTGAATAAACTATCCGTATCCGTATCCGTATCTCTCTCTCTCCCTTTCTCTATTT
Organism: Conus canariensis; assembly: GCA_033310375.1. Classification (NCBI taxonomy): domain Eukaryota; kingdom Metazoa; phylum Mollusca; class Gastropoda; order Neogastropoda; family Conidae; genus Conus; species Conus canariensis. The sequence goes on along the minus strand of CM065722.1, from coordinate 57,284,967 downwards.
GTCTGTATCTCTGTCTATATGTCTGTCTACTGAGATAGATAAATAGATAGATAGACAGATAGATAGACAGATGTGTGTGCATGCGTATGTATGTATCATGTGCCACACACCGCATTTGCATACACTCAATCACAAACACAGCATGTTTACTCCATACGCGCGCATCCACTTCATTCATCCAAAGGAGAGACTGGGGAAACAAATATTCGCTTTTTTGTGCTCCTTTTACCAAACACAGCAAAGAAATTCACAATACATTAGACATACACAGAATAGCTTTTTAATCTAAATTTCACGTTCAACTATTATTCAAACCCCTTTTCTTCTTTCTTTTCGAAAAGCAACATACAGGTATTATCTATCTCGTGCTTCTTTTCAAATACTAAATAGCTGCATTGAAAAAGTTTCTCTTGTAAAAAAATTCCCCCAGTGGGAATCAGTTTCCAGGAGGCTGGTAGTAGGATCCAATGGTTGGACGCTGAGGTTTTCTGGAACTAGTTTTCCTTTTCTCTTTATGTATTTATTACTCCCCAGCTGCCAGCTTACCCACAGGGAAGCAATACTGACCAAACAGAATCCCTAGCAGACTTCTGTCTGCGCTACATCGACATCGACCACTCTCTGGTCGTACAAAAAAACTAGGTTTTCCTTTTCAACCCTCTAAGCTTGAAAAACAACTACCACCTTGACCCAAGCCTCGCGCTCTGTCCACCTGTCTGGCAACCCCTGGTCTGCCATACATATCGGGAACACACCCCTCCTACAAAACAGTGAGCTTCTCTCACTAATCACGTGCCTCAGCGTCCAATCAACGGCAGGAAAAGGTTAGGAATTCAAACTGTTTACAAACGGTCTAATATTTTTGCTGAAAGTTCTAAATCTCGCTACTGTCATGTGAGTGTGGATGCGTTGTGCTGCATTTATGCTGCTTCAAAGAAGAAGAAAAATCACGCTTTTTAAAATCGGCCCTGACTTTCACGCCCAGCATCTCCCATCCTGACATAGGTTGTACACCTGAACCAAAGTGAGCTTACAACGAGTCACACTGATAAAGATACGAATGTGACGTAACTGTTGATTTATAATAGCCGATCAATATGGGCGTCTGCAGGCGTTCAAAGAAAGCTAGGAAGAAAACAGTAAATCTGTCTGAAAAAGAAAGCAAGCAAGCAAGAAAGAAACGACAGCAAACGCCATTTCACCGTTTCTATCAATTTTATCTATGACTTCTCTCTCTCTCTCTCTCTCTCTCTCTCTCTCTCTCCTCTCTCTCTCTCTCTCCTTCCCTCACAAGAAACTTTTTCTCAGGGTCTTTAAGGATCGCCTTATTAGTTGCTTCTGTCAGCGGTGATACTCACATATGTCTGAAAGCAATCGTTTTGATCTTTATTATTCTATCAAGAATATTTTTGAACGTGAAAAATATGTTGATTTCATTAACAATAGAATTTTTAAAACTGCTTTAGTACGTTTCAGGTTGGGAGTCTCAACTATTCAAAGTCACTGTCTCCGCTTCTTGCCTGCCGAACATCCCGTTTGTCCCCTATGTTACGCAGACCGTGAAGACGAATTCGACGTCCTATTTAAATGTACATATTATAATGACCTTAGAATTAAATATTCCATCAATAGTCCAGGAAGTTATCTGTCGAAGTATGAGCAATGTGCAGGAATTCTTAATGGTAGTATTGATAGCCAACTTCAAATGTCTAAATTTCTTTTCCTAGCTTTAAAGCGAAGGGAAAATTCGATACAAATGAGAGAAAATATATTTTCGTACAGTTATGTGAGCAGGATCGATTGGACAATGTATGTATAGATGTATATATTTACTAACATATATTTTCACTGGTTTGTTTTCTTTGGTACTGTAACGGGTCACAGGCCTATACGCAATTAAACCATTGTCAATTGTCTCCCCTTGTAACGGGTCACAGGCCTATACGCAATTAAACCATGTCAATTGTCTCCCCTTCCCTCTCCCCTCCCTCTCTCTCTCTCTCTCTCTCTCTCTCTCTCTCTCTCTCTCGGCTCCAACTTCTTCCTTGCCACTTTGAATATATCTCCACAATAAAATTTCAATAGAAGAGATTTACTTGTTACCTCAGCATTGACATTCACTTATTGACATGCACACGCACGCACGCACGCACCCCCCCCCCCCCCCCACACACACACACACACACACAATCACACACAACACACACACACACACACACACACACACACACACACACCTTTTTGTAAGTTCAACAGTGCGCTAGTTCTTTCCATGTTTATTTTGTGACAAAAGCACGCAGGAGTAACATTTAAGACACCACACGATTTCTACGATCTATTTCCAGCACAACTGTCAATATTGTCTTCTTTTGATAGACAGGCCCGTTCTATCGCCATATTTTCTGACGTCATACTTTACAGGAAATCCATATCTCTTGCCTGCCCAGTGAGGCACAGCGGTTCCAAAAGCACAGAAAAAAATCCTATTATTGTCCACTGAATCCATTCCACATTTACTTGTCAGTTTTGTTTGAATTGAGCCATAATCTTCCCGCAGTGCTAAGGACGTGGTAATTATAATTACAACCTACCCAACTCAATTTTGTCGGATAAATGACGTCATAGTTTAAAACTGGGTTTGATATTCCTCCCAGAGAAAATATGTCTCTAAACAGGGAAAAGCATCGGCGGACTGGAAACCTTGGCTCTATACATGGGAACAGGTAGACCTATAAATAGGAAAGTGTATCTCAAAAGGGAAAAGCGTACGAGCAAAAGAGGGAGATGAACCGGGAAAGATTCCTATAAAGGGGGATTGTTGAAGTTTAAGGTTCAAGTCCTACAGCCAAACGACCTTAGGGGCAGTGAACTACAAGAGGTTCTTTGTGTCTGTGGTAGGGCATGATGAAACACGAAGCTCATCCCTCTTCCTCCGCCGACTTAACCTTCCCAGACCTGAATAAGAACCCAGTTACTGCTGGGAGGACAGGGAGGGTTTTAAAGCCAAAAACTCCTACCCAATAAATAGTTTGAATTCATCGTCGATTCCGCAGGCAGTCTACCCATTTGCCTATGGAAACGAATGTGTGAAATTCAATACAAAATTGAAATATGAAGATGAGAAAATATAAAGTTCTATAGAATTATCTATAAACATTAAAATCGATCTTAAAGTGAAAATGTAAATATGAAAAAAAAACCCATAAAAGTCTTCAAATCTTTGTCCATAGAAAAAAAAAACATCGATAAATTGAAAAATATAATTGTACCTGTACGTTCGAAAGTAATGATGGGAAATGTATGCCTGTAGGAAAATACATAAATAAATTGTGACATGTATTCATAAACAACAAAAAATATGTATAAATAGGACAATGTATGTATAAATGCAAATGTTTTGAAATGATTAGGGAACAGAGAAAAAGCGCGCGTCAACAACTCTTTCATCATAGTAAAACAGATTCTGTTTTAATGCCATTTAATCACACAATTATTCCTTCTTTCTAAATTATCTGTACTCACCACTCCTTTTAGAAAAAAATGTACTCATGAAATACAATATACACATTTCAAAATCAAAATGTTGCTGGGTAATTATAAATCACATTGCACACAAAAATGGTGTAAAGGATTATTCAATTACTCCCAATATGAATGTCATTGCAACAGTCAGAAACCACGTCAAAAAATTATTGGCAATGTCTGCTAAGATGATGAATTCCTTGACAAATATTGCTGTATCTGATACGATTTGTTTTTCAGATCAACATTTTTTCTGTATTAAGTTAAAGAACTTAATTTTTTTTCACCTACAACTATGTTCGGATTTGACTTAGACAAGGAGACAGCCTTAATATGGTTCCTCGAGGTCGGTACGGGTATCAACATGAATTAAATGAAATCAGATATGAAATGAACTTGTTGTAGCATTAGATATTAAAAAGTTTCTTCAACAGCTTTAGCATGCATTAACTAGGTCAATTACGTCATTTGACATGCATAAAACTAATCGATTGTTTAGCCAGACATAAAGCAGATCTAGTGTATTGGCATAACGGACATCAAAATTTAATGATTCTACTGGATTGTTGCCAAGGCATAAAGCAAAACTATTTTATGTCATGTTTTACGAGATACAAACACAAATTTGCAGGATTCAACTCAGCGTCGGACATCGGACAATACACCGACTACTTGAAAATTACCTAAATGTTTTTAAATCAAATCGGCACCGTGTCAAAATTTTTGCAGAGTCGGACACGGCTGTTACTGCAATGTTTATCATCAAGCAAATTCTAATTATCTGCTTTTCGTTTGGACTGGCACTGATGAAGTTATTTCACAACAGCATGCATGCACCTGACCTCTCAGTCACACTGTTTACTGCAAGTACCGTGAAAGTGGCTATCACATAAGTGACGGCCGTCCGTCCGTCGTCATGTGTGTGTGTGTGTGTGTGTGTGTGTGTGTGTGTGTGTGTGTGTGTGTGTGTTGTGTTTTGTGTGTGTATGTGTGTGTGTGCGCGCGCGCGCGCGCGCGCGCGCGTGTGTGTGTGTGTGTGTGTGTGTGTGTGTGTGTGTGTGTGTGTGTGTGTGTGTGTGAGAGAGAGAGAGAGAGAGAGAGAGAGAGAGAGAGAGAGAGAGAGAGAGAGAGAGAGAGAGAGAGAGAGAGAGTTTCTAGAATTTCTGTATGTCGTGTACTTACATTCAAATCGAATTTCTCTTGCATCAGAATGTTTTGCAAGTTGCACATGCTAATCGTCCCGATAAACTTTCGGGAATCTTGGACCTGTTTTAGACAGTGTGGGCTGAACTTTAGTGGCATTAGGGAGCTCAGGGGGTGGGAGGTGGGGGCGGGAGAGAGAGAGAGAGAGAGAGAGAGAGAGAGAGAGAGAGAGAGAGAGAGACTTCAACTTCTCGGTTTCTATGTTTGTTTTGTTGGCCCTATCCGACCAACATCTTCTGTTGGCTGTTTCCTTCTTCTTTCATTTTTAGCCAATTGTTACGGTACTGTTGTTTTGGTTCCTTCATACTAATGCAATTTCATTTGCGTTCAACATTCGACTTTGGTTTGATTTACGTTGTTTGCATCATGTTTAGGAATTGGCCTCCTCTCCTCCTTACCCATGTGGTCTTAGATTTGTGACTGTGGCTTCCCGTTCACAGGAGCTAACCTTGTCTATTCTACACCGGACACAAAGCAGGTCTTTAACACTTTTTAATCAGCCATAAAGTACACCGATTGAATTCTTGGCCCTTCACAAAGCAGATCTATTCTACCTGCAAGAAAAGAGATCTACGTTATTTTGTTTGTCAGCTAAAAAGCAAATCTGTTGCACTGTATTAGTAAATATTTTGTAGTTCCAGTTTGTAGACAGTAGTCACAATACAATAAATCCACGTTATACCATGTAAACAATACGTGCGCACGCGCACACACACATACACACACACAAAAATAATGTGTGTGTGTGTGTGTGTGTGTGTGTGTGTGTGTGTGTGTGTGTGTGTGTGTGTGTGTACATATATAAATACAGATAGATAAATATTACGCATACATATACACATACAGAGAGAGAGAGAGAGAGAGAGAGAGAGAGAGAGAGAGAGAGAGAGAGAGAGAGAGAGAGAGAGAATACTAGTTGTAGGCAGATTCAATGTTACTTATTGTTACTTATGTTGAGGTTACTTATAACCTAAAAACAAATCGCAACGAGCCTTTTCAGGGCTGTCATTTCAGTGAAGTCAACTAGGTATTAACAACCAGTACTGAATTGATCTACTGTCTTGTTTTACTAGGTATTAAGTGGTTTACTAAACATTAATTCGACCTTGTGAAAATTTTTTAAAGGTCTGTTGTATGTTTTCATCATCCGTATAACGGTTTCATTTATCTACCAAAATAACCAGAGAGACACACACACACACACCAACAAGACAAGCTGGCAGGAAGGGAGGCAGGGAGACAGGCTGGCAAGCAAGCAGACAGACAGTAAGACAGACTGACAGAAAGACAGAGACCAAAAGGAACAGAGAGACAATAAACAAGAGAAAGAGAAAGAGAGAGGAGGGGGGGGGGGGGGAGGAGGAAGAGAGGCAGAATTTGAGCAAGATACAGAAAAACCAGAGATGGGAACTGAAACGGAAAGACGAGCGACGCAAAGCAACAGAAAGGAAAAAACCGCTTCAAATCTGATCCGTTTCCGTAAACTTTGTTTTGGAAAAAAAAAATCAAACATAACTATTCCTTAATGCCATCGGCACAGTGGTTACCGTGGCCAGTGCAGCTGTAAGAAGAGAGCCTTTTACAGGTTTTTTTGCTGTCGTTTGTTTGTTTACTATGTCTCTTCTGTACGGAAAGCGATTTTCTTCCCCCAGCCCACACAAAAGCACGCAATTGCGTACACACGCACGCCAACCACACACACACGCGAACGCTTTGCCTACTATTGCTATAAGTCACCTAATGATGGGTTATGAAAAATATCAACATTACAAAAACAAGAAATCATAACTTGTGTTCCAAAAGGAATCAAATCTTAGTGATACATTAAAAACCGGAGACCTACTCCACTGCTGAACGTTGTATTCAAGACTGGGTCAGCTTTGCATAGCAGCTAGAATAAAAATCAGCACCACAAAGTTAACTGATGAAGACCAAACAGCTTTCACACTAGGGAGAAATACAGAGAATAGTATTATACCGATATACGGACTTAATATATCGTCTAAACAAACAAGAAAACAAAAAAAGAACAAATAAATCTGTCCCGGACTATTTTCACGTATTGATTCTAAAAAAGCCCTTGGCACTATTGACTGGGATCTTATTTACAAGTGGTGACAGCTTTGGGATTTGGAAATGACGTTCGTAACTGGATCGAAATTTTCTATAAAAGCATTCAGGTAGTTTAATTCCAAATGGTCAAACATCAATCGGATTGAAATCTGGTGCGGTGGTCGGCAAAAGGATTCCATATCACCTTATCTCTTTATCTTACATGTTAAGATCCTGGCACACATGATCAGACAGAATGAAAATGTTAGGGGAATTAATATTAATAAGTTAGAACACCAACTTCCACAATTTTCTGATGAAACATAAACTTTTCAAAGTTGAGATTAGAGAACTTTTGAAGAAACAATAAATGTTTCAGATACGTTTGGCAGGATTTCAGGATTGAATATGGATTGTGAAGAGACCTGCTTTCTGGTAAGGACGAGAAACAAAATTAACCGTACAAATTATGCCGTATCTCAAAAAGGAGGAATGCCCCCAAAATCTGAACATATTAGGCATATGGTTTACTGTTGATCTTGCTGACTGTGTAGAGATAAACTATACTGAAACTATCCTATACTGAAACTATCTGGAAATAGAATTATTATAATTATAAAATGTAGGCTTACAGAATTTCAACATCTGTAGGAAAAATAGCAATTTTGAAATCCATAGCTCTTTCTAAGATTGCATATCTATGATCATTTTTACCAAATCCAGTCGACAAATTTCAAGAGGCATTACCTTACTTTGTTTAAATTTTATACGAAAAAATGGACTACATCAAGAGAAAGACTGCACAAAAGAGAATAAGCAAAGGAGGTTGGGATTTCCAGACAAAAATGCTTTATGAGAGTGTTGAAACTAGCATAAATTAGAATATTTGAGACTCAAGTCCATAAGTGGAAATCGATAGCAGTTTTGTTTACCAATACGAACAAAAAACTAGTTCCAATCGTAAATAAAGAGCGGAACAGTAAACGATAGTTCCCAATTGTCTACACAGTGCAATGGATGGAAATCTGTTTGGGAGTGATGCATTTCGATCGTGTCTGGACTTTTGGAAAGACTTTTTAAACCAGGTTGTATCCATCTATCTATCTGTCTGTCTGCTTCTCTGCTCATCTGTCCGTCCGTCTCTCTTGTTGCCTGTCGGTCTGCGTGTCTACCTTTTCTATACGTACATATGAATGTACATGTGTGCGCATGTCCACGCACTCAAGGTGACACAAACACGCACATGTCCAAACGTTCACAAAATTGGGCACGCGCACGCGAGACAGAAAAAGAGAGAGAAGGAGAGAGAGAGAGAGGGGGGGGGGGGGGCGCGTACATGCAGTGCTCAGAGGCTCGCTGGCATCCATACCCCGCACACGCATGCCTGCATATACGCACTCTGAATCTTTCTGTCTCTCTTTCTTACACACTGACAAACACGGCACGCACGCATGCATGCAAGCACACACACGCACGCACACGCACGAGCACGCACGCACGCACGGAGGCGAAAAACAAATTCACTTGTGTCAGTGCTATGCCTTTGATTTGGGAGAGGGCAAAACAGAAGTGAGCAATTCCGAAATATATCTGCAGTATTTCATGACTTGAAGAAGATACAGAATGGAGAAAGACGGGGGAAGATACTGGCCACGTTAATTAGGCATGTCAGTCAGAAAGAAACATACACTTTTTGAATTAGAGAATTTTCGATTTTTTTCTTCATCAAAGTCTGTTCCTCTCTACAGGATTTTCTTTGATCCCTTTGATGGTGGAGGTGAGTTTTGCTTTTGTTTTGTTTGTTTTGTTTCCAAGGGCAATATTCTAGTAGATTCTTCTTTTTTGTTCCTCTTTTATCCGAAACGGTGACGTTCAACACTGATGTGAAAATAATTTCACTTTATTATTGTGAAAAAAGGCTTATGGTGTTAGGAGCTGTGCTTTTTCGTCTTTGTTTGTTTGTTTGGTTTACACATAGTGGTGAACAGTTATCGTTTACTAAGACCGTGCAGATATAAAATGTGGACGAAATCATTTACAGTTCTGACATAAACTATTCATTTCATTTTATTACGAGTTTAGGTATAGTCCATGTAACAAGATGATTCGAACATCAGTACACTTCCAAGGCTCCTCTTGCGTGTTTGTCATGAAGGGAACTCTCTTGATGACAAAGAAGGTAAGGACACAGGTTGAAATACCGAATGTGAGAAGACTGTTATTGTTCTTGGAGCTGGACGGCTCCGAGAACACCTTGTGCGGCATAGGGAAGCACGGTGCCAGACGGACAGAGACAACACAGGCATCAGGGGAGGTGAGATGACCACATCAGGCAGTGGACGGTTCTGTACTTCACGGCTTTCAGAGGGACACAGAAAACTGCAGCCGATGGAGAGGCATTGTGTTGGAGTCATCAGGGGAACCTGAACAACTTCTTCCCAAGGCTAGGAAAAAAAGAAAAAGAATTAATCTTTGCTGTGTGAAAATTAACGAAAAATGCATGTTGGAATGGCTGCAGTGTGGTGCATTTCAAACTTCTGTGCAGTGTGGTGGTGTCACACACGGTGTCATGTTCTACATCAGGGACCAGTGAAGCCCAGAATCTTTCAGTGCAGGGAAGTCATTTCCTGCAACAGTTCCCAGTGTCTTTCAATCAACTCAAGGAGATAATTCATTTTACGAAGTTCATCATACAAACCAAAATTCATGGAAACTGTTCACTCGTTTGATAAAATGATCGATTTGCACATTCTCACTGTTACATGGAAGAGCCGATGACTCCAGTTAACGGTCATTGTCAAAAGCCAACAGCACCACCTGCCACAGAAGACTCTAAGCCAGTAAAGTCCTTTGAATGATGTTTTGTAGTACTGTCAGTTATGTCATGTATGATTTACAGTCTTTTCTGAAATTCTGCTCTGGTGGAATTGTAAACATGAATTTGTATGTTTCTTTAAGGACCAGGATGTGAGCACACTGTATTGAATACTATGTCGTCATCAATCATTGATATCTTAAGAGTGCACAGAATGAATGATGCCTTTCACAGACTTACAATATCATAGTGAATAAATCTTCCGTAATTCATATTCCATGAAACATGCCTTACCAACACCAGCTATCTACTCGTTTTTTTTGTGAATCAGAATCTCTGAATGCAGCACTGAATATATTCCCATCATTATTTCTTAGTAAGAATGCTAAATGGCTGATGTCAGTTATAGACGCACAGAGAAAGGGGAGTATTCCCAGTTGCGTGTTCATTTTGTGGACTAGGATAATCCTAAACTGAAGGCCATTGCCGCTCGACCGTTAAGGGAAAAAATCATATATCAATAAAGAGCGAGCAAGTCGGAGAAGGCGCAAATAGGGCTTGAAGCTCCTTTGAAATCGACGTGAAATTGGCAATGGCAGTTCGTTGGTTGCGGCTTTTCAGTGTGGCTCCCTTCCTGACTCGATTATTGTGAGAACAAGTTGAAAAGGATGCAAATGCAGGGATCCATCAAACAGATTTTTTTCTCAATGGGTAATTATGCTTCTTGGATGTTTCCCATCTGATCGATATTCATGAGTGAGCTGGTCAGGGCGCTGCCGCATTGTGCCTCTTCCTCGTTCACGCTTTCTGACACGATTTGGGGCGGGAGGGGGGCGGGGAGTGCGGATGGGAAGTGGCAGAGCATTGGGCGATGAAAGGCGATGTGGATAGGGAACATTGTACATACTGAGTAATCGAGGAGATCGTAAGTAACGTATACTGATGTGTGCGTGTGTGCGTGCGTACGTGCGTGCGCGTGCGTGCGTGCGTGTTTGCGTGCGTGCGTGTTTGTGTGTGTGTGTGTGTGTGTGTGTGTGTGTGTGTGTGTATGTGTGTGTATGTGTGTGTGTGTGCGTGCGTGCGTGCGCGCGTGTGCGTGCAAGCGAGTGAGAAAGAGAGAGAATGAGAGAGAGAGCACCGAACACTACACATTTTTAATGTCATTAGCCATACAGCCTTGATGACATGGGGCTGCAAAGCAAGAGGCAAATAACGAAAAAACAAAAATCCAAAAGGAACCATGAATTTATACAACGCTTGAATCTAAAGCACAAGTCAAAGTACCGACGATCAAGTATCATACATTTTCGAAGAGTTCGCAATGCATTAACAACAAAAACCAAAATATCATACCGACTCCTTTAAAAATGAATTATATCAGTTTGAGTCATTTTTCCTTGTTCGAATGTTCAATGCCTCTGCAGTTTACCTTCCAAGATATTTCAGAGTCATCGTCATAGCTAAATTTCAACACTCCGTGTCCTCATTTTCAGCAATACTCTTAAGAAAAATTATGCATTATTCACGAATAGAATTACATCCTTTACAATCAAACAAAAAAAGCGTCTCATCCTCCCTTGAGAGAGAGCAAGAGAGAAATAAAGCAGAGAGAGAGAGAGAGAGAGAGAGAGAGAGAGCAGAGAGAGAGAGTATTCATTTAGACCTGAACATACAAAAATTGGTATATTCTTTAGAAGAGGATTTTTTAAAGTGCCTCTATAACCTGGAAGTCAGGTATTTTACGCATACGCCGCGTATCTGTATGTGCGCACGCACGCACGCACACTCACACTCACACACACACACACACACACAGGGACGAGGGAGAAAGACAGAGACAGAGAGGGAGAGAGTGAGAGAAAGAGAGACAGAGACAGAGAGAGAAAGAGAGTGAGATAGAGAGTAAGAGAGGGAGAGACAGACAGATAGACAGATAGAAAGTAAAAAAAAAAAAAGACACGGAGAGCGAAAGCGAGAAAGCGAGAGAGCGAGAGCGAGAGAGAGAGAGAGAGAGAGAGAGAGAGAGACAGAGACAGAGACAGAGAGAGACATACAGACAGACAGACAGACAGAGACAGAGACAGAGAGGGGGGAGAAAGAGAAGGGAGAGAGAAAGAGACAGAGAGACATACAGACATCACATAAGTATACAGACAACAGTCTGTACGGTCTTACGTTTTCTTGCCTACCCCTGAGGACAAAACGGATTACAAACGAAGTTCTGATCCGAACAACTGACTTGAATGACCTATGTGGATTTCGTTCTCAACCAACTCGATTTTCCCCTTTATTCTAGTTTGTTTTGGTTTAAACCGTCATGGCTTCACGGCCACGTTATCAAGCCAAAATTACTTCCTACTTCATTCTTTAGATATCCTCTTTCTTAAATGATTGTTTAATTTGGCATATTCCTGTGTTTGTAAATGACTAAATTTCAGGAAGATACTGCCTGTACAAGTCTTTCCTTCCATTGTTCTGCATTCCGGTATAGTCATTCCTGAAGTCTTAATGCCAGCAGCTCTTGTCATTAAACCATATTACGAGTATTCAAACAGTTCCCAGTTAGAATAATGCTCTTCGGATTATGATGTCTTATCAGTTTCCACACCAAACAAGACCCCCCTTACAATTTCAGGTTCACTACATTTACAAAGTAAATCGAGCTATCATGAGTGTGGCGTTGTTACCTTCGTGGCAGGAACAATGGACACTCAATCATCTATTAACGTTTGAAGACGAGAGGAAATAGAAATTGATGGAAATATAAAACAAAGCTAATTGTCCAGCCGAGCAGCAACTGAGAAACTTCCTCAGCGACGGAAACTTCAGGGAGAGGAGCCAGGCCTTCAGCTGTCCCGGCAAATGTACCGAGCCATAATGATCAATCGGGGGAAAAATGGAGAGGGACCGACCACTGGGAGTTACCGCCATTGACGAAAAGCGGAAACGGAATTAAGATCAGAAAATGACTGGTAATGTAACAAATGTGTGAGAGATCTGGAACAGGCAGGAGGTGTGTGGAGATGAAAGCACCGAGTGATGGAACACGTCTCAGTAACATGGAGAACTATGCAATGAGAAATGTGACACGTTTTGATAATATGGAGAAAAAGGAGTACAATGAGATTTGGAACACGTCTTGACAACATGGAGAAAGGATCAACATAGTGAAATGTGGGACACGTCTTACAACACGGACAATGGATACTGAAATGAAACATGAGGCACGTCTTACAACACGGAGAATGGGATACTGAAATGAAACATGAGGCACGTCTTACAACACGGAGAATGGGATACTGAAATGAAACATGAGGCACGTCTTACAACACGGAGAATGGGATACTGAAATGAAACATGAGGCACGTCTTGACAACATGGAGAATGGGATACTGAAATGAAACATGAGGCACGTCTTACAACACGGAGAATGGGATACTGAAATGAAACATGAGGCACGTCTTACAACACGGAGAATGGGATACTGAAATGAAACATGAGGCACGTCTTGACAACATGGAGAATGGGATACTGAAATGAAACATGAGGCACGTCTTACAACACGGACAATGGGATACTGAAATGAAACATGAGGCACGTCTTACAACACGGACAATGGGATACTGAAATGAAACATGAGGCACGTCTTACAACACGGAGAATGGGATACTGAAATGAAACATGAGGCACGTCTTGACAACATGGAGAATGGGATACTGAAATGAAACATGAGGCACGTCTTACAACACGGACAATGGGATACTGAAATGAAACATGAGGCACGTCTTACAACACGGAGAACGGGATACTGAAATGAAACATGAGGCACGTCTTACAACACGGAGAACGGGATACTGAAATGAAACATGAGGCACGTCTTACAACACGGAGAACGGGATACTGAAATGAAACATGAGGCACGTCTTACAACACGGACAATGGGATACTGAAATGAAACATGAGGCACGTCTTACAACACGGACAATGGGATACTGAAATGAAACATGAGGCACGTCTTGGAAACGTGAGAAAACGAACATGAGCAGATAAGAGACGCCTCTTTGTAACACAGTGGAGTGAACTATAAGATCAGATGTAGGACACGTCTCAATCACATAGAGAAAAAAAAAACTATGACAAATATAGGAACGTATTGGAAACATGGAGAAAGGAAGCACGATGAATTAATACAGAGTACGTTTTACTGATACAGAGAGAAGAACTATGAGACGAGATATGGGGCTCGACTTGGTAACAAGGAGAATGGAACAAAAATTAGGTGTGGGGCATATTTTGGTTTCACGGAGAAAGGAACAGTAACATGAGATATGGGACACGTCTTTGTAACATGGAAGGAGGAATATGAGATGAATTTTGGGGCATCTGTGCCAGTTGGAGGGAGGAATTTTTAATTGAAACAGACATTTCATATATCAAGGTTAGGTGTTCCACACAAAACACATATTTTCTGCCGTTCCTCCATGCGAGTTAAACAAGATGGCCCTCAAACTGAGCGACAGAACCTGCGTTTTGCAGCACAAACAACTGATCTAACAAGTCATCTTTCAAAGGGATGTCGTTTTTTTAAATTTCCAAGGATGAGTCGAGGCACGTGCTTTGTGTAAGCATTCAAACGCTTTGAAATATTTACAGGTCACGTGGAACGCGACCGACTGGATCAACGTTACACGAACATGACTTTGTAAAAACCGTGTGCACACAAAACACGTTATACTCTTCACACACAACGTAAACTAAAAAAAATATGACGAGACGTGTTGACTTTAGTGGTAAATGCACCGACTTTACAGCCAACAGAGCAGTCTATAAAGAGAACCGATGATTAAAACGTCATTATATACAAAGGTCATAGTGAGGAACAATGTCATTGAAGACTTAAAACTGTGCGAGGGGCAAGGGGATGGGGATGGGTGAAAATGGGGGGGGGGGGGGGGCTAGGACGGTGGTTGTCGAAAAAGGAGAAGGGGAAAAATGAAAATAAAATGAATTAAAAACAAAACATACACAAATGAATGATAAAATAAATACATAATTTAAAATCAACAAAACTGAAAATAAAAAGGGTGTGGGGAGAAGGGGGGGGGGGGAGGCGAAAGTAGACAGGGGCAAGGGAAAGGGGGAGGAATCTTCGCTGGCAGGGAAGACAGACTGCGAAGAGGAGGGAAGGGAGGAATTTTTTAAATCTGTACTTAGCACACATACGACTATGTGCTGTTTGAAGCAGGTAGGCTAGTTACCTTGCCACATTGATCACATTCACGCCATGCTCTTTTCACACAAATATATACTAAGCAATGTCAAAAAGAATCTATATCAATAAGATTCTATTCACCAATCGAACATTCTTGTGGGGTTATTACTGTTGCCCTCACCCTATCATTTATGATGTGAAAGTAACAGTGACAGTTCAGATACACTTTTTGGTGCTACTAAAGTGAGGGTCCCGTGATAATCGTAGGCATATGTTCCAATAGTAATAAACCTTGTATTTTTACGTTACGTAAGTGTGCATGTGCGAATAAAGGTGAGTGAGGATGCGACAACTTTATGAGGTAACGATTTGACTTGTTCCAAGCAGTGCACAACAGAAAACACAAATATGACTGTTGTTATTTAAAAGATTCATGTACAGTTTTGGAGATGTTATTCATGGAAACAATCTACCGGCGTGAGAATATCATGAAAAAAAAACCCAGCAGAGCAGCTTTAACGTGGGAGTTTTGTGCTGTTCTGAGCAGAATTTTGGGGAAAAGTATACGATTTAGTATCACCTGCAGATCATTTTAAAGAAATCAAATCAAAATTATCTGAGCACCTATCTTCCTTTGACCTTTGAGAGTGTGAAGAAATGTTTACATTTCATCCATCACATTTTCATGTTATTGACGAAGTTTCCTTGACTTGTCTATGAAACAGAACTTCCAGGGATCAAAAGTTATAATTAATTTTTCATCCTAGCGCTCGCTCTCTCTCTCTCTCTCTCTCTCTCTCTCTCTCTCTCTCTCTCTCTCTCTCTCTCTCTCTCTCCGCCGAAGTTTTCTAGTCTGAATAACAACACCAGGAATATCACCAGAGGACCACAAACAAAAGAACACTTGCATACAATAGAAACAGAGTCACATATCGCAAATGGAACAAATCAGCAAAAACAATGTTCAAATACTATGGTTAAAGAAAGAGTTATACAACCAAAATCTAAATTATTTATTATTCCTTTGTCAATAGCCAGTTTGCTTTTTGGTGATTATCATTTTTATCACTAACTGATCGAGGAAAAAACCTTCAGTAGCTCTCTATGACCAAACAGGCTTGGAGGAAAACATTACTTTAATTTTTCACTATTATCATCACAAATCAAATCCAAATTAATCAAACAATTTCATCTGATCATGTGGAAGCTGAAAATTCGTCGAGCAAAGCCACTCACATAATAATGTCAGAGTTAGCCTGTAAGCCAATTTGATACGTGCGAAACAAGGAAGGTGATTTGGTTCTTTACTACGCACAAGCCCACGCAAATTCAAATAGGTAATGCATCTCCGGGGTTAAAAATCTCGGATGAAACGCGGGACAATTCTTTGTAACTTGGAGACCGGAACCATGGTGAGATATGTGACAGTCTTAGTAATGTTGAGACACAAAGTATGAGATGACATATGGGATACTTCTTGAGTAGCGTGGAGAGCTATGGGACATCTTGTTAACATGGAGAGAGGAATTATGAGATGAGACATGGGCTGCGTCTTAACAATATAGACAATGGATGGAGATGAAATGTGAGACACGACTTAATACATGGAACAAGGAACCCTGATGAGACATGGGGCACTTCTAGGTAAGATGGAGAAAGGAACTATAAGATGAGATACGGGATACGAACAGGTAACATTTAAAAACTATGACACGAGATATGTGACATTATTATCTTCTCAGCATGAAGAAAGAACTACGAGCTATGGAACACGTTTTGGTAACACGAAGGAAGGAATTTTGACAAGGTGTCAGGCAAGTGCTTGTACCATGGAGACAGGAACTGTAAGATGGGAAATGAGACTCGTCTTGTTCATGCTGCCTTTCATCTACAATAATCTGAAACCACTACCACTCCCTCTCCTCCTCCTCCCTTCCTGAACACTGGAATACGAGCCCCTCCAACACTATCTCCATCCTTATCTTCTCCCCACCCCAAGACATCCCTGTTCTACCTCCCCTTCCCTTGTCGCTTTTGTTAAAAAAAATCCTGGAAGGCCGTAGTTTTTTCTTCACTTCAGGCTGCCCCCATCTTACGACGCCACTGATACCAGTGTTTATGGACGCAACATTACACTTTTACCCTTTAAACCACCAGGTAACAAGCTTCATCTTCGGTAAAATTACAATGCTGGTCACCAACAAATATAATTCCCCAAATAATGAGTCTCATAAACAGAGATCAGACATAACAGTTCTATCCAGAGATGAGTGAGATGACCATTTTCGATTTTCATTGTTCACCCCTGACTAAATGTACAATATTGAACCTACGACTGTCAAAATCAAAACAACTCAGAAACCGTCACGATCCTATCTCGTACGACATGAAGTCACGATATTAAAACAAGACTCGCTGAATTTGCAGTTCAAATGAAATGTCACAAAACCTCCACGACTCCACACGACACCATAAAATGCAAAGTTCCAGAAGGCTCTGACTCCCAACTCGATCGTGACTCCAGCTCCTTGATGGACACGGGATCACTGGCCTCTTCTTCAAATATAATTCATCATTTCAGTTCTGCATAAACACATGCATCTTAAACACATGGGCACGCAAAACACACACACACACATGCACGCACGCGCACACACACACACACACACCACACACAACACAATCACACGCACATACGCACACACACACACATGCTTGCGGGCATGCGCACACATGGCGCGCGCGCGCCCACACACACACACACACACACACACACACACATGCATGAATGCACACACACGCACACACACACACGCACGCACGCACGCACGCACGCACGCACACACACACACACACACACACACACACACACACACACACACACACACCACGCACGCACGCACGCACGCACGCACGCACACACACACACACACACACACACACACACACAGAGAAAGAGAAACAGACAGAGAGAGACTGACACAGACACAGACAAAGACAGAGACAGAGAGAGACAGAGACAGAGACAAAAGACAGAGAGAGAATCATAAACAGCCAGCCTAGGGGTTCTTAAAAAAAAAAAAAAAAAAGAAGAAGAAGAAGAAGAAGAAAAAAGGCCAATAGCGTCTGCAGACGTGTAGATCCCCGACCTGATCTCCAGTGCACGTGCGGCAAGTCCTGACTGTCAATGACGACCAATGACCCAGATCATCCAGTTCCTTTCACTGATAGAAAACGGCCCGGAGAGCTCCACTGACACTGTCAGACACCGATCAACGCGGTCAACTCTCATCGGAAAACGGCGCAGGAGTCC
>CM065722.1:57259350-57261850 GCA_033310375.1 Conus canariensis | reverse complement strand
ATAGAAAAAATCCCATCATTGTCCACTGAATCCATTCCACATTTACTTGTCAGTTTTGCTCGAATTGAGACATGACCTTCCCGCAGCGCTAAGGACGTGGTAATTACAATTACAAATTACCCTTTTCTACTTTCTCTGATAAATGACGTCATGGTTTCAAACTTCGTTTGATATTCCTCTCAGAGTGAAAATGTCTCTCAACAAGAAAAAGCATCGATTGACTGGAAACCTTGGTATTATACATGGGGAAAAAGTAGACCTATAAATAGGAAAGTGTATCTCAAAATGGAAAGCGTAGGAGTAAAAGAGAGATAAAGCAGGAAATGTCCCTATAAACAAGGGCTGTTGAACTCTGAGGTTGAACTCCTACAGCCAAATGACCTCAGGGCACGGCATGATGGAAGAGGAGCCCATCCCCCTCCTTCCATCGCCATAACCTTCACTGACCTGAACCAGTACCCAGTTACTGTTGGGAGGACAGGGAGGGAAACATCCTACCCCGTGAATAGTTTGAACTCACTGTCCACTCCGCAGTCAAGCTCTCAACCCATCTGTCTATGGAAATGGCCATGTGGAATTGAATATAAAATCGGAATATGGATGAGAAAATATGCAGTTCTGTAAGATAAGAAAACTATCTACAAACCTGAAAATACACATGTAGAGTGAAAAATGAAAGTCGAGAAATTCTTGGCCATAGGCAAGCTCTCTACCAATTTGTCTGTTGCAATGACTATGTGAAACTGAATATCAAATCGGAATATGAAGACGAGAACATATATAAAGTTCTACATAAGAAAATGGTATATAAACGTGTAAATATACATAGAAAATGAAAAAATACAAGTCAAAAAATCCTTGTCCATAGGAAAATACACCGATAAAATGAATATATATATATATATATATAGAGAGAGAGAGAGAGAGAGAGATGAGAGAGAGAGAGAGAGAGAGAATGGTACTGGGATCAGCGCAATCTTAAAAACGTGCTCAACCACAGTGGGAGCGACATTTGTTATATTAAAAGCAAGTTAAAATCAAGCTTCTAAAAAACATCTATATATATATATATATATATATATATATAATGTACTGTAACGTGGGATACGATAATGGGAAATAGTACGTCCAAAGGAAAATGTATCGATAAATTGTAAATTCTAATTATAAATGAGAAAACATACGTTTAAATGAGAAAATGTATCTATAAATACAAATATTTATGGATTAATCAGGGAACAGAGAGAAAAAGAGCGCGTCAACAATCGTTTCATCGTAGTAAAACTGATTAAACAAGATTCTGCTTTATGCCGTATGGAATAATTAGTGAACAGAGAGGAAAAGCGCGCGTCAACAATCCTTTCATCATAGTAAAATTGATTAAACAAGATTCTGTTTAATGCCGTATAATCACATAATTATTCTTTCTTTCCAAATTATGTTACTCATCATACCTTTAAAAAGATACGCTGATAAAACCGAATATAAACACTTCAAAAAACAAAACGTTACTGATTAACTATGCATCACTTTGCAGCCAAACACGGTGTAAGGGATTATTCGATTACTGGGAATCTAAATGTCATTGCGACAGTCAGAAATCACATTAAACAAACATTCTTGTTTTGATCTCAAGAAAAAAAAGACGTCAGCTATGTCTTCTAAGATGATGTGTTCATTGACAAAAGAGCTGCATTTAATAACGATTTTTTTTCAGATGAACTTTTTTTTTCCCTTTTTTTTACCAGGTTAAACAATTTGATTTTTTTAACACACATATGTCGGGACTTCACTTAGACAAGGTGACAGCTTTCATACGGGTCCTCGTGGTCGGCATGGACATTAACATGAATTAGATTAAATCAGATATGGAGGGAATTTGGTGTATTATTAGATATCAATGTGTTTATTCAAGCGCTTTAGCATGCATCAACTAAACCAGTTACACCGTTTCATATGTATAAAACCAAAATATTGTTTTGCCAGACATAAAGCAGATGTATTGTATTGGCACACCAGGTGTCAAGCAGATGTATTGTATTGGCACACCAGGTGTCAAACTACCCGGTATGCCAATACAGTAGATCAAACTGGCACCGTGTCCTTACAAATGTTCGCAGAGTCGGACACGGCAGTCACTGCAATGTTTATTATCAAGTTACCTCGAGTTATTTGTTTTTTCCAGGACTTCCACTGATGACGTTGTTTCGCAACAGCATGTATGCTCCTTACCCCTCATTCATAGTGTTGACGGCAATTACTGTGAAAGTGACTGTCACTCCCTGTCTCTGTCTCTGCCCGTCTCTGTCATTCTGTCGGTCTGTCTGTCTGTCTGTCTCTGTCTTCTTCTCTCTCCCCCCCCCCCCCCCCCCCCCCCCCCCCCCCCCGGCCTGTGTGTGTGTGTGTGTGTGTGTGTGTGTGTGTGTGAGAGAGAGAGGAGAGAGAGAGAGAGACAGACAGACAGACAGAGAGTTTTCTAGAATTTCTGTATGTCGTGCGC
>CM065722.1:57231850-57241850 GCA_033310375.1 Conus canariensis | reverse complement strand
ATTGCATTGTATTGCACTGTATTGCATTGTATTGTGTTGGGTTGTATTGTATTGCATTGCATTGCATTGCATTGCATTGCATTGTATTGTATTGTATTGTATTGTATTGTATTGTATTTGTGTTAAAACATCGCCATAACAGATTTGTCTGGGGTAAAATCCAGAGGCACCTTTGTGATCATCTTTTTCTTCATCCGTTGTACTGTGTTGTTTCGTATAGTATTGCCAATCACTGCATTGTATCCTATTGTATTAAAACATCGCCACAACAGAGTGCCCTACCCGGGGGGGGGGGGGGGGGAGGGGGAGGGGGGGGGGGGGAGGGCGTCGCCAGAGTTCAGCGGCACACACACCTCTTCTCGTGAAGCAGGAAGAAAGAAACATGTCGTCAGAGGAATGTGTCAAACTGGCCAATCTTCGGAAAGGATGACGCACTAGCAACACAGAACACGCAGCGACCCAAGCACGTGCTTTGCGGCGGCTGCACGCTCTCCACGGGTCGATCCAGTTTTACCTGGGGTGACCGTCATGTACAGAACTGGCAGTGAAGGCATACCAGTGACATTTTCTCGCTCGCGTTTTTTTTGTCATGTAAAGTGAAAGAAAAAGACATTGCTGTGGTTTCCATGTCAGTGGAATGGAGTCGCGTTTTGTCATTGTACATCGCGCCGATCTGCTAAATGGCTTAACAGCGTATTAGCATTAAACTTCGTTCGTTCGTTCTGTCTACCTGTTTACATTCACCTGTCATGGCTTTCCCTGCGGTCCATTGGCAGGAATATCTCCGTTGAAGCTGTGGGTTCTTTAACGTGCTTTAGCTAAATGTTCGCTAAGGATCTCGGATTCTTGTCTCTTCCGAAAGACCGGCACTCAGACTTGTTATTTAGGAGGGACAAAAATTAAACTCAACCGGAGGGACAAAAATTAAACCCAACCCGAGGGAAGTTTACCCTTCCATCCTGCATACAGTAGGAAACTGTTTGGGGGTAGTCTTGTATGCAGACAGATTAAACACTCAAACACTAGCGCGCGCCTGCACGGGGATCATCACCACTGTCCCTCCATGCCCTCCCCCTCCGCCCCCAAACCACACACATGCAAACAAACACTCACACACATACACACACATGCACGCGCGCGCGCGCGCAAGCACAAATGCAAACACACACACACACACACACACACACACACACACACACACACACACACACACACATCCCGCTAAAAGTAATACACACACGCGCGCGCGCGCGCGCGCGCCACACACACACACACACACACACACACACACACACACACACACACGCCGCTAAGAGTCACACACACACACACACACACACACACACACACACACACACACACACACACACACACACACACATCCCGCTAAGAGTAAGAGCCTGCTCCACAAGTATTCTCTGCGAGCACGCTAACACTGAACGTGAAAAAAAAGTGTAAACTTTACATAAACACGCTTTTAGGAAGCAAAGGTACAAATACAAAATGGAAAAGGTTGCGCATTGCCTAAAGATAAAGAACTTTAGAAAATAAAGGCATTTCAAATAGTTGGGATAGCAACAATACCCATTGCCCGAGTGCAGGAAGTCAGCAAGGAAACCAGGGAGAAGCTGAAACACCAGAACCCTACACCGTCCATGATGTCAGCCTTCTCCATGACTGAACTCAATGCAGCCATTAAAAAACTAAAGCCAAAGAAAGCCCCAGGGAAAGATGGTGTTACCAATGACATGATCAGGAGACTTGGAACCACAGCAAAACAGAAGCTCCTTCTGATCATCAACCAGTCATGGAGCTCAGGGAAATTCCCAGACCGATGGAGAGAAGCAGTCATCATCCCCATCAGAAAGAAACAAAAAGACAAAACCAAGAAATCCAGCTACCGACCAATCAGCCTCCTCAGTTGTCTGGGCAAGGTGATGGAAAGAATGGTGAACACAAGACTGCTGAAACACCTGGAAGAAAATCACCTGCTCAGCAACACACAGTCAGCATACAGGAAAAACCACAGTACGGAAGACCAGCTTGTGTACCTCGCCCAACAGATCGAAAACGCCTTTCAGGAGAAGAAAAAGGTACTCGCTGTCTTTGTGGACCTGACCAAAGCCTTCGACAAGGTATGGAAGGAAGGACTTCTCCTGAAGCTGCTAAACAAGAAAGTGGAAGGGAATATGTACCGCTGGATACGCAACTTCCTCCAGTACCGCACAGCAAGAGTTCAGCTTGATGGGAAAATTAGCCACCGAATCACTCTACAACAAGGTGTACCACAAGGAGGAGTCATCTCCCCTACACTCTTTCTCATCTTCATTGATGACATCGCTGAGAAGCTCACCAAGCACATCTCCAGAGCTCTCCACGCCGACGATTTTGCTGCCTGGAGTGCTGCAGAACATTTAACCACAGCCAGCTACAGGATGCAGGAAGCACTGGAACACGTCGGAAGATGGGCCTCTGACTGGGGCGTAGAAGTCAATGCCACCAAGACAGTGGCCACAGTCTTCTCGCTGTCGCCACTGCGAGAAACCATCAGCCTGAAAATAAATGGAAGAGAGCTAAAACAAGAAGACAACCCAACATACCTAGGCATCAAGCTGGACAAGCGGCTTACTTGGAATCCGCACCTCAAGAACATTGAAAACGAAGCAGTCAGGAAGCTCGCCATCATGAAGAAGCTGGCCGGTACATCCTGGGGCGCAAACAGCAGCATCCTGCAGAAGGTGTATGTGGGTACCGTCAGACCAACCCTGGAGTATGGCAGTTCTGCATGGGCCACTGCATCCAAGACCAACACCAGTCGCCTGAACAAAGTGCAGAATGCAGGATTGCGACTGATCACTGGTGGGATGAAGACTACCCCAATCCAAGCCATGGAGAAGCTTACTAGTCTACATTCCCTCGAAGACAGACGCGAGGAGAAGGTTTTCATCCACAGTGAAAAGTTACTGCGTATGCCTACCCACCCCATGCACACCGAGATGCAGAACCCCACCAAAAACAGGCTAAAGAGAACAAGTTTCAACCACCTGTCTAAGAGCCTGCATCGCAGCAATGAAGACCTGCTGCCTGTTTCACCAGCCGAAATGGAGATGCTTCCAAATTTTGAGGAACCAGACAATCACCTGGAAGATGTCGCAATCATCACCGAAGTTCCTGGCATTAAAAGAATGGACCGTCAAGCCCCTCAAGTAATGAAAGCTCTAGCACAGGAGATGATCGCCAACCAATACAACCCCAGTGAGTGGACCCACGTCTTCACAGATGGATCCTCAGAAGGAGCAGTCAAGAATGGAGGAGCAGGGTTCTTCATCAGACACACCAATGGAAGATTGATACACAAGGCCTTCCCTACTGGAAAGATCTCCTCCAACTACAGAGCGGAGGCAATAGCACTGCTCCACGCAGTGAGGATCTTTCTGGAACCGGCCAGCCCATCACAGAAGGTTGTCTTCTTCACAGACTGCCGATCTCTGCTGCAGGGACTTCAGAACACAAGAAATGAACAACATACGCAAGACATCAAGGCTGCCCTCCATGAACTCTCAAAACAGTCTGTCATTACGCTTCAGTGGATTCCGTCTCATTGTGGGATCATGGGCAACGAAAAAGCTGATGCTCTCTCCAAAGCAGGCAGCAAAATGGAGCAGTTCAGCCACCCCGTGACCTACAGGGAGGCCAAGACCATCATCCACAACCAGTTTCAGTCCCAGTGGAAGAGAAGGCTGGGTGCAGAAAGTGGTGCTGACCCGATCCACCAGCTCCAAAGGCACCAGCAGACAATCCTCTTCAGACTGAGGACCGGCCACTGCAGACTGCTGAGCCACCTTAACCGCCTGAAGATCACCTACACTGACCAGTGTCCATGCGGCACTGGACCCCAGACCCCTGAACATGTCCTCCTGCGCTGTCCTACTCACGCAGCTCTACGACACAAAACCTGGCCGGGGGAGCGGAGTTACAGGCGCAGCTTTGGGGAGCCCGTTCTGACCTGGAGAAGACCGCGGGCTTCATCATGGCAGCCGGGTTACAAGTCTGATGCATCCAGCTTCAATCGAACGCAGAAGAAGAAGAAATAGTTGGGATTAGATTTCTGATGCGAAGAAACACGTTGATACGTGTGCCGTTTTATGTGTTTGTTTGTTTATTTGTCTTGTATGTGATCTAGGGTTTATAGAATCGGCTGGGTATTTCAGATTATAATGCTTCGGTTTCTCCAATATTTTGTAAAATGTTGCTTTATACTATCGTTTATTTCTAACAGCTGCGCAGGTGCCACTGGACAAACAAACCAAAAAAAGTACAGAAATAAATTCAAATCTACAAATTGATTTATTGATAGAAAAACAAAGTTTCACATCTGACAGGAGTGTTGTCTCTTTCGATGCTCTCTGCTGTTTCAGATGATGAGAATGTTTCAGTTTCAGTTTCATCGTGGCCCGGAGGATTGCCACATGGTGCTTTGCCGGTGTCGTATAATCATGATCACGTCGCCCATAAAATCGTGTCGCAGCGACAGCATTTCCTGTGAAATACTGAGGTGGTCATGAAAAAATATCGCTGTGCGACAGTATTTTACGTGAAATAGTGAAGCGCGACAGGATTTCATGAGAAATATCCATAGATTGGTGTCGTCGCCTATAAAATCGTGTCCTGATGACAGTGTTTCCTGTGAACTACTGCAGCTGGTCATGAAAAAGTATTGTCTTGCAACAGTATTTCTCTTGAAATAGTGAAGCGCGACAGGATATTACCAGAATGTAACAGTTTTGGAGTGACATGCGCGCATATGCGCGTACGCATGCATCGATTAAAATGTGGTACTTTCTCCCTAACTTTATCTGAAATGTTTTGCATATGAGATTGCACTGATTTTTTCCTTAAGAAGAAAATGAAAGGAAGAAAAATTAACCAGCGGGTTTTTTTTTCTTTTTCAGTGACAGTTCTTTGTATGTGTGTGTGTGTGTGTGTGTGTGTGTGTGTGTGTGTGTGTGTGTGTGTGTGTGTGTGTGTGGTATGTGTGGTGTGTGTGTGTGTGTGTGTGTGTGTGTGTGTGTGTGTGTGTGTGTGTGAGTGTGTGTGTGTGTATGTGGTGTGTGTGTGTGTATGTGTGTGTGTGTGTGGTGCGTGCGTGCGTGCGTGCGTGCGTGCGTGCGTGTGTGTGTGTGTATAACTAATAAGAGGAAACAAAAGTAATCATGGACACAGCTGGGCCACAAAAAGCGCTGGAAAACGCCACACGAGCAAATGGACAGTGCACAACAGGCTGCTCGACTCCACAGTGGACAGTGCACAACAGGCTGCTCGACTCCACAGTGGACAGTGCACAACAGGCTGCTCGACTCCACAGTGGACAGTGCACAACAGGCTGCTCGACTCCACAGTGGACAGTGGCCACACTATTGTACCTAGCCGCCAGGTTTATCCCCCCCCCTCACTCCCCCCCCTCCCCCCCCCAAAGCTAACATGTTATAAACTGTCACGCGAAAAAAAAAAAGTGAAAACTACACACACACACACACACACACACACACACACACACACACACACACACACATGCACGTACGTACGCGCACACACACACAAACAGACAGACAGAGAGAGAGAGAGAGAGAGAGAGAGAGAGAGAGAGAGAGAGAGAGAGAGAGAGAGAGAGAGAGAGAGAGAGAGAGAGAGGACATAAAGGGAAAAAAAACCAGTCCAGAAATTAAAAAACAAAACAAAAAAGAACAACAGAAAAGAGGAAATTGCCAGCGCAAAAGTCGGGGATACCAACTATGAAGAAAGATACTGGCCTTCGCCCCCCCCCCCCCACCCCCTCCCCCTCCCGCACCCCACCCCACCCCCACCCCCACACTTCCCACACTCTCCTTTACCCGATATTCCCATGAGGGGAAAAGTGCCTGCACAAAACAGAAAGAAGTTTAAAAAAAAAAAAAAGGAGCCAGAGATGGTTATCCGGGAAAAAGAACAAGTGTTGGGAGGATGGCCCACAAAGATCTGTAGGTCCACCGTGTGAAGACGACTGCTTTCAACGCTGCTGGCTGCCGATGGTTCCTCAGATAACCGCATGTTCTCCTCCTCCTCCTCCTCCTCCTCCTTCTCCTCCTCCTTGCTCTCCTTTTGGATCCGACGCTCGTGTTAACATTGTCATCTGACTTGCAAAAGAGTTTGGTGGGAGGAACTCGTGTTCTTTCTTCTGAGAAAAAAGAACAAAACACCAACAACACCCCACAGAATAAGGCTGGATGTTTCCACGGAATATGCATTAAACTCACTCTCTCTCTCTCTCTCTCTCTCTCTCTCTCTCTCTCTCTCTCTCTCTCTCTCTCTCTCTCTCTCTCTCTGTGAGCGCACGCTCATACGTGCAAAATGTACGTGTGTGTGTGTGTGTGTGTGTGTGTGTGTGTGTGTGTGTGTGTGTGTGTGTGTGTGTGTGCGTGTGTGTGTGCGTGCGTGTGTGTCGCTCTCTCTCTCTCTCTCTCTCTCTCTCTCTCTCTCTCTCCTCTCTCCTCTCTCTCTGTGAACGCACGCTCACACGCGCGGAATGTACACGTGTGTGTGTGAGTGTGTGTGTGTGTGTGTGTGTGTGTGTGTGTGTGTGTGTGTGTGTGTGTGTGTGTGTGTGTGTGTGTGTGTGTGTGAAATGGCGTGGATGTTTGTTTAATCTAATAAATAACACTCTTGTGTAACTTTGATATAAGCATTACATTATTTCTCACACCATTTGCATTTCTATAAAGTCGTTTTGAACATACACGACCACTCAAAACCTGCTACAGAGACAACATTCCCCAAACCCAACACACTCAACAAAGACATGTGGCCGAAGCGGCTGTTGACAGGGAAGCACGTGTTGCACGTGCAAGGCCCACCTCGATCGAAATACAGTAGTGACAGAGATATGCACGATGGCCCGTCCTTCCATCAGCAATAAATAAATATGCATCATTGCAGTGGACGCAATGGGATCAGATTAGACCCATGGGTCCATTATTACTGTCTTTGTTCACCCTAGGAAAAAACAAGATGCAAAGCATATAAACGTACTCCCAGTTTATCCTGAACACGCGTGACATATTCCATAAAGAGGAAAAACCGTCTTGGGCTGGTGTAACCGTTAGTAATGGCTATTCTGGTAAACATCGGCCATCATCTGTGACCTATAACGAACATACTTACAAATTTTCAGAAAGATTGGCCAATAACTGTCTGAGATTTTCCATAAAGAAGAAAACTATTATGGGCCGTTAGTAACGGCTATAACGGTAAACTTAAACATCGGGCATCATCCGTGACTCATAATGAACATACCTACAAATTTTAACAAAGATCGGCTACGTACTTTCTGAGATATTCCATGAAGAAGGAAAACCGTTAGGGGCCGTTACAGCCGTTAGTAACGGCTATAACGGTAAACTAAAACATCGGGCATCATCCGTGACCCATAATGAATACACCTACAAATTTTCAGAAAGATCGGCCAAGTACTTTCTGAGACATTCCATAATAAAGAGAAACCGTTATGGGCCGTTATAGCCGTTAGTAACAGCTATAACGGTAAACTAAAACATCGGGCATCATCGTTCAACCCTAGGAAAACATAATGCTAATACAAAAGATCGCCGATTTATCCTGAGTGATATTCCATAAGAGGAAAAACCGTCTAGGCGGTGTAAGCCGTTAGTAATGGCTATATCTGGTAAACATCGGCCCTCATCCGTGACCATAATCGAACATACTTCTAATTTTCAAAAGATGGCCAAGTAACTTTCTGAGATTTCCATAAAGAAGAAAACTATTAGGGTGCCGTTAGTAACGGCTATAACGGTAAACTTAAACATCGGGCATCATCCGTGACTCATAATGAACATACCTACAAATTTTAACAAAGATCGGCTACGTACTTTCTGAGATATTCCATGAAGAAGGAAAACCGTTAGGGGCCGTTACAGCCGTTAGTAACGGCTATAACGGTAAACTAAAACATCGGGCATCATCCGTGACCCATAATGAATACACCTACAAATTTTCAGAAAGATCGGCCAAGTACTTTCTGAGACATTCCATAATAAAGAGAAACCGTTATGGGCCGTTATAGCCGTTAGTAACAGCTATAACGGTAAACTAAAACATCGGGCATCATCCGTAACCCATAGTGAACATACCTGCTAATTTTCACAATGATCGGCCACGGATTTCTGAGATATTCTATGAAGAAGAAAAACCGTTACAGGCCGTTACAGCCGTTAGTAACGGCTATAACGGGGTAAACTAAAACATCGGGCATCATCCGTGACCCATAATGAACATACCTGCTAATTTTCACAAAGATCGGCCAAGTACTTTCTGAGATATTCCATGAAGAAGAAAAACCGTTACAGGCCGTTACAGCCGTTAGTAACGGCTATAACGGTAAACTAAAACATTGGGCATTATTTGTGACCCATAGTGAACACACATGCTAATTTTCACAAAGATCGGCCAAGTACTTTCTGAGATATTCCATAAAGAAGAAAAACCGTTACAGGCCGTTACAGCCGTTAGTAACGGTTATAACGGGGTAAACTAAAGCATCGGGCATCATCCGTGACCCATAATGAACATACCTGTTAATTTTCACAAAGATCGGCCAAGTACTTTCTGAGATATTCCATAAAGAAGAAAAACCGTCACAGGCCGTTACAGCCGTTAGTAACGGCTATAACGGTAAACTAAAACGTCGGGCATCATCTGTGACCCATAATGAACATACCTACAAATTTTCAGAAAGATCGGTCCAGTAGTTTTGTCTGGAGCGAGTGGAACACATTTTGACCACGGACGGACAGACAGACAGACAGACAGACAGAACAACACACACACACACACACACACACACACACACACACACCACACACACACACACACACACATACACACAGCATTTCTTCGTTCCCATTCTAAAGTACTCCCTGTTCTATAAGAAATGGGAGTACAAAAAACAGGTATCGTTCAAAAAGACAAACTGATAATGAGGAAATCATTTATTTCTACGTTCTTGTTGTGTATCCACCTCCCCCCCCCCCCACCCCCCCACCCCCCTCTCGAGCCGCACATTTATCATTCTTCAAGACAACAGCAATCCTAAGTTATTTCCTGAAAACAGATTCGCCAGTTTTCTATTCAGGGTTAATACATTTTTTTATCGGGAAAATCGAGAGAGCATTTATTATTGATTTCAATACGTCAACTGTTTCCCTGCTTACGGGCAGGAAAACACTTGTTTTCTTTTACAAAAGCAGCGATGACAGGGAAGTCTGTACTTACCACCATTTTTGTATGGAAACAAGCGGTGGTCCTTCAATGAAACACTGATGATACAGAAATCGGTTGTTATCACCGTTTTCCTGCTGAAAGTAGAGGCTAAACTTCACAAATCAGAAACAACAGACAGGAATCCTAGGCAAATCTATAACTACCACTGTTTTCTTTAA
The DNA here is from genome assembly GCA_033310375.1 of Conus canariensis. Taxonomy (NCBI): domain Eukaryota; kingdom Metazoa; phylum Mollusca; class Gastropoda; order Neogastropoda; family Conidae; genus Conus; species Conus canariensis. The sequence continues at coordinate 57,232,359 of CM065722.1, read as the reverse complement.
TATTTTTTATCATTTAAGAGGATAGTGATTAATAGTGATTTTCTGAGAAAACGCGTGTGCTTGAAGGTACAACTGTTTTTAAGGGAAAGCCGGGAAAACTCGGGAACACACTCCTACTTTTTACACTATAAGCCAGTAGTTTTTTTTTTTTTTTACATTGGGAAATCAAAGAAACAGATGTCCCTGTAAAACTGGGGAACTCACTTCTACTTTTTACACTATAACCAAATAGTTTTTTTTTTTTTTTTACATTGGTAATCCAAAGAAACAGATGTATCTGGAAAACTGAGGAACTCACTTCTATTGTTACAATATATGGCAATAGTTTGTTTAACATAGGGAAACCGAAGAAACAGGTGTTATGTGCTTATGAACTCATATGCTTTCAGCAGTTTTTTTCGCCTTCTATTTGCCAAGTAATAATTTTTTTCAATGGCAAAAGTTTTAGAACGATCTGTGTTAAAGAGATCTAAACTATAGGTCCACGGGATTTTTCGAAACTTTCTTGT
>CM065722.1:57211850-57229350 GCA_033310375.1 Conus canariensis | reverse complement strand
CAGAGAACAACTCACAGAGAGAGAGAAAAAAAAGGCACTCTCCGCCTCCACACCCCATCTAACATACATTCTCTCTCTCTCTCTCTCTCTCTCTCTCTCTCTCTCTCTCTCTCTCTCTCTCTCCTCTCCCCCCCCCTACTCACAATACACACTCACACACACAAGAAAATAAATGTTTGGATAAGCAGTGGCCTGGGTCTTATGACTCCTTGTATATTTCTGCTTGCTATTGCAGGCACTATCTGGCCTAAGCCTATCTTTTGTGGAGCGGTGCCCAAACTGTATGGAGACCTGAATCAATTTGTAACTACATAGTCGAACTTTAATTAAGGACCACCCCGAAAAAGGCCAAAAATACAAGCAATGCATTTTTTCGAAGAATTCGACTGGGAAAGGTTTAAGGGGTTAACAGAGTATTCCGCAAAGCTTGCGAAAGCTGTCTTATTGTCACGTGCGGCATGCAGGGGGGGGGGGGGGGGGTTTGAAAGTTGCAGATTGTTGTCAAAATTGCTTGTTTTTAAGCAAGAGTGAACACTGCTTCAAACGGTTTTGCACTGAAATTCCAAATGCACGTGCAAAAACCAATGCATTGCAGAGCATTTTACTGACTGGAATGCCCCTAAAAGCAACCAACGTGCATAATTCTTCATAACACAAAAATGCCTCCAAGACGCAAGCTGTCTGATTTTGACCGGACGGGCGATTGCATGGCTGCAGGATCGAGTTGGCGTTCGAGAAGTGGCCAGAAGACTACAAGTGTCCGCACCGTCATCATTCGGCTGAGAGAACGTTTTCAAGCACTGGAACTGTCAAAGAGAGACCCCGTCCAGGCAGCCAAAGAAGACCACTGCAAGAGATGACAGGTTCATCCGCAGACATGCTCTTCGGACCAGGACCATCACCTCCAACACCATCAGGCGTCAGCTCCAAGCTGCCACTAACACAGCAGTGTGTGAGATGACCATACGGCGGCGCCTCAATGCTGCCAACCTTCGAGCAAGGCGCCCAGTCCGGAAACCAAAACTGACTGCGGCCCACCGGGCACGTCGCCTGGCCTGGTGCACAGCTCATCGAACATGGACTCGGGCTCAGTGACGGATGGTGCTTTTCACCGATGAGTCCAAGTTCCAGTTGAAGCCACGAGATGGACGCATTCGGGTGTGGCGGCGTCCTAGGGAGCAGCTGGCAGATGACGTCATCCAGGAGGTCGTCGCTTTTGGTGGTGGCTCCGTCATGGTATGGGGGGGAGGGGGGGGGGGGGCATCAGCAGTCACCACAAGACTCCCCTGTACCATGTGGATGGCAACCTGAACGGCCAACGCTACCTCAGGAGATTTTACGGCCTTTGGTTGTCCCAGCACTCCAGCAGATTGGGGCTCAGGCTGTGTTCATGGACGATAATGCCACCCCACATCGTTGTCGAGCCGTGAACACTTTTGTGGTGCAAGCTGGCATCACCAGGATGCCATGGCCGGCAAACAGCCCGGACAAAATCATTGAAAACAAGAAAAAAGAACTTTGTTAAATTTTTCAAAGCCATAACCTAAAAATCACAGTAGAAGCCAACAAAAAAATAGTAAATTATTTAGACATAACATTAGACCTTAAGGATCATACATACAAACCATATAAAAAAAAACTAATGACACACCTGTCTACGTAGACATCAAAAGTAACCATCCACCCTCCATTTAAAAAAAAAAAACATACCTAATGGTATAAACAAAAGATTATCTAAACTGTCATGCAATGAGAAAGAATTTAACAGTGCAGCAGCCTAATACCAAGAGGCACTGAAAAAAGTGGCTACAACTACAAATTACAATATAACCCAGATAATAACATGAACAGCAACAAGAAAAACAGGAAAAGAAAAATTATATGGTATAACCCTCCATATGATGGAAGAACAAAAACTAACGTAGGAAAAGAATTCCTCAGAATCCTTAAAACATCATTCCCAAAAGAACATGTACTATCTAAAATATTCGATAAAAACACCATCAAGCTGTCATACTCGTGTATGCCCAACCTTAAAAATATAATTGATTCTTCCAATAAAACCAAAAACAATACAACCAAAGAGGGTGACGAAAGGATATCTTGTAATTGCACAAAAAAAGACCAGTGCCCTCTGAATAACAAATGTCTCTACAGCAACATTGTGTACCAAGCTACGGTAACAACAGACAGTGATAAAGAAACATAGATAGGGATCACGGCAAACCATTTTAAAACCAGATATGCAAACCATAAACAGTCCTTCAAAAATGAAAAATATAAATACCAAACAGAACTAAGTAAATATATTTGGAAGTTTAAAGATAAGAAAATAGATTACAACATATCATGGAAAATTATAAAAAAGAGCAACACCATGCAACAACATTTCTAAAAAATGCAACTTATGTACTACAGAAAAGCGGCTGATATTATGTAAACGCCATCTAGCATCCATGAACTCTAAAGTAGAAATGATAAATAATTGCAGGCATAAATGGAAATCCTTGTCAATGCACCATTCCTTGGCACGTCCCCCCTGAACGCGCCCCAAAAAAGATAAAAAAATCTACAGGCCACGTGCCACACGCGCAGAGCTCACACGCCCACACACCACACTACATAACACTGGTGGCGTGCCCAGATTGTATACCCTGAGGAGAGCATTTGGCTCGAAACAATTTTGTAGGTTTACTTTTCCATTTTAAAATCCTATTTTAAACTGATATATATATATATATATATATATATATATATATATATATATATATATTCAATTATAAACAAAGCTTGCTCTTATGTCTTAGATTGAAGAAATAGGGGGAGATAAGCATTCATATCTGCAGTGGTAGATAATTCTGCCTAACTAACAGTATGTGCTTGAGTGGGTGAATGGGGAAAAATAAAATAAATGCTTCTCAAAATGAGCCTTCAGCAAGCTTATCGTCTCCAAGGGGGAGACAATCTCCAATAGGGAGGAAAACTGTTAGTGAGAGCTGACCACTCAGACTGTTCCATATCTTTTGATCTCCCTTGGATCCTCAAGCACAGGCTCAAAGATTGTCCCATTCATTTTATACTGTTTGCATCATGTTTTTAGTTTTTCAGCAACTTTTTTCCTCTCCATACTTTCGTTTAGCTTCATTTACTACCCTTCGCTGGCTGCTTTGGGGGTGCTGCGGGATTCTTTTTTGAACCCTTAGTGGCGAGAACACCACAGAATTATGGACTGTAGTGTGTCTCTATCTGACGCCAAGCGCACAGACACAGTCAGTCGTGTTTTCCTGATGAGTCCGATCCAACGAACGAAAGGCTTAGAAGCAAGCAATACAAATAGATCGGTCTTCGAGACGGATTACGACGGTTCTCTCACGCAGCTAACGAAGGGTTTCCGTAGTTGTAACGTATTTTCTCACACTAAAGTGTTCAATTTCTTCATATTCATTTTTTTAAGATCATAGCAGAGTCATTACTATGATGATATAAAAAATTGTTAGTTTGCATTTTTTTTTTTTTACCCCACTACTTAATTGTTCAGAGATATATAAGCGTGTGTGAGCTGGCGCGCCTGTGTATGTGCGACCGCGCGACGTGTGTGCGCGTCCGTTCGCGTGTGATTTTGTGTGTGATCGCCAGCGCGCGTGCATTAGTGTCTGTGTTTCCTTTATCGTTCGCAATAAACTTCATGATAAAGGACGATACTTCGTATTACCTGTGGGGGGGGGGGGGGGGGGGTTGTCGTGTATTTGTGCCTGTGCGTTCTTACGTGTGTGCGTAGGGGGGGGGGATGTATGTGTGCCTGTGCGTCTGTACATACATGTGCACACTCGTGTGTGAGAGACTTCGGGCGATTATGTGCGTTCGCACACGTGTGTGTGTGTGTTCGGGCGCGCGCGCGCGTGTGTGCGTGTTCTCTCAAACTTAAGGTAAATTTCATACTGAGGGACGATGCTGCATACTGCCTCTCTCCGGGATCCTACTACCACATATGCAAAGATCACTTACCTTCCTGCCGTCCTCTATCAAACAGTCCTGGCAGCCAACCCCCAAACACAGGCATTACCCCAAATGCAGACTGTGTTTATGAACACCGACTGTCTGGGAGAGATAGGCAGCAACACTCTGTCACGTTTCTCTTTCTGTGTACGCCTGTATGTGCGCGTCTGCTTCTGTATGTGTCTACCTTTCTCTCAACTAAAGTTCATCAAAATAAAGCATAATTTCTCTAAAGAATACATGCTACTGATTATGTAGTATTTTTATTACTTCCCCGCTGTCCTCCATCAAGTAGACCTTTGCTCAGCGTTATAATGAGTTTGTAAACAATTTTCTTAACTGTCATTGTAACATCGAACATGTTCTTATCTGGAACAAAACCGTCGTGAATCCGGACGCATGCAACCAACCCCTAAACGTCGGCAGCGCCCACAATGTCACGCTGTGTTTACAATGTCACCCTGTGTTTACAATGTCACCCTGTGTTTACAATGTCACCCTGTGTTTACAATCTCACCTGTGTTTACAATGTCACCCAGAATTTACAAAGTCACCCTGTGTTTGCAATGTCACCCCATATTTATGAGCACTGACGGTCAGGGGAGACAGTGACAGCCAGACACTCCAGAAGTGCTCTGGGGTTTTCAGCAATGAGAACAAAAATCCCTCAATCGCCTTATCGGACACAATGGGCAAACTGGCTTACGTAGAGCAGTGGAGAGTGTGCTGCCAGTTCTCAAGTAGCTCTATGCAAATCAGCTGTGTCTCCATCGGTCTGTCTATCTGTCTGTCTGTCTGTCTGTCTGTCTCTGTCTGTCTGTCTGTCTGTCTGTCTGTCTGTCTCTCTCTCTCTCTCTCTCTGGCATTACCTCCCTTCTTTCCTTGCAGCAGGTATCTTTCTCCTCCTGTCCTAGGGCTGTCTTCCTTTCCCACGTTGAGCCACGTCTCTTACTACCTTCCCTCCTCGGGGACGCAGACAGTCGGGATGGTGTATGAGCAGGGAGGAAGAGGACCCTGTTCCTTGAACACAGCGTGTTGACACAGGGTCACCCCCCTCCCCTCCGCTCCTCCCTTCCTTCCCAGTATGGCTTGTCAGTGAAGGGTTTCAACTACACTCGTCATAGGAGTTTTATTTTGTCGTCGTATTTTCAGTGGGGGCTCAAGCCAGAGTAACGGATTTAACATCACTTGATTAACCATGGGTGACGCAACAACAAGCTTAGTATGAATATGACACAGTGTAGATAGAAATTACTAATAGTGATCTCTTCGTTCTTCGCGTCATTAGTGAGGTATGACAGAGCTTCAATGATGATAAGTAAGATTGTGGCATTGTCAGTGAAGGTTGACTGTATTGTTGAGGTGATCAGTGAGATTGTGACAACGCAGACGTGTGCCAGCACATTTTGTTACCCTTCCGGAGTTCTCTCCCATGTGCCAAAATTTGTACCCTTTTCTGACGTCACCATGTCACATGGGTATTATCTGTGACCGAACGGGGAACACCCGAAAAGAATGCTTTGTTTAGAACATGCCATGTACACTTGATGCTAAGTCATACTCACGTATGTGATATCCCTCAATAAGCGGTGTATTCTTGATACTTGCCACCGAGCTGGATTTTGTTAATATTTACATGTAACTGGTTTGGATCGATTAATTCGGAATTTCATTTACACAAAATGAAGTCGTTTTCTTTCAACTAATGACAACGAACGCTTCTTTTAGTGTTTTGAATGTGAGCATCAAACACTTTGTGATTTTCACCACATACTTAGATATTTTCTCATTTTTCTCTGCATAAATGAATAGCTTCTCATTCAATTTTCATCTGCAGTTACGCCATCTGTAAACGCCTCAGAGCTTCAGTACCTATATATACATTGCAACTTAACGGTGGACAGCAAAGTCACATTCCAGGAGATCACCACCAAACACACGAAAATATCAGAGACATACGGCACGATCGTCAGTCTGAAAGAAAGACAAACTCTTGACCTGACATTAAACTGTAAGTAACATGACCACCAAACGGTTATACATTTGAGAAGATTGAACAATTCAAGCATCTTGCTTCCACGGTGAGCAAAGGTGGTATATCAACACAGTGGGGTGGGGAGGAGGATCCGGTGTAAGAGTGCTCTCTCTCTCTCTCTCTCTCTCTCTCTCTCTCTCTCTCTCTCTCTCACACACACACACACACACACACACAAGATGGCGGCCACGGTCAACAACTAGAGCAGAAGCTAGCTGAGTTTTTTGTAAAGTTTTAAAAAAATGATGACCAGGATGACAAAAACAAGAAATGCAAGAGGTAAGCCATCAACTTTGCCAATAGAAAAAACTAACAGCATTTGCAAAATGTTCAGTCGACTGTAACAAGCCAATCGAATATTCGAAGCGGGGGTGACCGTTTAGTAACCCAAACAAAAATGTCCGGTACGCCTGCCGACAATAAAGGCCCCGCAGAAGACAGCCCGAAAAGAGAAGCGGGAAGTAACACGGACGATCTCAAAGCTCTCATAATGACTCTGAGCGAACGAATCTTGAGTCTAGAGAAAATAGTTGAAAAACAGACCAAAATAATTGAATCGAATCTCAAGATAACGAAAAGCGAAAGTGTCGCCATTCAGACCGAATCGACCGAAACATCCTTCGCAACGCCTCACCGCTCTTATGCAAAAGTTGCATCAACATCGCTGCCGGCAAAATCTCCTCCCCAACACAACAAGGGCGTGGATGAATTGTGCGAGCCGTACATTAGGCCAAGCAAAGAAAATAACCAAATGAAACAAAACCACAAAGAACAAAAACTGAATTGTGACGTAAAGAATCAAAGCAACGTCAAACAAGGTTCTGCGAAATTGCGTAACACATCTGTGGAACAAAAGATAGAAAACTCCAAGTCTCCACACAAACAAAACGTCAAAGAAAAACAGTCTGGCACAACAAAGAAAAACGTATCCCATTCTGTTTCTACATCTGGTGGCGACTTGCCACGTGTCCTCCTGATACATGACAGTATCATGAAGAAGGTTGATGCACGGAGACTTGGCCTGTCATACGGTCTGCAGGTGGCAAAGAGAAAAGCGTATCAGATTGAGCATTGCACACGCGCTCTGAACGAGGCAAAAGTATCTCTGAATCCTGAACCCGAATGTGTAGTTCTGCATGTAGGAGTGAACGATTTGAAGGGGAAAGATCCGGAGAAATGCAGCACGGAAATGCAGAAATGCGTCAAGGAGGCCAAAGGTCAATTTCCCAAAGCCAAAATTGTAGTAAGTCAAGTGGCTCCTGTCAAAAATAAAACACTAGACATTAAGAAAGATCTGTTCAACGCAATGACAAGACAGAAACTACAGACAGAAAACGACATTACTTTCGTCTCCTTTAACGAGTTGAGGATGGAAGACAGAAGAGTACTGACAGCTGACGACGTTCACCCCACGACCAGAGGAGCGAGCACCATCGCGAGGACCCTGGGCAAACACCTGCATGGAATGTTTTGGGAAAAGCCACGGAGGAGACCCGCAGCCTTTCGTTACAGTTGCCAAGGTTTTCACCCTCCGCCTTTTCCACGTCCTTGGTTCTACTAAACTGGTCGTACTTTGACTCTCAGCTGTTTACAGTCAGTCATCAAGATTTTCTGTTTTCATCTATAGTCATTCTTAAGATCTTTAATGTCTAAATGATATCAATTATTGTGATATATAAATGAAAGCACATAAGAAGCCAAACATTACATTTCTACAGTGGAATTGTCGTTCTATAACGAAAAATCTATCATACTTAAATCAATATCTAGTAGCAAATAAGTTTCATGTTTTATTACTACAATCTTTAAATGTGAGCTGTGATAAATTACCATATCTACCTGGATTTTACCACCCTCCGGTTTACGAACAATGTGGAGACAGAGTGCAAACAGCCATTTATGTGCGTGAAGACCTGGACTTTTGTGAAAGAACTCCACCAGTGTATAATATTTCCTCTGTGTCATGCTGTGCAGCTATGGTTAAGTTCACTTCATCCTTGATTCTTAATGTTGCTTCAATTTATCTTCCAAAAGGTCCTGATAATAAGAACACTGAATGGTTGAAAGGGTTCCAAGATCAAACGGATAAGTGGGTTATTGGGGGTGATTTTAATGCACATGCCCCTTTCTGGGATAAGAGTTGTTCCTATATTTCTAATAATCGTTTGTTAGATAACATAGCGGATTCTATTCTTTACATACTGAATAATGGAAACATAACTCGTATTCCAGATATATCTACCCATAATCCCTCAGCCATTGATTTAACTTTTGTATCTCTATCATTGGTAGTCAACGCAGTGTGGGAAACGGGAGATGACTCTTTAGGATCAGATCATATTCCAGTCATAATATCTTTAAATAACATAGCAGAAGAAGAGAAAACACATATGTTATTCCAAAGTATAATTACAAGTGTGCAGATTGGTCACTGTTCAAAGACATCCTTAAAAACATAGATTTAGATTATTCTACTGAAGAAAATATAGACAATCAGTATGATAAATTCTGCAGATTTATCCTAACAGCAGCAGATAAATCGATCCCAAAAATAAAAAACAAAAAATCTAAAAAACACAATGGAAATGTGTGGTGGAACAAGGAATGTGAACGCGCAAATAACGAGAAAAAAGAAAGATTTAAGATATATTGTAAAAAAAGATCAGCAAGTAATCATGAAAAAATGAAAAAGACGGGTAAAGAAAGTGATGATGCAATAGAATATGCAAAATTGAAACATTGGGATGATTTCTGTAACTCTGAAGTAAAACATTGTAAGGATATGGGGAAAGTATGGGAAGAACTGAAAGCTATGAAAAATGGATTGACATCACCACAGTATCCCATAAAAATAGATAACAACAATCTGCCCACTACTAAAGAGAAAGCAGAAGTTTTTGTAAACTTATTCGCTGAAGTCAGCCGTCCTGAGGGTCTAACGAACACTGACCGAACTTACAGAGAAAAAGAAGAAAGTAATATAACATATGATGATCCACCACCTGATAATAGCATAAACATTAATGCTCCTATAACTGTATATGAAGTAAAAGAAGCCATTAGAGCCATTCCAATACGGAAATCATCAGTTGGTTTAGATGCAATATCTAATCAGATGCTAAAGAATTTACCTGAAAATCTTGTAGTTTTTCTTCATGCTTTGCTAAGTACTTGCTGGAATAGTAGCGACATGCCCAAAATATGGAAACAGACAATTGTTGTACCAGTTCATAAACAAGGAAAGTCTTCTAGTGATCCTAAAAATTACAGACCTATAGCATTAACATCACACGTCTGTAAACTGTCAGAAAGAATTGTTTTGAATAGACTAGCATATTACTGCGAAAAAAATGACATCATTCCTATTAATCAAGCTGGCTTTCGTAAAGGGAGATCTACTACAGAAATATTAGTGAAATTATCAACAAATATAAAGAAACAATTTGCAAGACGTAAATGTGTCCTGGCTACATTTTTTGACATAACCAAGGCTTACGATCAAGTGTGGCATTCACAGCTATTAAACAAACTTAAAAATATTGGACTATCAGGAAATGTATACAATTATGTTAAATGCTTTCTGAAAGATAGGGTAATACAAACAAGAGTAGGGAAATCATATTCCACCAGTAGAACTCTGTCAATGGGAATCCCACAAGGGTCAGTGTTAGCTCCGCTTCTTTTCTCATTGCTATTGTATGATTTGCCAAATAAGTTATCTAAAAAGGTAGTTCTCGTTCAATATGCAGACGACATTTGCATGTGGACGGAAGTAACTCTTAAAAAGAAAACTCCACAGCGTGATATAAGTTTCATCAGAAAGATCTATCAAGACGAACTGAATAGGATGTCGGAATACATGAAGTTAAATGGATTGAACTTATCTGTTGAAAAAACAAATATAATTCTTTTCAATAGTGGTAATAATCCAGAAAAACTGCCTGTTTTTACATTGGGCGAAACACCTCTTAAATACGTGACAGAAGTTAAATTCCTAGGAGTCCATTTCACATCTAAACTATCATGGAACGCTCATATTGAATACTTATTAACAAAGGCGAGGAAAATATTAAATTTCCTTAAAATTATTTCTAAAGAAAAATGGGGACAGAATTCATCTACATTGATAACTCTATGTAAATCTTTAATGAGGTCGAAAATAACATATGCCCAAGAAGTAATCTTTAGCGCTCCCAAATACCTATTGAAAAAGCTTGAAAGTATTGAATGCAAGGCATTGAAATTAGCACTTGGCCTTCCGGTGCATGCATCATCTTCTCGTACGTATTATGAAGCGCAGATGCTTCCCTTAGATGAATACAGAGAGTTAGCGTGTTGTAAACTTGTTATCAAGAGTACAACTAATAAAACGCACATTAGATCTGAAATAAAAATGAGGTCAGATATTGATTTTCCTAAAAGAGCAAAATCTATAGCTTCTCAAAAAACACTGGCAACGTACACGTCAAAAAGTATTACTGATTCTGGAGTTTCAATCGATAACGATGCTCTATCCATTAGACCGTTATTTTCTCCTATACCACCATGGGAGCTTAATAAAGCACATTTTGATATTGAACATACTAATATGAAAAAAGATGAAAACATAAACATGTTAGCAAGCTGTATCAAATGCCATATTGAAAAGAACTATTCAAATTATTTGAAAATATACACAGACGGTTCGTGCATTGATAAACAAACAGGTTGTGCATTCTTAATACCAGACTTAAGAGTAGAGAAATCATTTTATATCGGAATTAACAAATCGATATTTACAGCAGAGTTAACAGCGATACTCCTGGCTTTAAATTATCTTTTAAACTTTCCAAAAACAATATTTCAAATTCTGTTCTGTGTTGATTCTAAATCAGCTCTTCAGGCATTAAAAGTTTCTCAATTGCACACAAGACCTGAAATGGTCATAGAGATAATTTGTATGATACACATGTTGATTGCAAGAGGAACCCATGTAGTCTTTTGTTGGATTCCTTCACATTGTTCTTTTCATTATAATGAAAAAGTAGACAGGGCAGCTAAACGTGGAGCCAAAAATAGTTTTGGTTCAGAACTGTTTGATTTCCCCTTATCAGTACATGAACAGTGTAACTTAGTTAAGTCGCATATCTGGAAAGCTTTCGAATATAGTATGGTAGATCACGTTTATAAAGAACAGTTTGATATTAAAAGAATCAAAGAGAATTTTAATCTTAATAGAAAATTACTCTCATTAATGCACAGGTGGAAACTTAATGCATTTAAAACAAAATATGTAAAAAACGTAGTTTGCGTATGTGGAAACAAAATTACTCCAATTCATATTGTTTCATGCAATGATATGAAAAAAATCATTCCAGTATTGAAGCAAAATACTGTGCAGGCCATTTTTCAGTCACCAGCTTTAACGTACGAATTCTTTGTACACTTAGAGCCCACCCCTATTGGAAAATACTTATAATATTTTTATTAACTTTAATTTCGGGGGATAAGAAAGGAAGGGGGTGGGGTGGATAAAATGGGGGGGGGGGGGGGGGAGCAAAGTATTTTGTTTGTTTGTTTATTCTTTCTTTCCTTTTTTTTCCTTTTTTCTTTAGTACTGTCATCCGTTTTGACTTTAATTGATAAGTTAGTTGTTGGTTATAAGTATTTTGTTTCATGTTAATCTTCACTTATGACTTGTGTAAAGATATTCACACACTTACACATCCACAACTCTCTCACTCACACACACAGGCACACATACTCTCACACACACGCACACACACACACACACACACACACACACACACACACACACACGCACACGCGCGCGCGCACACACTCACACGCACACACACACATTCGCGTGCACGTGCACCCATACATATACACATACACACATTATGTGCACGCTCGCAATTACTTCCGTACACATTCACTTTTTTTTTTTTTTGGTCTAATATCACGAATAGTGGATAGACGTTAAATGAAGGACACACACACACACACACACACACACACACACACACACACACACACACACACACACATTCCATCACACAGACACAGACACAAACACACACAGACACAAACACATAGACACACAGACGCAGAAAAACACACACACACACACACACACACACACACACACACACACACACACACACACACACACACACACACGCACGCACCCCCCCCCTCCACCACACACACCCACACCCACCCACACCCACACACACACACACACACACATCCTGCTGAACGAATCCTTGACCCGCCCTTTGATCCCAATCCGCACTGACGATCAGTGCCCAAACTGACGATCAGTGCCCAAACTGACGATCAGTACCCAAACTGACGATCAGTGCCCAAACTGACAATCAGTGCCCAAACTGACGATCAGTACCCAAACTGACGATCAGTACCCAAACTGACGATGCTCACCCTTGCGCCGTATTCCGTCTTTTTACCCAATTCGGATACAACCAGTGCCGAATTTCATGCGTGATCTTGCTGTCAGACAATAAAACACAAGTTAAAACCTTAACCTTCCTTCATGGATGTCAAAGATAGATAACACAAGAAGAGAAGTTAGAATTGTAGTTTACATTTTTTTTTTTTTGGTCAAAGAAAAACCTGTGCCGCAAACTAAAGGGGTTCATGGATTGCTCACAAGTGAGGCCATATAAAAGGACCATCAAACAAAGGATTCTGCCGGGAAACCAAGCAATACGTGTGCCAAGCACCAACAGACACATCTCTCTCCTCACCATCATCCTATGCTGATATCTTGACTGGTGGAGTCATATGTGCCATCCTGATTCCTTGTCCAGGACCGTCCAACAGGGTGGAGTGGCGGGTGGACGAACAGAGACGGATCTGAATTCTGGGTGGACAACTCTACTGATCTGACTGACCACATACAACACGAACTCGACTTGGTCACGTATAACTAAGAAAAAAAGAGTTGAGGATTTGCTGCCTGTACGTATTATTTCATCTTCCGACCTACTCTCCTATGTCACTTTGACCCACTCACCTATAAACTAGTTGTGTGTGTGTGTGTGTGTGTGTGTGTGTGTGTGTGTGTGTGTGTGTGTGTTGGGGTGTGTGTGAGTATGTGTGTGCAGTAAGATTCCATTCATTCATCTTCAAAAACAACCATAAATAATAACGTTACATTTGAATAAACCAGAGTAGGAAAATATGAAATGACTAAAAATAGATAAATATAAACCAAAATAAATGAACAAATAAATAACAAACATAAAAATCTTTGCAATAACAGGTAGCCCCGTTCCCCAACATGTTCATCATCACTGACAGTAACTGGTCATTGCTTTCCATGATACCGGGTTATAAGGGACAGCTGGAGGGAAAGTCTCGCCCCACAATCAAGACAGATGGAAGGAGTCTGTATTTTCAGGCGTGTAGGGTGTCTGTGAGAAATGAGAGAGAAAATCCCTCCATCTCTTTACCTGGTCCCAGCGGCTTACTGGGTTTTGCCTTGCGGTGGCACGAAGGGTGTGAATATTCTGATGTGAGATGAAATTACGCTGGCTGTGTCTGTCAATCTGCTTGTCTGTTTTTTCTCTACGTCTGTCTACTTTTCTCTCCCCCCCCCCCCTCTCCCTTCTTTGTTCCTCATCCCTGCACCCCCACTCCCTCCCTCCCTCCCTCTCTTTCTCTGTCTGTCTGTCTGTCTGTCTGTCTGTCTTCTCTCTCTCTCTCTCTCTCTCTCTCTCTCTCTCTCTCTCTCTCTCTCTCTCAACGTCTCCTCCACTTCTTACACCCAGCGTCACAGCCTGTTTCTTCTTAATAAGGAAGAGAATCAGGTGTCTTATGATTTGTGGTAAGGAGGAAGCCTCTCTTCCTGAAGACAACGTGTTTATGCAGGGGACGCCCTAATTTGTCTCCCACCTTCTCCCTGTGCACTCATTTCAGTGAAAGAAGGCTTCACTTCACCACTGATCGCTGAGTAGCCCATCAAATCCAAGCAGTCTGTTGCTGTGCAGTTTGTCACTCTTCTTGATTTGTCACTTAAGTACAGGTTGGTAAAATAAATGGACGTTGAGATTTGCTGTATTCACAATTTGTGCATGATAACAATTTATCCTCATGGAAGTGCTTTTCTTAGTTTGCTCTGAGAGTCCGCTGTGAACAAAATATATTCTGCTAATTGTCAGACAAAACACCAAGCATCAAACTGGTACTGAGATGAACGAAAGATGATTAAGAAAAACAGCTAAACAGCACAACGGTGCAACATAGGCTATGCTTACTGGTGCCATATCTCGTCTCCAAACAGATGACGAGAAAATACCAAACAATTATAACAATGAATTAGTTTTCAACAAGCCTGCAACATTCCCAGAGGTTGGTATTAATCAGACTCTTTCCATGCAGAACCAAACAACAACATCATCCGATCATAATATCAAGGCATTGACAGACATTCCGTCTCTTAGATGTTATCTTTCCGAAGAAGCAGTCAAAAAACTCATAACTATCTTAAGGCATTAAAATTAGACTGCTGGAATTCCGTGCCATGGCTTGCTGGATAAAGCGTACTAGGTCTTCTTAAGAATGAGGAAAAGAGTATGCTGCACATCTAACAGAAGTCCATGGAGAACGTGTTCAATTCTGTACCATTATAAACGATTCAGCATCTGCTGATCCCATTCTAATAGACCCGTCGCAACATTTTTCAGTCCACGTGTCTCCACCAGACATCCTGTATTCTCCGTTCTCTTATTGACAAAGGTATTGCAAGCCTCAAGACACAGTATAAGGAAAGTAAAGAGAGCATTTAGTTCATCGCGCCCATCATCCGGAATTGTGCCATTTGCGTCTCAGTCTGTTCCAGTTAGTTTTCACTTCTTCAGGAAGACTTTTCTGCAATCGCAAGATATGCGGTCTCACTATGCTTCACAGAAAATAGAATTCTTGAGTTGAGTGTGTCTGTGAGTGTAGTTTGGCTACATGTAGTGCTGATGAGACTCTCTCTATACCTCTCTTTCTTTTCTCTCTCTCTCTCTCTCTCTCTCTCTCCTCTCTCTCTCTCTCTCTCTCTCTCTCTCTATCGCGCGCGCGCGCGCCCTTCTCATCTCCATAATCTGACGTGACCACCACTGATGTTCCCAGAAACTGACGCATGCTCTGAACACTGAAGAAAACACACACAACAAAAATGTGATGATACGTGGACAAATATGTCTTGATTTCTGTGGAGTGACACTTCGCCCTGTAGCATCTCTTTCTATTCTCAGCTATACAACGTCTGCAAATCTCATCAGAGATGCCATTAGCACATTTTGTTTATCATCTCAGTGTTTTGTGTGAAAAGCGAATGTAAAGAGGGACAAACAAACAAGCGTACTGCAGCAAAGAAACAACGAACGAACGCACACTACAGGTGTGAGAGGACAGTCGCTGTGTGAAAAACAAATCCGAACACACAGACAGACACAGACGCATACACCACTCACCCGCACATACATACAGATCACACTAAACGCGTGTGCGCACAAACACATGCACATATACTTAACACATAACATACGCACAAGGAGACACACACACACACACACACACACACACACACACACACACACACACACACACACACACACACACACCAGCATTATACATTCAAACTTACAGTCCTACTCATAAAGCGACTGACACAGACTCAAGATAATTTATTCATGGTCGGGTCACTGCCCCTCAAGAAGGTGTACAAGTTAATTACAATTATCGTAGCTCTCATGTGAAACACTGTTCAAACTATGGGACGATGCTGCATACTATCTAATGTCTGGACTAATTCTACCAGACAAGCAAACAGCACTTACCTTCCAGCTGTCCTCTATCAAACAGTCCTGGCAACGAACTCTGAAACACAGACATCCAAAAGCCCACTGTGTTTATGAACACCGACTGTATGACAGGGATAGACAGCCAGACTCTTTCACGTTTCTAACTCGGCGTGCATGCTCGTGTGTGCGTGTCTGTCTCTGCCCACCTTTCTCTCACATCTGAAATTCAACAAATAAAACAAACCTCATGCTAGAGAAGGGATGCTGCTGATTATGTAGTATTTGGAATCATTTTACCATGCAAGTCAACAGCGATTACTTCCTCGCTGTCCCCCATCGCAGATCTCGAGGGCTCAGTTTGATGACCGGTTCGTAAGCGGTTTTCGTAGCTCTCTTTGCAACATCAAACAATGCTCTGATCTAGTAGAAAACCGTGGTGAAACCGGACCCATGCAAGTATCCACAATGTCACACTATGGTCAAGAACACCGACAGTCTGGAAGAGAGACACTCGAAGTGCTCCGGGGTTTTCAGCAATGAGAACACAAATCCCTCAATCGCCTTATCGGACACTGTGGGCAAACTGGCTTTCGTAGGACAGTGGAAGGGTGCTGTCAGCTCTCAATGCACTATGCAAATTAGCTGCGTCTCCTTCCGTTTATCTGTTTGTCTGTCTGTCTGTCTGTCTGTCTGTCTCTCTCTCTCTCTCTCTCCTCACTCGCTCGCTCGCTCGCTTGCTCGCTTTCTGTCTGTTTCTCTCCTCTCTGTTGGTCTGTCTGTCTGTCTGTCTGTCTGTCTGTCTCTCTCTCTCTCTCTCCACACCACACACACACACACACACACACACACACACAATAATACAATATATATATATATATATATATATATATATATATATATGTATACACACTCATACCCTCTCTCTGTCATTCTTCACTAAGGCAGGAGCAGAGGGGTGGGAGGCGGTGGGATTCGTCTGAGGCAGAGGGGTGGAGGGGCAGTGATGGTGATTGGACAGTGGCCGAAATCTGGATGCAAAGTGGACGCACATCCTCAGTAGTAACTCTCTCTCTCTCCTCTCTCTCTCTCTCTCTCTCTCTCTTCTCTCTCTCTCTCTCTCTCTCTCTCTCTCTCTCTCTCTCTCTCTACCTTCTCCGCAACAGGTATCTTTCTCTTGCTGTCCCATGGCTGGCATCCTTTCCCATGTGACGCTCAGTCTTCTAACTACCCTTCCCTCCCCAGCGCCACAGTCAGTCAGGGTGTTGTTGTGCGTGCAGGAAGGAGAGGGACCCTACTCCCCGACCACTGCGTGTTGACACAGGGTCACCTCGTTTGCCCCCTGGGGTGACGTCATCAATGAAAGATTTTAACTACATATGTCACGTTTTTGTCGTCGTTGGTCAGTCAAGCTCAAGCTTGCCGTGTCTCTCTGTCTGTCTGTCTGTTTGTCTGTTCTTCCAATGCGCCTGTCCTTCTTTTTCTCTTTCTCCCCTCCTATTTTCTTCTTCCCCCTCCATCCCTCCCCCCACCTCCCTCTCTCTCTCTCTCTGCTCCCCGTCTCTCTCTTTCCCTCTTTCTTTTTCTTTGCCTCCTCTCTCTCTCTCTCTCTCTTCTCTCTCTCTCTCTCTCTCTAGTCATGCATAGTTAGTCCCTTAGTTGGGCAAGGGCAGGA
>CM065722.1:57181850-57206850 GCA_033310375.1 Conus canariensis | reverse complement strand
GATTTGGGGGTAATAATTAACAAAAAATTCTAGCTCAGAAACTACAAAAGATATAACAATGAAATATATATGATTTTTGAAGGAAATTGAAAGAAGATTTTGAATCTGGGCTTCTCTTGTTTTAATTTTGATAATAAAAAAAATTTAGGCAATTAGATTTGGATAGATTTTTCTGCACGATCAAAAACATATGTATTTACCACTACATCTTCACATCCCAAGAAGAACACAAAGCAAAAAAGTTGAAAATAAAGTTTGTATTGTCACACTACACACGTAAATGAAAGTAAAACAGTTTAGAAGTCTGTCAAGACGCTCGCACTCTATGCAGACAGGTCAGTCCACGACCACGCCCCCCTCCCCCCACCACGCCCCCTTGCTGGACTTCAACCCTCTCTTTCACTCCTCCTCTTCTCTTCTGCCCCATGTCACGCCGCGAGCAGGCCACGCTCCCCTCTCGCGCTGACTATCACATCACTGGCCACTGGCTCGCAGTGCAGAGTACACACAAGGCGAGCTCGTTCGACGCTGGCAAACCAGTCAGCTGAACACACACTGAGGTCACACAGCCCGACTCAGTAACTGACGGTCAGCAATTCCATCACAATCATCATCTCACCTTCATGCTCGAGTAAGTTGTTGAATAAAAGATTATTGTCTTTGTCAAAAATCATTAGCAGAGCCTGCTCAGCTGTGTAAATACATTGATTTGGTCGCTACCCTTGTCGAAGGTTGCGCCGCCATCTTTGCAAGCGAGACGAAGTGCTGGCTGGTCATCCGGTCAGTGATGAGAATAAATGGGCTTTCCCCTCACGTGTGGTCATTTGCATATCATTTTAATACTACAGACATATAAGGCTTACTACGCACACTCTATTTAAGTCCGTTAATAGAAATAGTAACGAATGAAAATTCAAGAAAAATGCATGACGTCAGTGGACGGCCCATAGGCACTGGGAAAGCATTTTTACTTTGGCGTCGGCTGACGGCTTATAGGCACTCTTCGGGTTAATATAGACAAACGAATCACAAAACAAACCACGACGCTTTTCGATCTCTTAGGTCTTCTTCAGGCGAGATAACAACACTCAGGACAACGAAAATGAAGAACGAGCAATCACTTACGTTCATCCACTTCAGCGCAACCTGGCGTTGAATCTTGCCCTCCTTGCGCCGAAGTTGATGAAGATAAGTGATTGCTCGCTCTTCATTTTCGTTGTCCTGAGTGTTGTGTTTCTTGCCTGAACAAGACCCAAGAGGTCAAAATGAGCCGTGTTTTGTCTTGTGATTCGTTTGTCTACGTTATTTGGCGGAGTCCCCGAATTACTTAGAAGAATTGTTTAGATTTCCGCCTGCAGTCGCCTCACTTTACAACTGGTTTCAAAGTGTGACAGGTTTAAGAAAGCGGAACAAAAAGAAAAATAAAGAACAATGTTGAAGTATGGCAATATTGATTGAGTGAAAAATAGGCAGACAGCTGTGAGATGCTTGAAAATAATTAAGTGAATAACGAGTGAATGAAGTTCTCAAGTGTGATAGCTCTATGATAGTTATGAATCATCTGTAAGTGTGACAGTTCCAACACAGTCAAAAAATCGATGACGGTATGTGGCATCTTTACGAGAAAAACTGTCGACTTACTGTTGAAATGTAACACCTCGAACATCATACATATATGACATCAAAGTGTGGCAGTTCAAATATAGGCGAAAATGATATTGATGTGTAACAGTTTCAAGACGGGGAACAAATTTTTAAAAAGTATAACAACCCTAGGATAATGAAACAAAATGTTGCAGAGTTACACCTCTGTTTTAACAGCGAAAACATGACGAAGAATCACAAGTTCTGAGGTGGTGAAAAAAGAATAATTTGGAATTGTGACAGCTCCAATAGCATTATGAAATGATGTTGACAGCTCTAAGACACTTTGAAGACATTCATGATAATCAAAAATAAAACTGAACTGTGGTGGATTTAATTGTTCTAGGATAGAAATAATGATAAAGTCTGGAAGCTGTATTGAATTAAAAAAACAAACAAACAATGTTGAAGTCGGGCAGTTGTTACCAGATGTGGTCTAAGCTTTGCCGAGCGACCTGTGTGCAGAACGAAACTGTAGAGACAGGAAAAGAAGTGTTAAGTAGTGTTACTAGAACATGTCACAGATCTAGGGTTCGAGTCCGCTTTCCACGTCACTCCAGCAGTTGGTGATCATCTAGATCATTCTCCATGGTCTTCAGCAGCTGGTTCAACATAGAGACAGTTGAACAACTATTCGGCCAATGATCGCAACTGCCACAGACCGCGTTTGTTTGGCGGGTGATCATGTGGTAAATTTGATAGACCAGTAACGATGGTTTATTGAACATCACTGTCAATCGATGCCACGGTCTGTCTTTGTTACTATTTTTAATGAGATTTACCGTCACGTCCGATGCAAAAACAGCGAGCTGTGACGCAGCAGACCACTCCGCGCACACCCAGCCGGTCAATGGGACGACCAGTGTTGGTCACGGCGAGCGCGACGCTGCCACAATCCCATGCAGGACAAAACGAAGGTGGCTCAGTAGTATCGACGTCGACATGAATGTTCGGACCGACGCATTTCTTTTACACAACAGATCCCGTTGTAGCTCTCTTTAATGAAGAAAAAGAAGTCTGAATATTATTGTATTCGTCTGTTCAGCGGGTTTGTCGAAAATCCGTTCTCTCCAGCACAAAAGCAGACAACACGGCCTGTACTCAATGTGCAAAGTATGGTTCTCAGATCGGCTGTGGCTCCCAAGCGGTCAGTCATAGTAAACACACACACAAACACACACACACACACACACACAACACATATATATATATATATATATATATATATATATATAATAGACTAATAAATTCCAAGGATAAGTAACCGAGCACCATTCTAGCAACTTACAGAGCAGCTTGGTGTTGCAATGACTGCAAGAAATATTCAGTTATAAAACAAAACTTGCTCTTATGTCTTAGATTATATATATGTTGGTGTGTTTGTTGTCATGTGAGACGTGCGTGTGTCTGCCGCAACAGAACCTGATTTCTCTCCACTCACTGTTTCGTTATGTATGGGGCCGACTTAACCGTCGTTGTACGACCACAGGTTTCAGGGTAGGAGGTAGGACCGTCTTTCCATTACCGTGGTTCAATGGAGAGCGGTTCAGTGACGGCGACTGAGGCTTATTAAACTGGATTTTGTGGGAGACCCCTGCTTTCCTCCAGTCATCACGGCTCATTGACCGCGGTTCTTCATTTACCCAACCAGCCCCACAGATCCCTGTTCCTGCACTGTCAGAGCTGGTACTGGTGCTCGCCCTTTCCTGTGACGATGAGATCTAGGGTTTTTTCTGAAGTGGGAATGTCACCCCGCCCACGTCATAAAGGGGCACTCGTCTCTTCCGGAAGTTGTCTTCCGTCGTCAGCATTATGTGTAGTGAGCGGTCTTGTTCCGTGCGATCTGTGTTGGTGAGAGGGGGAAGGGGGAGTGAGTGGGACTCGTTAGTTAATGTGTCTTTTACAGGTTTCTGTTTTTGTCTCGCTTTTTTTTTTTTTTTTGGCCTACCGTTTCCGTAGTTTGTTCTGCTGTTTCCTTACCCGTCCCGTCTTCTTTTTTTTTTTAAACAAGAAATTGTGTTGCTGCTTGTATGGTGGATCCTAAGTTCCAGAAACAGAGGTGGGTGGGGGTAGGGGTGGGATCTGAATGGCTTCTTAGGATCATTATACATTCCTATCTCTTTTCTTTTGGTTGTATTGTGATTTTTGCAGTGAATGTGATGAAGATTTAGCGTGACATCTGAAAATTCCTATTGTCCATGCCCGTAAACAGATAACACAGGATGACAGAGCAACATGCGACTTTGGAGTTTCCTTGGACTGTCTATTTACCAAACGAAATCCTTTTCAGAAACAAAAATATTGTATTTTCTAAGACTGCATGCTCTATGTTTGCCTGTTATGCCCCTTCCGTCTTGTTTTGTTAAATTTCTTCCAATAATTTATCAGAAATACATTTTTGAAATGCTGAGCTCTTTTATTTTGCGTGACAGAGAAGCACAAATTTTACAGTGCTTCCATTTACATAGAAATTGTGTTCAAAACGTATTTGTGTAAGTGTGACAATGGATTTGTCAAATGTTTTGAAGCTGTCGTATATTACGATATTGGATTTACAATTGTTTGATCAGACCAATTAAACATATTCTAATCCTCCTTCAGTCATCTCTCTCTTCAGATCTCCTAACCATTTTGTACAAATCCCTTCATCTTGGGCAGACTGGTCTCACTTCATCCCGTACAGTTCTATTGCACGTTGTCAGTCAAATGGCAAAATACCGGTAAACCGCAAATAAATCTTTACAGACCCCTTTTAGATGGTCGCGAGACAAGAAACTGTCGTTGTTCTCAGCAGGCTGCGCGCTGAATTATTCCAGTCTGACAGCAGTCATGTCACCAATCAGATCAAAGGTAGTTTAAACAGGCAGCCAATCATTGTTGGTAGTCCTTACACAGGACACGCTAAGACCAATCCTGAGCCAGGCCAACTTTCCGATGACAACAGCCAACGACCAATCATCAGACTGCATCTTCTGTCAGACAGGAATGTCTGTCGTGTCTTAGGGGGGGGGGGGGGGGGGATCAAATCCCTCCCAATCCTTCCCTGATTCAATCATGGTGCTCACTGGGTACAGTAGTCTGAGAACACAGGACACCAGGCTGGAACATTTGGAATTCCTGTTGCGCTGTTTGTTTCCTCGTGTCTCTCACAGTCATATCTTAAGTTTATAAACTGCCTGACATAGGAATTCATTCCTGGTTATAAAACTGGAATTCAAAAGAAGACAGACAGACAGACAAACTGATAAACAGATAGATAGACAGACAGTGAGATAGATAGGCGGTGGGTGCGCGCGCGCGCGCGCGCGCGCGCGCGCCACCACACACACACAACACACACACACACACACACACACACCACACACACTCACACACACATACAACACAAAACAATTAACACACACACACACACACCACACCACACACACAACATATACACACACAAGAACAATATTTATTCACACACACACACACACACACACACACACACACACACACACACACACACACACTCACACACACGGCACTACGTCTGGAACTCAGACCTGTACAAACAATATCTAATGAACTAAAAAAAAAAACCAATACATCAATTAACTTTTTTTAATCGGAAAATCCTTCCATCCATCCATCACTGTACTAACGCATGATCATAATAACAAGTCAGTTCAGCTACCAACCTATCAATCCCTGAAGCAACCAACTCCTCATTACACAGACAAAAGGCGCACAGAGAAACGATTCGGCAAATCAGACAGCACAGCCCGGGCAAGGAAATCTCCACAATGGCATTAGACAAAAAGGATTGGCCACGGCGGAAGATGCAGGCGATAGTGTCACTCCCAGCCACTCCCTGCCCGTCCTCCTCTCTTTCCCTCCCTACCCTCTGTTTCTTGACCCCCTCCATTCATCCCTCACCACTATACTCCATCACACAGCCTGATTAACTCTCTCATCTCCTCCCCCCCCCCCCCCCCCCCACCACACACACACACACCCTCTCAGTTCTTCCCTTTCTTTCTCCTTTTCCCCGTCTTGTTCCCTCTCCTCGCTCACGTCCCTCCCTGCCTGGCTTTGACTCAGTGTTGGGAAGGATATGTGTGATGGTAAAGACACGTGGTGGGTACTACAGCGCATAGAAGGTAACTAACTAGCAACTCAGCACGTAGTTCCAAAATCCGGTGACAGGAGGGATAAAAAGCTCATGTTCTTGTTTAACCCCCCCCCCGTCATTCATCCCCACACACCAGCATCTGTGTGTGGCCCAGTCTCTGGGATCCTGACCCGCAGGTGAAGCCAGTAAAAAAAAAAAAAAGCTTATGTTTTTCAACTTGAATCCCCCTTACTCAATCAGCACGAGTTACCCTTCTTGTTTGTTAGTTGTTGTTTGATGTTTCCCACTTCACTTAAAGATTTCCTGAGAAACTGAGAAACTCAGGTTTTCTTCTTGTTTGAGGGTCTGCTGTATGTTCTATTCCACATTGTTCATAATGGAAAAGGCTGTGCTAGTCTTGAATAAGTGTGAGTTGGCGTTCCCTCATTTTCCCAGTTACTGTCGCTGTGTACACGTGTTAGGCACAGGGTACATGGAGAAGCTTTGAACGTCCTTTATGGGGGATACCTTTTTGTTTGTTTTGTGTGTGCTTTGCTTTCTAAATATGTCGACGACAGATGTCTTGTCATTGGAGCAAAAACTACCCTTCTTGTGTGTCATTAATATTTATGTTGATTTTATTTGATGGAGAACTGTATAATTGGACTGAAAAGGCAGTACGAAAATGCTGTTTAGACTGGACAGACAGTTGTGTAAATGCTGTTTGGGTTGAGAAGACAGCCATATAAATATTATCCGGACTGGAAAAAAAAAAAAAAACCTACGTGCGCGTTGTTTGGTTTGGGAAGAGAAACATATACATGTTGCTTGGACTTTTGAAAACAGCTACTCAAGTTTTATTTTGAATGGGAAGTATATGAATGCTAGTTTGACTGTGAAGACAGCTATACAGATAATGTCTTTTGCTGGAGAGACAACTCATAGATGTTGTTTGACTCGAATGCAGCTAAATAAACGCTCTTAGGCGGAAGACATCCAGATAGATATTGTTCTGACTGGGAATACGGTTATTGAAATTGTGAAATTGTTCTTAATGGATAGACAACCATATGATGTTGCTTAGCTTGGAACGACAATGATGTACATGTTTTTAGGTCAGAAAGACAAAATTACTGTCGTTCTGAATGGAAAGTTGGTACCTCTTTTGTTGTGATTGACTAGACAGCTGTATCAATGCCCTGCTTTCTGAAATGTTCTTTTACATTCATTTGGCATGCACTGCAGCAGACGGAGCAGAGTGAATGAAAGAAGGAAGGGGGAGAGGCAATGGGGTAAGAGATGGGGAAAGGGTTAGTTAGTTAGTTAGTTAGTGTTTATAGGGTCCAATGGGGAAAGGGGGCGAGTGGGGAGGAGTGCTTGCTGTATTATGAAGACATACCTGTTGTCATAGCCCTGCTGCCACGTTGGTTCACTCCATTGTGTTTATCGTTCTTTGAGCGTTTCTCATACATTCTTTTCCTCCAGATCTTTTTTCTTTTCCTCTTTTTGCCTCTGCTTTTATTACTCCTTCACATTTTCTTCTTCTGTGTCGTCTTCAGGGATTCTTGCACAGCAGCTATTGCCAGCAATACACCGCCATCACCAGCGGATGTCATCAAAAGAAGCAGTGGCCTCACACACTGTAACTCGTAAAACAAGATCCCATTCATTGAAAAAAAAATGCTAACAAACGTATTGATTGTGGATTAATTAGAAATAAAAGAACAGGAAGAGTGAATGAAAATAAGCTGAACACATGGCAATGCCAAAAGAAAGAACAAGACATATTAAGAAAGAAAAAGAGGATGCGCACTAATGGTGGGAGGATGCAAGCCTGCCTCATTTATCAAACGCAGTTCTTGTTAACGAAACAAAGTCAGACGAAAATCTGAAAAATATGATCGACCAAACAACACACGGAACATTCCACAGCCCCATCATCACCTCCCATTCCTATCACCAGTCGCCAACAGCTGTGAAGCTGTCAGGCAGCTGAGGCGGTTGTTTGGTTCTGGAAAGCAGGACACAGAAGCAGCGGAGGGGGGTGGCGGAGGGAAGGGGGGGGGGGGGGGGCAAACGGAGGAAATGAATCTTGCACATGGGTCCCTGAATCCCCGCCGATCTTCTTGATGACCTTGTGTACCTGGTTCAAATCATTTTCACAGCACTGACACTGTGAAACTGCAACAACCGATATTGATGACGCTACAGTGGTGGCGTGGGAAAGAAGAGTGCGCACACGCCTGTGTGTGCATGAGGGGGTGGGATGGGGGGGGGGGGAGGAAAGGGGGGGGGGTGGCAGTAAGGAGGAGTTGGGGACAGTGGAGATGGGCACTAGATAGCCTTACCATGGCCACATCATTCTGGACATGTGCATCAAAAGTTTCTGCTTGAATGATACTTTGAAGAAACACTGTGAGAGAAAAGGCAAGAAACAGAGACGGACGGAAGGAGAAAGGAAACAGAACAAGAACGAACGACTTTCAAAATTGAAACCTTCTCTCCTGGAAAGCCGTAAGATGGCCAATGAAACCTTCTCTCCCGGAAAGCTGTAAGATGGCCAATGAAACCTTCTCTCCTGGAAAGCTGTAAGATGGCCAATGAAACCTTCTCTCCCGGAAAGCTGTAAGATGGCCAATGAAACCTTCTCTCCCGGAGAGCTGTAAGATGGCCAATGAAACCTTCCCTCCTGGAAAGCTGTAAGATGGCCAATGAAACCTTCTCTCCTGGAAAGCTGTAAGATGGCCAATGCACGTGACATCACGCCATCACTTTGGAAAAGGGATAGCCAGAACCTTACAAATCTGTTGATCCCATCCAGTTGTCACAACTTCTTGCAGCACATGACACAGCATCTACCTGCTGGAGGTGGAAAGCAACAGTGTGCTGTGTAAACATCTCTGCAAGACGTAGCTACCACTGTCAGGACAGCTCAGATGGTCAGTACCAGGGACATCTGGGAGTGCAAAAGCTTCAACCTGATTCATGTAGGTTGGAAGGACAGACTCATAGAGGACAGAAACATCTAGATAAAGAACAGAAAACCAACAGACAGGATCTCAAAGGAATAGCGTATTTACTCCAAGCACAAAACAAAACGTGGCTCCCTCACCAATTGTGAGGAAAAGGGTCAGCAACATCTTCAGGAATCTACTGAATGCTATCCAGACCTTCACCACTCACATCCTGATGCAAGGTGAAGAGGCGTGCTGTGTGAGCAGAAACATCTTCAGAGATGTTGACATTTACCAGGGACATGCCACATCTTCAATGTCAGGGGCACCTTGGAGTAAAAGAGCTTTGGCATGATTTACCGCATTGACTGCGTCAGCTGTCATGATACATGGAGAAATGTAATTGTCTGTACGACTCCAAAATCACTGGACGACCATCAGGACAAACAAGTCCGACCACAACAACCACTACAACAGCCAACCTGATGACGACGACGGACAGAGGATATGGGTGAATAGATTGTGTAGGTGGACATTTTCAGAACGTAGGACACAGGTGTGGTGGACCTGGAAGTCACAGCCACAGACCTAATGCCAACCAGTGATACCAGGGAAGGGCGCTTAAGGCACAAAGCAGGGAACAGTTACCTTTGAAATAAATGTGAACATCTAGCGTCAGGTTAAGTTTGAATAAGCAAGTAAACACCTTACACTGAAGACAAAGCTGCGAACCCAACCACTTGGAGCATAAAAAACAGCCCTATTGTCTTCCGTCTTCCAAACTGCCTGGCTGACTGACCAACTGATAGGGAATTGGGTAGGTCATGGCTAAAGAGTTTCACCATATTCAGAATATTGTTGCAACGGCAGTGTGCTACAGTGAACCGATAATCTATCAACCAAACCACGCACACGGCGTCGACCACAGTGTCACCACCTCCCCATCACCATCACCAGGATCTCAACCACAACAGTGGCCGGGAGCGCTGAGGATGTCTGAGACCTGAAGCAGTTGTCTGGCACTGGAATGTCGGGGAGAGGAGGACAAAATTAATGGAGCAAACGAACCTTGCCTAATAAGTCCCCTGACTCCCCGCCAGTCTTTATGATGGGTTTGTTTGGACTAAGTTCAAATCCGAGCATGAACAAACACACACACACACACACACACACACACCACACACACACACACACACACACACACACACACGCACACAGAGCACACGTGTGCGCGATCACACTCATACATAATCACACACACCTACATAAACATACATACGTAAACATACACATATGCCCTCACACAGAGATAAGGGGGGGGGAGGGGGGGGGGGGAGAAAAACTATATCACTCAGAAAAGTATAGATCGCCGCCAGGGTATAGCCCACACTAAGCTTGCCTGTTAAGTCACTTCGTGTGTGAAAAACGTTTTATTTTGTTTTGTTTTGTTTTGCTAGAGAAGCAATGGTGGACAAAGATTTAAAAGTTACTTGTAAAGAAATTTTTTGTTCTGAGCTCGTGGAAAATCAAATAGGTTAACATACGTATCACTCGAATGTATGAATATTCCATCAAAACATGGTTCTTCACAGACGACTTCGTAACAGTAACTTCCCTTTTATGTTCAGTGGAAAAATTAACCTTTTCTCTTTCTCAGTCTGACCCAACGAGAGATGTTGTTGTTGTTGTTGTTGTTGTTGTTGTCGTACCCTGGCTTAAAGACTCCAGGGATCATCCGAACAGCCGAAGTACTTGAACACTATGGTACACATGCGTCAGCTGCGGATGAGAACCTTACGTGTGTGACCGTTTTTGATTACCCCGCCACGTGGGCAGCCACACTCCGACTTCGGGGGATTTGGGAGACTGATAATGTTATACTAGGAGCTTGTCACAACTGAAGACAATCCCCATATAACTATGCAGAGCATAAAACCATTTTGATGCAGCCTTGGTGTTCTAGACGTTTGATTCCTCATTGTAACACATGCTAACAGAGCAACAAACGAACGGATCTGAGTGAAGACCTAACCTCCGTGACGGAAGAAAGAAAGGGTTAACACAGAACAAATGAAAACACTATTATCACTTTCCTTAATGACTGAAAAGGCTCTGTAACGACCTCTGTGTGACAAACTAAAATCGTCCATGTGCTGCATGCAACTGAGGCCGCACAAAAGGAATGGAAAGTGAAGGATGCTGTCAGGAAACAAGGCAGTACGCATGCCGAGCATCATCAGACAAGATTTTCCTCTCACCATCACTAGACGCTGAAATCGTGCATGGTGCAGGCGCATGTGCCACCACGATTCTCTGTTCCAGAGTATTCCTAAGCGGTACAATGGGAAGTGGACGTCCTGGAGACAGACTGATGTTCAGGATAGGCAACTCTAATGATTTGATTGACTACAGTTACACCTCTACCTGGTCAAGTACAACTGAGAACAAACTGTTGAGGAGACACTGACTGCACACATATTGTACCACCACGACTGAATCTCTCATGACAGCATAGCCTTGCGGTGTGTTAAATAGTTTGAGTATTGTAAAGTGTCGGTACATTTGAGTATTCAGGCATGAAAGAATCCAACATTACTCTACGAAAACAATGAACTTGGCAAAATGAATAAATAGATAATCATGCCCAAAAACAACCGGCCACATCTCCAAAACTGTTTATCATCAGTGGCAGTAACTAAGCATTGCTGTCCATGATATCAGGTTATAGGGGACAGAGAGAGAGAAGCTCTGTCTCCAGAATCAAGACAGATGGAAGGAGTCTGTATTTTCAGGCGTGTAGGGTGTCTGTGAGAAATGAGAGAGAAAATCCCTCCATCTCTTTACCTGGTCCCAGCGGCTTACTGGGTTTTGCCTTGTGGTGGCACGAAGGGTGTGAATATTCTGATGTAAGATGCACTTAAGTTGGCTGTGTCTGGTTTTCCATTCTTCTTATATGCCTGTCCATCCCCCCCCCCCCTCTAACTCTCACTCTCTCATTTCCCTTTTTTCCTCCCCGCTTCTCCCCCCTCTCCCCCCCCCTCACTGCTGCATCCTCTTTTTCCCTCTCTCTCTTTCCCACCCCCTCTCTCTCTCTCTTCCCTCTGTACCTTCTCTCTCCGTCCCCTCTCTCCCCCCCTCTCTCTCTCTGTCAGTGTTTCTATCATCTTTTAACACCCAACTTTACACCCTCCTTTTCACTGGGGAAGAGAAGTGGCACGGTGTTTCATGTGGTGAGGTGGAGGCCATTCTCCCTGAAGACAAAATGCTGATGCAGAGGGCGCCTTCATTTATCTCTCACCTTCTCTCTGTGCACAACTCTTGGTGAAAGAAGGCTTACCTTCACCTGTGATCGCCTAATAGTCCACTGAAGCCATGCTGTCTGTTACGGCGCAATTTGTCAGCGCTGAATAATGCGCAGAAGTGTTCTTTAGAATGAAGAAAAAAGAGCACATAACACATGTTTCAAAACAATTCGTTTGGCTATCCCCGTGAAATACTGCACCATTATAAACTATTCAGCTTTTCCTGGCCGCATTTTGATAGAACCATCCCAACATTGTTTTCCAACTCTATGTGCATATCAGATATTTTGCACTCTCCGTTCTTCTAATGAAAAAATACTGATCCAATATAAAGACATTCAGGAAGACAAAAGTTTCGTTTCTTCACACCCATCATCTAGAAATGTGCCAGCTTTATCTCAGTTGTATCTCAGTGACTTTCGCTTCCTCGGAAAAAAGCTTTTTTATCACTAGCATGATGTGCAGTTCGATTATAGTTCAAAGATAGTAGGGTGCTTGGCCTGAGAGAGTACGTGCGTGTGTAGCTGCATTGAAATGCTGCTGATTGCTCTCTGTCTGTCTGTCTGTCTGTCTGTCTGTCTCTTTGTCTCTCTGTCTTTCTCTGCCCCCCCTCACACACACACACACACACACACACACACACACACACACACACACACACACACACACACACACACATTTCTGTCAGTTCTATTCTGTGCGCCGTATTAATTTAACTGTTTTAAGTATTGTGTGTGTGTGTGTGTGTGTGTGTGTGTGTGTGTGTGTGTGTGTGTGTGTGTGTGTGTGTGTGTGTGTGTGATTAGGTGTTTTAGTTTTTTTCCTTAAATTCTCCTCTCCTCTCTGCCTGCCTGTCCGCCTGATTCTCTCTCTCTCTCTCTCTCTCTCTCTCTCTCTCTCTCTCTCTCTCTCTCTCTCTCTCTCTCTCTCTCTCTCTCTCTCTCTCTCTGCCTGTCTGTCTTTCTTCCCCCCCCCTCTCTCCCATTTTCCTTTTTCTCGATCTTATCATTCTCACTAGTATAGTCTGACTTGAACACTGCTGAAGATCCCTACAGGACAACAAACACTTGATGATTGACAAACATTGCGTGATGTCTGTAGAGTGACAGTTTGCGCTGTAGCATCCTTTTCAGACCACGGCTATACAGCGTCTGCAGATCTCATCAGAGATGCCATCAGCGTGGTTTGCTGATCGTCTCAGCATTTCGTGTGAAAAACAAAACAGAAAGACAGACAAAAGAAACAACTAGCCAACGCACAAACGTAACAAAAGAAATAGCAAAACCACAGCTGTGAGAAGAGAGTTACCGCGTGAAAACAAATCCTAAGACACATACAGACAGACGCACACGCCATGCACACGCCATGCATACACACACACACACACACACACACACACACACACACACACACACACACACACACACACAGTTACACACACTCGCACCACACACGTAAACTTCCAGTTACACTCAGAGAGAGAGAGAGACAGAGACAGAGAGACAGAGAGAGAGAGAAATCTCAAGACTCGAGATAATTTATCCACGGTTTGACCGCTGTCCCTCATGACCGCAAGTTGAATGCTTGGAATAGATAAACGATAATAATATAATGAAGACAAGCCAAAAGAAGTGGTATTCCAAATTGACTATGGAATGTACACAATGTCAGCAGTATTTACTGTTCTCATAGGTTGTACAAGACAGGACAGCACAACACAAACTGCACCTCGTTTTCTGTCTCCTTTCCGCAAAGTGGGCATATCAAATGTGCCTCGACCTGAGGCTCATGACGGTTATAATGCTCTGCAATTTCATCAACACCAAGCCTGGATGTGGTCGTTAAATACTTTTAAATCCTGTCCAGGTTTAGCAGTAAATGGGTTCTTAACATTAGGTTCGGTGGAAAATGGCCTGTGTAAAAGAGAGAGAGAGAGAGAGAGAGAGAGAGAGAGAGAGAGAGAGAGAGAGAGAGAGAGAGAGAGAGACGAGGGAGGATGGAAGGTGGGACACATATGTTCACAGACATACAGATTGATGGGTAAAAGATAGACACACAAAAACAATACCGTTGAAAAGAAATCATATGTTAAGCGGTTCGAAATCAATACTAGACATGGTCTTGCCATCCTCAATCGCTATTCTTACAAGAGAAAAAAAAAAAGCTGAAAATCCGAAGATGCTTGTGACGATTTTACGCTGTTTGAGTCCATTTTATTCTCATTCGTCTTGCATACTTTTCTCGATTCTGGTTCCTTAAAAAATGTATTGATCTTAGCCCTTTCTCCAGGTTCGAAAGATACATGCACATACACATATCCACACATACACAAAAACGCATTCGTACACACACACCTGCACGCGCACACCCCTCACCCCCCCCCCCCCTTCTCTCTCTCTCTTTACACACAACGATTTTTACCGTATTTTTGCACTGCGCTGTCCCCCTCCCACGCCACTCCGCCACTCCTCTCTCTCTCTCTCTCTCTCTCTCTCTGTCTCTCTCTCTGTTTGCCTGCCTGCCTGCATGTTTGTCCATCCCCCTCTCTCTCTTTCTCTCTTTGCTATTTGTGTGTCTATCTTTTACCCATTTTGCCCATTCATCTGCATGCTTTTGTGTATGTGTGTTTCCCTCTCTCACCCTCCCTAATCTCTCTCTCTCTCTCCCCTCTCTCTCTCTCTCTCTCTCTCTTCTCTATGTATCGAATGACAATTTAAAGCAGTTTGCACCGTTGCCAAGTGTCCCTAGAGAGATTCTCTGTTTCTTCGCTTTCCGCTGCCCCCTTTCCCGTCCTCCCCTCTTCCCTTCACTAAATGTGTCGGCTCAACAATGAGTATAGGATGCACAGGATAGATCCCTGCTGCAGCAAAACCCCAAGGGTGTGAGGACTGCATGTATAAACGTGCAAATGATGTAAGCACGTAGATAACTCAAACATGAAAAGGTGAGCAATGCCATTAATGTAAATGTGTAAACGATGTAAACGTGAAAAGGGTATGGACATGTGAACCGTGAAAACGATAAAAACTATATAAACATACAAACAATGTAAACATACAAACAAAGTGAACATGTTAACAACGTGCACGTCGAAAGAAGGTAACGTGTGAACAACGTGAATGTATGAGCTATGTAAATGTGTAAAAATGTAAAAACGTCCAAACAATGTAAGAATGTGAAAGTGAAACAACGTCAACTTGTAAACCATGTAAAACGACACTAATAAGGTAAACGTGTTATCAGAGGGGCCCGTGGCCACATGGTGACAGCGTTTATCTGTGGAGCTGACGGTCATGATTTCCAGGTACTTCTTCTTCTGCGTTCGATTGAAGCTGGATGCGTCAGACTTGTAACCCGGCCGCCATGATGAAGCCCGCGATCTTCTCCAGGTCAGAACGGGCTCCCCAAAGCTGCGCCTGTAACTCCGCTCCCTCCGGCCAGGTTTTGTGTCGTAGAGCTGCGTGAGTAGGACAGCGCAGGAGGACATGTTCAGGGGTCTGGGGTCCAGTGCCGCATGGACACTGGTCAGTGTAGGTGATCTTCAGGCGGTTAAGGTGGCTCAGCAGTCTGCAGTGGCCGGTCCTCAGTCTGAAGAGGATTGTCTGCTGGTGCCTTTGGAGCTGGTGGATCGGGTCAGCACCACTCTCTGCACCCAGCCTTCTCTTCCACTGGGACTGAAACTGGTTGTGGATGATGGTCTTGGCCTCCCTGTAGGTCACGGGGTGGCTGAACTGCTCCATTTTGCTGCCTGCTTTGGAGAGAGCATCAGCTTTTTCGTTGCCCATGATCCCACAATGAGACGGAATCCACTGAAGCGTAATGACAGACTGTTTTGAGAGTTCATGGAGGGCAGCCTTGATGTCTTGCGTATGTTGTTCATTTCTTGTGTTCTGAAGTCCCTGCAGCAGAGATCGGCAGTCTGTGAAGAAGACAACCTTCTGTGATGGGCTGGCCGGTTCCAGAAAGATCCTCACTGCGTGGAGCAGTGCTATTGCCTCCGCTCTGTAGTTGGAGGAGATCTTTCCAGTAGGGAAGGCCTTGTGTGTCAATCTTCCATTGGTGTGTCTGATGAAGAACCCTGCTCCTCCATTCTTGACTGCTCCTTCTGAGGATCCATCTGTGAAGACGTGGGTCCACTCACTGGGGTTGTATTGGTTGGCGATCATCTCCTGTGCTAGAGCTTTCATTACTTGAGGGGCTTGACGGTCCATTCTT
Source organism: Conus canariensis (assembly GCA_033310375.1). Lineage (NCBI taxonomy): Eukaryota > Metazoa > Mollusca > Gastropoda > Neogastropoda > Conidae > Conus > Conus canariensis. Next base: position 57,190,642 of record CM065722.1, on the reverse strand, counting down.
TTAATGCCAGGAACTTCGGTGATGATTGCGACATCTTCCAGGTGATTGTCTGGTTCCTCCAGGTACAACAGGGAGGGCATTTTTTTTTCGGACTTGAAAACCCTATCTGTCCCCCCAGCAGTACATGGGTACCTGATACATTTCGGAAAAGGTTGAAGGCGGCGGAAAGTGAGGGACAGCCCACATTTTCCACGACGCCATGCCCTAGACACGGAGAATCGGTTGACTGTCCTTAACGGCCATCAGGCTATGGGATTTTTCACCTTAACCTTAAACATGTAAACGATGCAAACATTTAAACCATGTAAACATTATAAACATGTCAACAATGCTACAGTGTGTGCCATGCAAATAACGTGAATGTATAAACGATGTAAACAAATACAGTTGTAAAGCATTTAACAAGTGAACAACCTAAACACATAAACGTGTGGCCACCGGCTATTAGGCCCAGTGATGCGCCATTACTATCTTCACTCTCTTACCTTGAAAAACCCGACGTTATGAACAACCGAACATGGCCATTGTCGTTGCTATTATCGTTTACCTCCTCCTGCTCCCCCTCCTTCTCGTTTTTATCATGTGACAAGCCGCAATGGGGAAACAGGAGGGTGGGTATGGAAAACCGCTTCACATGTCATGAAGACGGTGTTCAGAAGACAAAGCATGTCAGGTGACTAGTTGGACCGACAGCCTGGTGTGACGTGGGCTCCAGTGTGGACAGAGTGGAATATGATCTGGGAGAATAGTGGATTCCTGTACTCCCAAGCTCACATCGATGTGTGACAGCTGTGAGATTTTCAAGAATAATGTTGAGAGGTGAAAGTTCTAAGACAGTCAGAAAAACATGTCGAGATGTGACAGTCCTAAGATAGAAATTATACAGAAATATGGCAGTTGCAAGATAGTCAGAAATTATACAGAAATGTGGCAGTTGCAAGATGAAATTATGTTGATATACGATATTTCTAAGACAGAAATCTTGTTGAGATGTGGCAGTTCTAAGATATTCAGAAATCATGTTGAGATGTGACGGTTCTAAGATAGTTAGAAATATTGTTCAGATGCGACAGTTTTAAGATTCCGTACCATTTTAGACTTACATAATTATGTTTCATCAGATCAGTTTAAAGACATGAAGCGTTCACATACTCCTTTAGTCATCTCTCCCCACCAATCTAGTGATCATTCTGTGCAACATACTTCATCTCCCTTCATCTTCTACCACTCTTCCGGTAGTCGTCTTTCAACTGCTAAAATAACAGTAAAACGTAGATGACTGTTTATAGACCTCTTTAAGATGTTGGTCACGATACAAGAATCGCATGTTATTCCGGGAGGCTGTGCGTCACACGATCCCAGTCTGACAGCAGTCAAGTACCAGTCAAATCTCATGTACTTTAAAAAGCCACCTGATCGTTGTCGGTGATCCCTGCACAGGACACGTTAAGACCAATCCGGAGTCACGCCGACTTTCCGGTGACAAGACAACGATTAATCATCAGACTGCATCTTCCGTCGTATCTTAGCGGGGGAGGGGGGGGGGGGTCAACCCTTCCCCCAGTCCTTCACTGATTTAACTGCTCATTGGGTACGGTTGTCTGAGAGCAAGGGAAGCAAGCTTGGAATGTCCAGATTTCCTGATGCTTCGCTTGGCTCCTCGAGTTTCGATCATGTCTTTTGTTTATAGACTGGCCGGTATACCAAGTCATTTCTGCTTGTAAAATGTCTCATCAAACACACACACACACACACACACACACACACACACACACACACACACACACACACACACACACACACACTCACGCACACACACACACACACACACACACACACACACACACACACACACACACACACACACGCACACACACACACACGCACACACACACACACACACACACACACACACACACACACACACACAATTACATTGTACTCTTATCACCCGTCATCGGAACAGCAACGAGCGAGGCTACGGGATGCACAGGGCAGTTGCTTGAAGGTGGCGTTTTTTTCACCGGTGGGCTTTGCAGTCATGATATATGGGCTGATACACCAATGGGGGCGGGGGCGGGGGGACTCCAGTGTCACATCCGGTGGCCTTTAAATAATGGCATCTGCCAGGGAGCAATTAATGGAATGCCGTGTGCGTGTCTGCGCCCTATATGAACACAGCGCAGGCTTCCAAGGGTGGTGCAGGATTGCTCCCAGCTGGTTTATTTGGCGGTTGAGGACAGTACTTCTCTGGGTCCTACCCACAGCTCCAGGTGTGTGCACGTGTGTGTGTGTTGTGTGTGTGTGTGTGTGTGTGTGTGTGTGTGTGTGGTTGTGTGTGTGTAAGTGTGTGTATCTATGTACACACACACACACACACACACACACACACACACACACACACACACACACACACACACACACACGACAACTCTCATCTGGGCTGACAGCATCAAATGAATAAACTCCCACCCAAAAGGAAAGTAGATAAAAACCGTTAATGAATGAATACATCGCAAACTTCATCCATCCATCAGCATACGTGCTCCAAACCATCACAACAAGTCAATCCAACAACCAGTCCATCAATACCTGAAGCAACGAAGAGAAAAGGCGCATAGAGAAACGAGTCGGGAAATCAGACAGCGACAGCCCTGGAACGGAACTCTCCACAATGGCATTAGACAACAGGATTGGCCCCGGCGGAAGATCTACCGATAGTGTCGCTCCCAACCTATTCCTGACCCTCCCCTCCTCCCACCTCTACTCCTCTCCTCCGCCTTCCGCCCCCCCCCCCCCACGTCCTCCTGTCTTTCCTGCCTCCCTCCATTCTTCCCCCTTCACTCTATTCCAGTCACACACAGTCAGACATTAGATTCCTCTTCCTTTCCTCCACACTATCGACATTCATGCCGGTCTCTTTCCTTTCTCTCTCCCTTCCCCTTTCGTTCCCACTCCTCTCGCTCTCCACCCCGTGTCTGTAACTGAGAGTGCGGGAAGGACATGTGTGAGGGTGGCGCAATGACATAACGAAATGGGCACTACAGCGAAAAGAAGTCAGCTGATCCGACAGCTCGATGTATGGTTCCAGAAATCTGGTCACAGAGTGGGTGCAGACCTCATCTCCCTCTTGAACCCCCGCCCCCATCCCACATCATTCAATTCATTCGTCCTCCACACAAGCATCTGTAGGTGGCGCCAACTCTGTGACCCTGAGCTTGGGTCAAGTCAACCGAAAAGCTGTGTGTTTTAAAGCCATACATGATTTACTGCAATCCTCCACACCCAATCAGTCCCTCAACAGGAGCAATAGTTACCCTGCTTGTTTGTTATTTACTGTTCCCTGTGTTAATTACGATTTCCTTTCATATCAATAAAACTGACGTTTCCTGTGTGTGTTTAAGATCTACTATGTGTTCTGTTCGACAATGTTCATGATTAAAAGGCCGTGCAGTTTTGAATACCTGAAAATGTGCTCCTTCGTTTCCTCAGTTGTTGTTGCTGTGTGCATGTGTCAGACACAGGGTACATGGACAGGCTTCGAACATCCTTTTGGGGGAGTGGGGTGGGGTGTGGGGGTGGGGTGTCATCTTGTTTGTTTTGTGTGTTTTGTATTTCCAGATTTGTACTCGGTGAACCGGTGCCCTAAGGAGTTACAGCATGTACTTGTTTCATCATGGGAACAAAAGTTACCCTTCTAGTGCGTCATTTAATTAAACGCTGTTTTGATTTGAAAGACAGCCCTGTAAATGCTTGGACAAAAATGCTAGTTGGATTGGGAGGACAGCTGTGTAAATGCTGTATAAGATGGAAAGATAGTTGAATAAATATTGTCCAGACTGGAAAGTCAAGTACATACATGTTGTTTGGTTTGGGAAGAGAAATATCTAAATGTTGCTTGGACTGGAAAAACAGCTGCTCAGGTATTATTCTGAATGGGAAGACAGATACATGAATGTTAGTTTGACCGGAAGACAGCTGTATGGGTTTTGTTTTGCTGGAAAGACATCATCATAAATGCTGTTTGACTGGGATACAGCTACAAAAACTTTTTTTCTTTTCTGGAAAACAGCCATATAGATATTGTTCTGACTATGAATACTGCTATCAACAATTGTTCTAAATGGATGGTCAGCCATATGATGTTGCTTAACCTGGAAAGATAACTGTGGATATGTTGTGCAGCTCAGAAAGATAGGATAACTGTCATTGTGATTCTAAAGATAAAGCATAAGTTTGTTTTGAGTGACTAGACAGCTGTGTGAATGCCCTGCTTTCTGAAATATTCTGTCACATTCATTTTGCATGCACTGCATCGGATGGGGCAGAGTGGTCTGTAAGGAGGAAGGGGGAGAGGCAACGGGGTGAGAGGGAGGGAGTGAGGGGTTTGTGGGGAAGTGGTGCTTGCTATATGAAGGAGTTTGTGTTTTCCTACCCCTGGTTTTCGTTCACTTTACCGTGTGCATCACTCTGTCATTGTGTCTCACACAGTCTTCATTCACTTCACTGTGTGTATCATACTGTCATTGTGTCTCATACATTCTCTTCCTCCTCCTCCTTTAATTCTTCTCCCTGTCTTTATCTTCTGCTACTTGTTCTCTTCCTTCCTCTTCAAGTATTCCTGGACGACCAGCAACAGTCATCAACAGCATGCTGTCAAAAGAATCAAACACGCCCACATTGATAAACAGCCACACACACTGTAAATCGTAAAACGAGAGGGGCAAATGGAGGAAACAAACCTTGTCCAATGGGCATCTGAATCCCTGCCCTTCTTCCTAATGTTCTTCCGCGAATCCGGTTCAAATCCCCTTCACAGCACTGATGCTGTGATACTATCACAACCGACACTGATGGTGCTGCAGTCATGGAGTATAAAAGGACATTGCATGTGCCTGTGTGTGTGTGTGTGTGTGTGTGTGTGTGTGTGTGTGTGTGTGTGTGTGTGTGTGTGTGTGTGTGTTGAAGAGGGGGGGGGGGTAAGGACAGATGAGGGACAATGGAGAAGCGGCTACCAGACGACCTTGCTGTGATTCATATCATTCCGGGTGTGTGCTTTAATCGTTTCTTCTTGGACGATTTAAAAAAAAAAAAAAGAAACAGTATGACAAGAAAAGAAACCGAAATGGAAAGAGAATGAACGGCTTACAGAACTGAATTTTTAAAAAGCAGACAGATGCATTAAAAAGGCAGACACCTGGGAGTACAAAAGCTTCAACCTGATTCATTTTGTGGACTGCGCCTCTGTTGAAATAACGAGAAAAGGTTGGAAGGACAGACTCACAGAAGACAGAAACATCTAAATAAAGAACAGAAAATCAAAAGACAGGAACTCACAGGAATGGCGCATACACTCCAAGCACAGGTGTGCAAAACCAAACTGTGGCGTCCTCGCCAATTGTTGGGAAAATGGACTGCAACAACTTCAGGAATCTGCTGTAGCCATCCAGACCTTCACAACTCACCTCCCAGGTGCACGGTGAAGACGTGCGCTGTGTGAGCAGAAACATCTTCAGAGATGCTGACATTCACCAGGGTCAGGACAAGTCAGATTTTCGACATGAGAGACATTGGTGTACAAAGGTATTGACATGATTTATCACAATGACTGCGTCCGTCGACAGCAAAAACACGTGGAGAAAACAATAGACTACTATCCAGTTCCATGATCACAGGACGAACATGAGGACCAACAAGTCCAACCAAAACATTCACCACAACAGCCAACCTAATGACGACGGCGTCCTGGGGAGATGGGTGAAGAGATAGTGTAGATAGGCATTTTCAGAGTGTAGGACACAGTTGAGGTGGATCTGGAAGTCACTGCCACGGACTTCCTGTGATACCAGAGAGTGTGAAGGGCTCTGAAGGCACAAGCCAAGGAATGGCTGCCATGAAAATACGAACAGGTAGGGTTGGGTGAGGTTTCAAAAGAAAATGTAAATGCCTCAGACTGGAGACAAAGAAGCTAACGACTTGGAATATTATTCCTGTGATAAAAAAATCGCCACATTGCCTCCCGTCCTCTAAACTGCCTGGCTGACTGGGAATTAATAGGGACCTGAGTAAATCATGGTTGAAGGGTTTCACCTATTCTGAATATTGTTGCAAAGGCAGTGTGCTACACTGAACCGATAATATATCAACCAAACCACGAACGCGGCGTCTACCACACTGTCACCACCACATCACCATCACCAGCATCACCACTACAACAGTGGCTGGGAGGACGGAGGATGTCTGAGACCTGAAGCAGTTGTCTGGCACTGCAAGGCCGGAGAGAGGGGAGAAATAAGCAAACGAAGCTTGCCAAATAAGCCCCCTGATGGCTTTCCTTGAGTCAGATTCAAATCACTGTCACAGCTTGAAATCGAGCAGACACACACACACACACACACACACACACACACACACACACACACACACACACACACCACACACACACACACACACACACACACACACACACACGCACGCACGCACGCACGCACACACCCCCACACGCACACACCCACATTCTCTGATATTACCTCCCCTCTTTCCTCAAAGCAAACGTCTTTCTCTCCGAGTTCATGGTTCACATCCTTTCCCAGTTTGAACATTTCTCACACACCCCTTGCCATCTCTGGGACAGACACAATCACGGTGTTGTATTCAGGGAACGGGGATGGGGAGGGGGGGGGGGGGGACCGCCCTCATGATCACGGTGTATGTACTGGACGTTGGGGTCACCTCGTTCGCTCCCTGTTGTGATGTCGTCAGTGACGGATTGTTCATCTACACTTGTCACAGATTGTTTGTTTGGGATTTTTTACCATATTTCAGTGGAGTTCAAGCCTGGATGGCTTTACAGCAATGGCACTACACACAACGTAGACTTAGACTTAGATGCTCCCGCGTCTTGCGACGCATGAGGCGGTCAAAGCGCTCCACTGTGCACGGTCCTCAGCCATTTTGCTAGTCACTCCATCCTCTGTCAGCGAGTCTGAGGTCTCTCTCCACTGTCTGTCGCCAGCTCATCCTGGGTCGTTCTCTTTTTCTCTGGCCTGCTGGGGTCCATTTAATGGCTTGATTTGCAGGTCTTGAAGAGGGTAATCTTAAGACATGACCCAGCCAGTGGAGGCGCCGTCTGCAGACGATGGTTGACACGGGGAGCTGTTTGGACATCTCCCTGACATCTTCATTTGGTATAAAGTCTGACCATTTGATGCCCAAGATCTTAGGTAGGCACTTAGTATCAAACGCGTCGAGTTTCTTCTCCTGGGTGGTCTTCAGTTGCCAGGTTTCACAGCCATATACCAGCGTTGAAATCACACTGGAGTTATAAAATTTCAATTTGATTCTAAAGGAGAATTTCTTGCTGTTCCATATTTTGTTCAGCTGATTGAATGCTGATGTTGTTTTCCCAATACGACACTTCAGTTCATGGTCGAGGTCATTGGCGTTGTTGACAGAGCTGCCTAGGTATGTGAGGTTCTCTACTACACACAACGGAAGCGACAATAAACGTACTATGAAAGCAGCACAGTAGAGACAAACACAACTAACAATCAGCTGTATCCTTATGGCATCGTATATCAAGTGTTACCATGCAGCTCAAACGATCAGTGAGTTTATGATAACAAGTGTTCCAGTACACTTTGTTACCCTTTCCGTTTTGTCACTTGTGTGCCAGCACATTGTGAGCCTTTTTCTGGTGTTACCTTGTGACACTGATGTTACAAATCAAGGCACACACAAAAAAGACACTGAGTACACTGTCACTGCCGCGCCGTAGCTCAGATATGTGTAACATGTCAGTTAGCATTATATTCTTGTTGAGTTAATATAACCGGTTGCTAGATATTTGCTAATGTTCAAATATTACCTGGTTTGTAGTGTAACTGTTCCTCAGTCTCATTCGCGTCAGATAGTGTCTTTTCCTTTCTTCCTGGGGGGGAGGGGGGGGGAGCAATGCTACTTCCAGCTTTTGTTTTCCAGTACTATTTTATTTGTCATTTAGCTCAACAAAGTTGGATATTTTGTCATTCTTTTCCTTTGTACACATAAATATATTCTCTGTTTCCACAAGTACACAATCTAAGAAAGCTTCAGAGCTTTAACGCCTTCATCCATCGGAACCAATGGACCTGACGGGAGTAAAGCAGAGCTAAACTCCAGGGGATCACCAACAAACCAGAGAAAGTCTGTAGAACCCACGGCAGGTTGTCAGCTCAGATGAAAAGTCGAACTAGATCCACAGTGTCAGACTGAAAGGCACGTGACTCTGGACAGTCAGACTTTGGAACAGGTGGAACGGGTCAAGCATATTGTGGGCCATTGTGAGCGAAGGCAGACACTTACAACAAGGAAGGCACAGGGTGGCCTGTTCGCCATGACACCAGTCACCAACACATCAGCTGTACCAGTATGTCAGTGAAGATCAAACTTTATGAATCACTGATGGAGTCTGTCCTCTTGTGTGGATGCTCTGTCTGTGTGCTGGCAGCAGACTCAGCCGAAATTAATCCGGGCTTCGTGTTTCAAAGTGTTTCTTCACACCTTATACAAGGAACATAAAACAATGTCTTCTCTCTCTCTCTCTCTCTCTCTCTCTCTCTCTCTCTCTCTCTCTCTCTCTCTCTCTTAGAGGGAAGGAGTTTACTTCTGATTAAGTCATAAAAGGATGCTGAAGAATGTAATAAAACAAACGTACATACCCATCTAAAGTTTGAATATTCCATTAAAATATAGTACCTAACAGATGAGTTCGTAACAATAACTACCCTGATTCATATTTAGCAGAAAAATTG
>CM065722.1:57171850-57176850 GCA_033310375.1 Conus canariensis | reverse complement strand
GCTGCATGACAATAACTACAGGATGCACAGGGTAGATCCCTGCTGCATGACAATAACTACAGGATGCACAGGGTAGATCCCTGCTGCAGAACAATAACTACAGGATGCACAGGATAGATCCTTGCTGCAGAACAATAACTACAGGATGCACAGCATAGATCCCTGCTGCAGGACAATAACTACAGGATGTACAGGATAGATCCCTGCTGCAGAACAACAACTACAGGATGCACAGGCTAGATCCCTGCTGCAGGACTATAACTACGGGATGCACAGGATAGATCCCTGCTGCAGATCAATAACTACAGGATGCACAGCATAGGTCCCTGCTGCAGACCAATAACTACAGGACATACAGGATAGGTCCCTGCTACAGGATGCACAGGATAGATCCCTGCTGCAGAACAATAACTACAGGATGCACAGCATAGATCCCTGCTGCAGAACAATAACTACAGGATGCATAGGATAGATCCCTGCTGCAGAATAATAACTACAGGATGCACAGCATAGATCCCTGCTGCAGAACAATAACTACAGGATGCACAGCATAGATCCCTGCTGCAGGACAATAACTACAGGATTCACAGGATAGATCCCTGCTGCCGGACAATAACTACGGGATGCACATCATAGATCCCTGCTGCAGAACAATAATTACGGGATGCACAGCATGGATCCCTGCTGCAGGACAATAACTACAGGATGCACAGCATAGATCCCTGCTGCAGGACAATAACTACAGGATGTACAGCATAGATCCCCGCTGCAGGACAATAACTACAGGATGCACAGGATAGATCCCTGCTGCAATGAATGAACTTCAAGTCTTTGATGATAACACGAGTGCACGTGTAAACAATGTAAAAGTATAAAAATGTGTACATGAAAAAAGTGAGCAGTGTTATCAAAGTAAATGCATGGACAATATCAGAATCAAAAGGCTATGGACATGTAAATTGTGTAAACAATGGAAGCAATGTAAACATGCGAACAATGCAAAATTTGTGAACATGTAAAAATGCAAACACCATTAAAGGTAGACGTGTGGACCATGTAGGTATGCGAGCTGTGTAAACGTTTCAAAACATAAACATGCAAACTGTGTGAAGAATGTCAACGTGAGAACAACGTCATCTTGTTAGCCGTGTAAAACCATAACATTGTGAACATAAGCTTGTTAATGACGTATGTCTCCAAACCATATGAACAATATAAACGCATTAGCGACACAAACATATAAGCCATGTAAATAACGTAAACGTGTAAGCAATGTAAACTTGTAAACCATTTAAATGTGGAAACAATGTGAAGGTGTAAATGCGCGGCCACTGGCTGTCAGGCTCAGTGATGCTCCATGGCTGTCTCCAGTCTCTTACCTTGAACACACTGATGTCATGCACGATCAAATACGGTCATCGTTATCGCAATTATCGTCGTCCTCTTCATCGTCATCATCTGACACGCCACAATGGAAATTAGAAGGGTATGGACAACCTCTTCACCTGGCGAAAATATATGTGGGTTTTGTTCAATGCTTTGAAAAGCCAACGTTCCATACCATTTGGTTTACATTTGTTTGATCAGACCAGTTCAAAAACATTAAGGCTTTAAATCCTCCTTCAGTCATCTGTCTTCAAAGCTCCTAATTATTTCGTACAAAGTACAGACTAGTCTCACCTCATCTTGTACATCTCTTCTGGAAGTTGTTCGTCGAGCGGTAAACTACCGATAAACCTCAAATATACATTTACAGACCCCTTTTACACAGTCACGAGACAGAAACTGTCGTTGTTCTCTGCAGGCTGCACGCTGGACAATCCCAGTCTGACAGCAGCCATGTCACCAATCAAATCAAAGGTAGTTTGAAACGCCAGCCAATCAGTATTGGTAATCCTTACACAGGACACTTAAGATCACAGACATACATACAGAGGTTTTAAAGTCATGGATAAGACCACACGACATACATACAGAGGTTTTAAAGTCGATGGTTAACACCGCACATATACACACAGAGGTTTTAAAGTCGATGGTTAACACCACAACATACATCAGAGGTTTTAAAGTCGATGGTTAACACCACACACATACATACAGAGGTTTTAAAGTCGATGGTTAACACCACACACATACATACAGAGGTTTTTAAAGTCGATGGTTAACACCACACACATACATCAGAGGTTTTTAAAGTCGATGGTTAACACCACACACATACATGCAGAGTTTTAAAGTCGATGGTTAAACCACACATACCAGGCTAACTTTCCCGATACACAAAGTCTAACGACCACATCATACAGAGTAGCATTCTCCGTCATGCAGAGAAAGTCTGTCCCATCTTACAGAGGAAAGGAGGGAGGGGATGGTACAACCCGAGGTGGGGCAAACCCTACCCATGTCCCCATACAAAGATGTATTATGGTTGTTGGCGCTACTTGGGGTCACAGTGTGTCGCTGAGAGTGGAAGGGAGAGAGAGCGGGGTGGAAAACCATAGGTTGATTTCCCAAGTTCATGAATTTTGGTTTCTTCGTGTCCCACACAATCAGGTCTATCATCTATAGGCTGGTTGACACATCGAGTTCTTGCTTGTTGTGGAATTGATTATCATAAGAAGACAGACAGATTGATTGACAGACGTAAACAGACAGACAGATAAATAGATAGATAAATAAACAAGCAGAGACAGACAGTCAGAGACAGAAAGAGACGATCCCTATAACAGTCAGAGAAATAGACCTGCATGCGCGCGCGCGCGCACACACACACACACACACACACAAACACACCACACACACACACACACACACACACACACACACACGTGCCCGCACATGCTCTCTCTCTCTCTCTCTCTCTCTCTCTCACACACACACTCACACACAACACACACACAACACACCACACACACACACAACACACACGACAACTACTTACTGGATAGACAACAGTAAATAGATTCACAAACAACAAAAAAGCGACCCTGAAATGAATGAACTGCAAACACCAACGACCATCAATCAGTCACCAGCTCACAAAACACCATCACGAGTCAGTCCACTAAACCACCTATCAATCAATCCCTCCAAGCAACCAGCTCCTCATTACGCAGACAAAAGGCGCATAGCGAAACGATCTGGGAAACCAGACAGTAGGGCCCCAGAAAGGAACTCTCCACAATGGCATTAGACAAGGGGACCCGCTGCGGCGGAAGATACAGCGGAAAGTGTCACTTCCACCTCCCTTCCTACCACCTCCCGTCTCCCTGCTCCTACTCCTCGCCCCCCCCCCTCCCCCCTCTTCCCCCCTCACCATACTCCCATCACACATTCACTCTCTCATCCCTTCCTGCAACACATGACACACCATTCCCGGTTCCTTCCCTTTCTCTCTCCTCTCTCTTCCCGTTCACCCACCTCGCTCACTTTCATTCCCTGGCTTTGACTCAGTGTCAGAGAAGAACATGAGTGAGGGTGGCACAGTGGTGAGACAGGTGATGGGCACTGTAGTGCAGCGACGTCAACTAACCAAACCCAATAGCTCAACGTATGGTTCCAGAGACCTAGGGACAGAGGGGATAAAAAGCTCGTCGTCCTCCCTGCCACGATCATTTATCTCCTCACACCAGCATCCATAGTTGGCGCCAGGTCTTTGACTCTGACCAAAAGGCAATGCCAATCAAAATGCTCCATATTTTTTTTAAACCTGTTAATGAACCACGGGACCCCCATACTCCATCAACCCATCAACAGGAGCAGGAGTTTCTCCTTTTTGTTTGTTAGTTACTGTTTGCAGTTCCCTGTCTTATTTAGCATTCCCTGTCATATCTGTCAAACCGAGGTTTCCAGTACCCTTTGTGTTTGGGAGTGTGTTCTGATTTTCTTTCTTTTCTTTTCTTTCTGTGTATGCAGGCTGATACTCCTGCGGACACTCCCTGTATAGACAGGCAGTGGAGTTTTGTGTGTATGACCGGCTTTTTTTAAATCCCACCATAAGGCTGCCATACTCCATCTTCGGGGAAGGCGCATGCTATGTGTAACGTGTCATCCATACCAACGGCCAAACTGGCCTTCTCTTCCGAAAGTTGGTGATGGGATTTTACGTGTGTGCAAGATGTTGTGCGTGCGTTCACACACGGAACCTCGGTTTGTAGTCTCATTCGAAGGACTGTATGGGGAATGGAGTCAGAACCAATGTTACCTCCGAGGGAAAAATCCCTCTGTACCGAAACGGCCGAGCGGAGATGCGAACCCGCAACCCCAGGATCACCAGAGTCCGGCGCTCTACCAACTGAGCTATTCCGGCCCCCGTTCTGATTGACAATGTTTAAGAGTGTGCCAGTATCATATACATGTCTACTTGTGCTTGTTTATGTCTGCAGTTGTTGCCGTGTGTCAGGCCCAGGGAATAGGGTTGCCGTGTGTCAGGCCCAGGGAATAGGGTTGCCGTGTGTCAGGCCTGCAGTTGTTGCCGTGTGTCAGGCCCAGGGAATAGGGTTGCCGTGTGTCAGGCCCAGGGAATAGGGTTGCCGTGTGTCAGGCCCAGGGAATAGGGTTGCCGTGTGTCAGGCCTGCAGTTGTTGCCGTGTGTCAGGCCCAGGGAATAGGGTTGCCGTGTGTCAGGCCCAGGGAATAGGGTTGCCGTGTGTCAGGCCTGCAGCTGTTGCCGTGTGTCAGGCCCAGGGAATAGGGTTGCCGTGTGTCAGGCCCAGGGAATAGGGTTGCCGTGTGTCAGGCCTGCAGCTGTTGCCGTGTGTCAGGCCCAGGGAATAGGGTTGCCGTGTGTCAGGCCCAGAGAATAGGGTCAAGCTTGGATCGTTCTTTTTGTGGGATGTCTCCTCTGTTTGTTCTGCGTGCTTTATTTTAACGTTTGGTGACGTAAGCCGCATTCGTTTGGAAGTGTGTAATTGTTTAATACTGGGAGCAATTGTCATTAATGTAGATGCGGTTTGTATTGGGATGCTGCTATATAAATGTTGTTTTGATTTCAAAGATAA
>CM065722.1:57149350-57154350 GCA_033310375.1 Conus canariensis | reverse complement strand
TTCACGTGCCATGAAGACAATGTTCAGCATGCCACACTTCACGTGCCATGAAGACAATGGTCAGCATGCCACACTTCACGTGCCATGAAGACAATGTTCAGCATGCCACACTTCACGTGCCATGAAGACAATGTCAGCATGCCACACTTCACGTGCCATGAAGACAAATGTCAGCATGCCACACTTCACGTGCCATGAAGACAATGTTCAGCATGCCACACTTCACGTGCCATGAAGACAATGGTCAGCATGCCACACTTCACGTGCCATGAAGACAATGTTCAGCATGCCACACTTCACGTGCCATGAAGACAATGTTCAGCATGCCACACTTCACGTGCCATGAGACAACACATCAGTGCAGAAGACAATGGTCAGCATGCCACACTTCACGTGCCATGAAGACAATGGTCAGCATGCCACACTTCACGTGCCATGAAGACAATGGTCAGCATGCCACACTTCACGTGCCATGAAGACAATGGTCAGCATGCCACACTTCACGTGCCATGAAGCAATGTCAGCATGCCACACTTCACGTGCCATGAAGACAATGGTCAGCATGCCACACTTCACGTGCCATGAAGAAATGGTCAGCATGCCACACTTCACGTGCCAAGGAAGACAAGGTCAGCATGCCACACTTCACGTGCCATGAAGACAATGTCAGCATGCCACACTTCACGTGCCATGAAGGCAAATGTTCAGCATGCCACACTTCACGTGCCATGAAGACAATGTTCAGCATGCCACACTTCACGTGCCATGAAGACAATGTTCAGCATGCCACACTTCACGTGCCATGAAGACAATGTTCAGCATGCCACACTTCACGTGCCATGAAGACAATGTTCAGCAGCCACACTTCACGTGCCATGAAGGCAATGTTCAGCATGCCACACTTCACGTGCCATGAAGGACAATGTTCAGCATGCCACACTTCACGTGCCATGAAGGCAATGTTCAGCATGCCACACTTCACGTGCCATGAAGGCAATGTTCAGCATGCCACACTTCACGTGCCATGAAGGCAATAGGTACAGCATGCCACACTTCACGTGCCATGAAGACAATGTTCAGCATGCCACACTTCACGTGCCATGAAGACAATGTTCAGCATGCCACACTTCACGTGCCATGAAGACAATGTTCAGGGACAAAGCATGCCACACTTCACGTGCCATGAAGGCAATGTTCAGGAGACAAAGCATGCCACACTTCACGTGCCATGAAGGCAATGTTCAGGGGACAAAGCATGCACACTTCACGTGCCATGAAGACAATGTTCAGCATGCCACACTTCACGTGCCATGAAGACAATGTTCAGCATGCCACACTTCACGTGCCATGAAGACAATGTTCAGCATGCCACACTTCACGTGCCATGAAAATGTTCAAAGCATGCCACACTTCACGTGCCATGAAGGCAATGTTCAGGGGACAAAGCATGCACACTTCACGTGCCGAACATGAGTTCAGGAGACAAGCATGCCACACTTCACGTGCCATGAAGGCAATGTTCAGCATAGCACACACTTCACGTGCCATGAAGACAATGTTCAGCATGCCACACTTCACGTGCCATGAAGAGCAATGTTCAGCATGCCACACTTCACGTGCCATGAAGCAATGTTCAGGGGACAAAGCATGCCACACTTCACGTGCCATGAAGACAATGTTCAGCATGCCACACTTCACGTGCCATGAAGACAATGTTCAGGAGACAAAGCATGACACACTTTACGTGCCATGAAGACAATGTTCAGCATGCCACACTTCACGTGCCATGAGGCAATGTCCAGCATGCCACACTTCACGTGCCATGAAGACAATGTTCAGCATGCCACACTTCACGTGTCATGAAGGCAATGTTCAGCATGCCACATTTCACTGCCATGAAGGCAATGTTCAGCATGCCACATTTCACGTGCCATTGAAGGCAATGTTCAGGGGACAAAGCATGCCGCACTTCACGTGCCATGAAGACAATGTTCTGGGGACAAAGCATGCCGCACTTCACGCGCCATGAAGACAATGTTCCATGCATGCCTCACTTCACGTGCCATGAAGCAATGTTGGGACAAGCATGCTACACTTCACTGCCATGAAGGCAATGTTCAGCATGCCACACTTCACGTGCCATGAAGACAATGTTCAGGCATGCCACACTTCACGTGCCATTGAAGACAATGTTCAGGCATAGCTCACACTTCACGTGCCATGAAGGCAATGTTCAGGAAAAGCATGCCGCACTTCACGTGCCATGAAGGCAATGTTCAGCATGCCACACTTCACGTGCCATGAAGACAATGTTCAAGCATGCCACACTTCACGCGCCATGAAGACAATGTTCAGGGGACAAAGCATGCCACACTTCACGTGCCATGAAGGCAATGTTCAGGGGACAAAGCATGCCACACTTCACGCGCTATGAAGACAATGTTCAGGGGACAACGCATGCCACACTTCACGTGCCATGAAGGCAATGTTTAGGCGACAACGCATGCACGTGAATCGTTGGACGGACAGGGCCGTGTGACCTGGACTGCCATATGGACAGCATGAACTCCAGCAGATGAAGAATAACGGAATCCCAGTCTCTCAGGCTCACGGCGACGTGTGACAGCTGTGAAATAGAAATAATGTTGAGATGTGACAGTTCTAGGATAGAAATAATGGTGAGGTGTGCCAGTTCTAGGATAGAAATATTAGTGAGGTGTGTTCTAGGATAGAAATAATGGTGAGGTGTGACAGCTCTAAGAAAGAAATAATGGTGAGGTGTGACAGTTCTAGGATAGAAATAATGGTGAGGTGTGACAGTTCTAGGATAGAAATAATGGTGAGGTGTGGCAGTTCTAGGATAAAATAATAGTGAGGTGTGACAGTTCTAAGGTAGAAATAATGGTGAGGTGTGACAGCTCTAAGGTAGAAATAATGGTGAGGTGTGACAGTTCTAGGATAGAAATAATGGTGAGGTGTGGCAGTTCTAAGATAATGATGAGGTGTGACAGTTTAAGATATAAACAGTGTTGAGGTGTGGCCCTTGACAATTTTTGAAACGTAATGATGAATACACCAGCTACGATATACGAACTTTAAAACTAGTGTTCAAATCAGACAGCTCTAAAACAATCAAATATGATGCAAAAGTGTGACAGGTTTGAGCTGGCGGAAAACAAGTTTTGAGTTTAAAACGGGTCTAAGATACTAAAATA
The DNA here is from genome assembly GCA_033310375.1 of Conus canariensis. Classification (NCBI taxonomy): domain Eukaryota; kingdom Metazoa; phylum Mollusca; class Gastropoda; order Neogastropoda; family Conidae; genus Conus; species Conus canariensis. Next base: position 57,151,135 of record CM065722.1, on the reverse strand, counting down.
ATGCTGAAGTGTGACAGCTCGAAGATCATGAAAAAAATGATTTTGAGTTGTGGGTGTTTAATATCTTGAAAAATAATGTTTTAACGAGACAGCCCTAAGATCTTCAAAAACGGTGCTGAAGAGTGACGTAATAGAATCAAAACAATGACGACGTGAGACAGGTCTCAGTTGATTATAAAGTATGTTGAAATGTGAGAGTCTTAGGATAGTAAAAAAATAATGTTGAAATGGACAGACCTACGACAGTTAAGAAGGAAGAAAATAAGGAATGTTAAAGTAGGAAAATGTTATGAAAATGAAAAAAAAAGTTAAAATACGACAGCTCTAACATGGTCAAAAAGTGTTAAGCGTGGCAGCTCGAAAATAATTAGAATTAAATTCATGTCAGACAACTCTGAAGAAGCTATCATAGATGTTCAATTACGATAGTGTTACGATAGTGAAAAGTGATGCAGTTACGTTGTATCTCTGAGATAATAGATATAGTATTGAAAAGTGTCATCTCTGATATTGATTTTTAAAAAAGCAAACGATATTGATTTTTTAAAAAGCAAGGCTAACGTTTGGCAGCTCTAAAATAGTGGACAATCATATCGGAGTGTGATAACTTTATGACAGTGAAAAAAAAACCTTACAGAAGTGCAAAAACTCTTAATATAATAAACGGAATGTTGAAGTGTGATACCTCTGAGACAGTAGAAAATAATTTTGATGACTGACGGCTCTAAGATAGTGAAAAAATATATGGAAGTGTGACAGCCCAAAGGTATTGAAAACTAATGTTGGCAGTGCATTAAACTCTGAATAAGAATGTTGCATTGAGGCAATGTGTGGATTTCGAAATCGCCAAAAAGTGCTGGAGTTTGACATTTTTTTTTACCGTGAGCCGTCTGTATGCAGGGTAAAGTCGTACGAGCAGGGAAAGTAGTACTGCCAGGGCGTGCCTTAGGTTTAGGGTTTGAATCCGCTTTCCAGACTGCCTTATTTTCCACTGTTCATTGTACGACGTCAGGGGGTCTTTCTTCCTGTCCTGTCAGTGCTGATTCTAGCGCTGATCAGTTCCCGTGACGATGGAGTCTGCTGAAGAAGGAACGTCACCGCACACACGTGACAAAGGGGCACTCGTCTCTTCCGGAAGTTGTCTTCCGTCGTTGGCATTATGCGTGTTCAGCGCTCTTGTTCCATGCAGACTGCCTTGGCAAGGCGGAGCCAATGAGTGGGACTCGTTGTTTAGCGGGTCTTTGTCATCTCTCTGTTTTCTCTCCCTCTTCTCTTTGCTACTGTCGTCTTCATTTGCTCTACTCTTTCCTGATATTTTCTTTTCCTTTTTCAGAACCTTCTTTGTTGGCACTTGTATGATCGATCTTTAGTTCCACAGACCGAAGTGGGTTATAAAATGAGGGCAGGAGCTGGATGGGCCGTTGTGCAATCGTTATACATCCCATCATTTCCCTCCTTTCCGCTGTTGTGAGTTAATATGAAGATGCACCTCAATCACGCCCCCCCCTCCCCCAACGACCCCAGCGGTCAGGGGAATGAGATGAGATGATGATGATGATGATAATGATGATGAAGATGTAATGAAGGTTTCCTTAAAATCTGTACCGTCTGAAAATTCCCATTTTCCATACCTGTAAACTGATATTCCAGACTGACAGGCAACAGGTGACATTGTAATTCCTTTGGCGTACTCAGCCACCAGACGTACGCTCGACCGGAACCTAAATATTTCATTTTCTGAAAATACAGAACCCCAACTCGCCGATTACATCCTCTCTTCCTCTG
>CM065722.1:57134350-57144350 GCA_033310375.1 Conus canariensis | reverse complement strand
TGACATCTGCACAACAAGCTCACCACCATTCCCACTCCTATCATTCACACCCATACAACAGCATCTGTAGGTGAAGCCATCTCCCTGACCTCAGCCCCAGTCAATCTAAGATCTTTGTCTCGAAACCTTTTTACTAAGATACGTTTTTCATAAGAGTCGTCAATAACAGTCACATGCTTTGGGGGAGGAGAGGGGGGGGGGGGGGGGTCATAGTGCTGATGCTGAAACAAGCTGACGATATCAGATATAGCACTCAGCTTTCCTTCCTCACTTTTCTCTTCGAGAAGAGTTCCACTGAACAAGATAGCGACATGAAAAAAAAGGATTCTTGACTGCTGATCTTCTTCTTCACGAATAAAAACTCTCTTTGGGGATGTTCTGAAGATTTGCAATAACGAAAAGAACAGAAATTGACAGCGTTTTGATCGTAGACCGTTTTATGGACTGGCTAGTCCTGAAGACGTTCTACGACCAAAACGTGGGCGATTTCTATACTTTATTGTTGTTGTTGTTGTGGTTGTTGTTGTTGTTGTTGTTGTTGATTGCTGTTGTTGTTGATGTTGATGTTGTTGTTGTGTCTATTGCAAATCTTCAGAATATCCTCAAAGTTAGTTTTTATTTCAAATAGTGACACACTTCTGTACATACATGATCAACGGGAATCCCCTGTATCTAGTTACGCGGTTTAAAAAGGATTATCTTGCAGCAAAGAAAAACGGCCATTAGACTGTCTAATGTACAGCCAGATAAATGTTGTTTGGATTCCAAAAACGGATGTACGAACGTTGATTCGATAAGAATTATACAGCTATACAAACAGTATTTTCTTGTAAAGAGCCATGTAAACATTGTTTTGATTGGAAAACAGTTATATACTAGTTGTGTGAATTGCAAATGCAGCTTGATAAACGTCTGGACCAGACGGACAGCTGTATGAATGTGTTTGGTTTATTGAAAACATAATGATAGAAGTGTTTTTTCGATTGAAATGCCGTTCATCATTGTTGTTTTCTTTCTTTCTTTTTTCTTTTCTATCTATCTATCTATCTATCTATCTATCTATCTATCTGTCTGTCTATCTGTCTGTCTGTCTGTCTGTCTGTCTGTCTGTCTCATGATAAAACGAGTCATGTGTTCCACTTGTTCCTCCACCCAGGATTTCATGATACGAACTTTCGCCTTCTGGGTTGATAACTGGACACAGAAGATATGATAAAATTAATGAAACACACACACACACACACACACACACACACACACACACACACACACACACACACACACACATCCACACACATATACACACCCATCCCCCCTCCACACACACACACACACACACACACTCACACGAATGCGCACGCGCGCGGGCACACACACAAACACACATACACACACGCACGTGCGCGCGCATGCAACGCTAAGGGTGGTATGGGATGGAAATGGAAAGGTGAGATAGGGTGAGTAAGAGGAGAAGGGGGAGGGGGGAGAGGGGGGGGGCGGTGAGAGGAGAGGGTGGATGAGTGCCTGCTATGTGTAGGAGCTCCTGGTTTTATACCCCCCGCGACTATGTCGTTTCACCTCAATGCGTTCATCATTCTTTTCATAGGAGTCAATATTTGCCAGTTCGTCTTCTTCTCTTTTTTTCCTTCTCTCCACCAACTTCTGGCTTTCTTCGACAACAGAAGAATCCACCATTACCGCCACCACGCCACCAGGCGCACATGCTCCCAAAAAAGGCTGACAGACAGAAAGAAACAAGGCCCCTGCTGGTATACAACTCAATACATCACTACCCGCAAAATAAGATCCTGTTGAGTGAAAGACGCTAAAAATCGCGGACTGATTGTGGACTGGTTAGAAATGAAAGGATATGAAGAGCGAAAGAAAAAGAGGAGGAGAATGTATGTTAATGCCAAAAGAAAGAATAAAAATACCTTGAAAAACAAAAACCAAACAAACAGGATGCAAGCCTATGACAGGACGATGAAAACCAATGCCACTTTATCCGACACAATCCTTTTCAACAAGTTAGGTTAGAAGAAAGGCAGGACAAACTGATCCTCCAAGCCACACAGAACGTTCCACACCCCCGTCATCCAACTCCCATCCCCATACCCAGTCGCCAACAGCAGTCTGGAGGTGAGGCAGCTGTCTGGTCCTGGGAAAGCAAACAAGGGAGGTGGATGGAGGAACCGAACCTTGCTGAATAGTCCCCCGTGTGCCTGCCATTCTTCTTGATGGCCTTATGTGACCCGGGTTCCAATCCTCTTCACAGCACTGACACCGTGACACTGTAACAACCTACATTGACGATGCTACGGTAGTGGAGTGTGGAAGGAGGGCGGGTGTGTGTGTGTGAAGGGGGTGGTGGGAAAGAGGGAGGGGTGGGAGTAAGGAGAGGTGGGGGACACTAGAGAGGGGAATAGCAGACAGCTTTGCCGAGATCTATGTTATCATGGCTGTATTTTAGCAGGTTCTTTTTTATATGCAATGTTAAAGAAACATGCTCAAAAAAGGAAGGCGAGAAAGAAGAGAAACAGGGAAAGAGAAAGAAGAGCATACAGAAACGATGCCTACTCCCCTGAAAAGCTGGAAGGTGTAAGAAGACAAGTGTCAATCACACCGTTACTTTGGAAAAAAAGGGATGGCAAGAAAGCTGTTGAAACCAGACAGATGAGCCCAACTGCACACTGCGCATGATGAACAGCTGTCTGGTGGAGAAGGACAGCCATAATGTGCTGTGTGGGACTACACCTCCAGAAAACGTTGTCATCGACCACAGGCCCGGCTGGACCATGGGAACCAGGGTCACTTTGAAGGACAAAAAAAAAAAGCTTCGATCTGATTCATTTAGACAACCAATGTTAGGTAGGCACTCAAGGTCTGACCAGCGCATTGAGCTAATGCATAGGTCAGACATCTGCTAAGTCGTAGCCACGAGACCCTCTTCTTTAATTCCCTCATCTTAATTGTTAATTCATTTATCCATCAGCTTAAAATCATGCGTAGTGTGGTTTCAAATCTTAGGAGATGTGGTGTAGCGTATATGGACTAGTCCGCATGCAGTGACGTCTCCTTGATGAAACTGAAACTGAAATTTAGTACACTACACCAGCTTTCAAAACAGAGGGCGAATAGGAAAGACAGAAAAATAACGGTGAGAAACATAGAAAAGAAAGGAAGAAGAAACGATGGCTAACAGAAACGATGCCTGTCTACTCAAAACCTGAGGGATAGAAAAACAAAATTGTGCCTCATCACCAATCATTGATAAAGGCACTGCAACCTCCTCAAGGAACTGCCGATGCCATGCGGACTACAACCACCCGTATCCCAAAATAGAGGGTTATGACACCTGTCTGCTGCAGGTGCAAGAAAACTGGTGTGTTGTGTACAAAACAATCTGCAAGAGACGTTGCCATTCACCAGAGTCATGACAGCTCTGGCTTTCAATATCAGGGACACCCTGGAGTACATCAGCTCTGACCCGGTTTATTCACTGGATTGCACCTACTGCAAGGACTTGAAATACAAAGGGATAGAACCACACGTTGTCCTGACGGTTCCATGGTCAGTGGACGAACATCAGGACCAAGACGTCCAACCACAACATCCACCACAACAGCCGACCCAACCAAAATGGCGGAGTAAGGAGAGCAGTGGTGAGACGTTGGTGGCCAAACATCTTCAACGATGGGGGCCAAAGTGAGGACGACCTCTGAGTCACTGCCCTAGAACTACTGAAGCCCACTGTTGCAGACAGACGACAGTTTTTGTGAAGGGCGCTGAAGGCTTGGGACGTGCTACCATTAACGTTAGAACGTCTGGGAACGTTAGCGATTCTTTTCTTTTGGTTCAACTCCAAACATCTCAGACTGAAGACTTCGCACCAAATCCAACCACATCCTCAACTTCTTTGTCCTATTGAATAAAATGTCCTTTTGCATCTCCTCTTCCCACGTGACTGACTTGCTGACTGCCTCACTGAATGGAAGAATGACTGAATCCGTACTTACGATTTCCACCGAAGAGAGAGTTTTGCTTCCAAAAAAGAACAACAAAACCCTGTGAAAACCAGCGATGTCCTAACCAAACCACAAACACATCTGCCACTCTGTCACCACTTCACCCTAACCACTACCACCCTCTCCACACCACAACAGTGTCCGCATGTACTGAAGACGCCTGGCACTGGAAGCAGTTGTCTGGTACCGGAGAGCCGGAGGTAGGGCGGCGAATAGAGCCAACGGACCCTGCCTAATGGGCCCTGGCCTGAGCCCCGCCGTTCTTCTTGAACGGCTCGTATGGCCCAGGTTCAAATCCCCGTGATCGCAATGAACCCTTGAACATCGGTTCAAATAACGCCGACCTCGCTACAGAACTGGAGTACGGATAGAGGTGGGAAAGGATGGTGAGGTAAAGTCGGTGAACAAAGAGATGGAAGGTGTTGTGGACGGGGTTTTCAGACCTCGCACGATTCTGGTGGTGGTGTGGTGGTGGTGGTGATGGTGGTGGTGGTGGCGTGTGTGTGTGTGTGTGTGTGTGTGTGTGTGTGTGTGTGTGTGTGTGTGTGTGTGTGCGTGTGTGCGGTTGAGTATGTGTGTGTTTGAGTATGTGTGTGTTTGCTTTGTTAGGTGAGCCTTTAAACAAGGGTTGAGTAGGGTGTGGCGGGAATAGAAGGCAGAAAGAAAGAAAAAAAGAAAGAAAGAAAGAAACGAATAAACAAAGAAAAAAAGAAGTAAAGTTAAAAGAACAAATCAACTAACTAAGAGACTGAATAAATCAATGATGAATACAACTGACAGAAAGAAAGAGCCGAATAAAAATGAAGAAAGAAAGATGATTAAAAGAAAATAGAACTGAATAAACAAAAACTGGGCCAGTCTTGAATAAAAGTTACTCTGTGTTAGGTTTTCTTGTGGGAGCAAAAAATACCCAACTTGTTTACTGTTTATCGTTTACTGTTCCCTGCCTCATTTCATTTCCGATTTTGAATAAACAAAGACAAAGAGTGAAAGGAGTGAAGACAGAAAACAAGAAAGAAAGACCTGAAAAAAAAAAACGAAAGAACGACAGACAGCGGAAAGAACTCAATTAACAACAGAAGAGTGAAGAACAACAGAAAGAAAAAAAAACTGAATAGACAAAATAACAGAGAGAGAGAGAGAGAGAGAGAGAGAGAGAGAGAGAGAGAGAGAGAGAGAGAGAGAGAGAGAGAGAGAGAGAGAGAGAGAGTAGAAACAAAGAAAGAACTGAGGAAAATGACAGGGCAAAATATAACTAAATGACCCGAATAAAGAAATGAAGAAGGAAATAAAGACATCAAACAGAAAGAAATGAATGAAGAAGGATAAGGATAGGGATAATATTGCTTATAGCCCAGCCGACCGCAAAGGGCCACATCAGGGCTGTCACCACGTTAAAATCAACTCACAAGTCATTCATTCACACAATTCTTTAAAATACATCGAAAAACCATCCGAAAGTTTGTTAAAAATCTTTCCACTGTAAAAACTCAGATCCGATGAAAAATGTTAATCTCTTTCAAGAACTCAAAGATGGCATCAGGTGGGACATCTCTGAACAAGGTTTTCATGGAATCTGCCGTAAAATGTTTGTGTCTCACATCGTGCAAGTCCCAACTCTCTAAAAGAATGTGCTTCATTGTGAGTGGCACATGACATGGAATGCACCACGGAGCTTCTTCACTCTTTAAAAGGTACGAATGGGTAAAATACGAATGGCCGGTGTGCAGCCGGCAAAGAACTGTTTCTTCTTTACGACCACCAGACGCAGATGGGAGGAACTCCTTAAGGTTTGGACGGATCTGAAAGAGTTTGTTATCCGTCTGTGTATTCCAATCCTCCTGCCAGAGGTCTCTCACATAATCGTTAATTTTGGGTTTCAGATCTGAGCAGGGGATATATATGTTGGACAGTGTCTCTCTTGTGGCATTCTTGGCTAAACGATCAACCATTTCGTTCCCTCCAATGCCAACATGACCAGGAATCCAAGCCAGAATAATGTTGTAACCATCCGCTTTCAACTTGGTCAAAAGTTCAAAAAAGTGTAAAAGTTCTGGGTGCTGAAGGTTGCGGCCAGCTATGGCCTCCAACGCTGACAGTGAATCTGACAGAACCAGAAAGTCCCTCTTCTTAGATTGTGAGATTATCTTCAATGCCAGAACCAGAGCAGTAAGTTCAGCGGAATAGACAGAAGCATCTGGAGGTATATGTTCTAACAGTATCTGAGAAGGAGCCCCAGGGCAGTAGGCTGCACAGGCCACTCCATCCTCAGACTTGGAACCGTCAGTGAAAATTTTCTGATAAGATGGAAATTTTGAACAGAGGTCAGAATACAATGCCTTGTATGCCAGAGAGCTGGTAGACTCTTTACGAAAAGCTGCAAGATCAAAACGAATCTCTGGTGTGAAAAAGGTCCACGGAGGCTTATCTGAAAACTTGGAAAAATCGGACACAACTCCTAAGTCTAGACCTGCATTCCGCACGTGAGGCTGCATACGAAGACCAAACGGCGGAATACAGTTCGGGTTGTTTTCAAATTTACTTTGGAACGGAGGGTCAAAAACACAGTCATAGGCAGGGTTTTCTGGTTCCGAGAACAGTCTGATGTAATAATTAAAAGGAGCAAAGAAAAACCATTACAGAATGAACTGAAGACAGATAGAAAGAACTGAATAAAGAGAAAGGAAAAGAAAGAAGTCAAAAGAGAAATTAGCAAAGAAAGAAAAGCGAGTCAGGCTGCAAAACAAAACAAAATAGAATTAGAAAAAACAAACAACAACAACAAAAAACCTATATAAAGAAAATTAGGAAGAACGCGAATTCCTTCAATAAACACAGCATACAATCCTCAACAGCCGGAGGACAAAAGTGCAGTAACGTTGCCTCTTCACAAAGACAGTGTATAGGTGTGCAACAACGTTGGGAAGGTATGATGCTGTCCAAACCCACATCAACAAACAAGGGACGCAGCACTTGCCCGCTACAGATGCAGGGCAAAAAAAATAGATTATTTGTCAGTACAAAAATCCTCAGAAGACGTTGACGGTCACCAGTGACAGGAAGAGGCCAGACCTTCAACATCAGGGACACTTTGGAGTGCAACCCCCCCCCCTCTCCTCCGGGTGTCAGTTGCAAAGACGTGTCACACATGGAGGGGACGAAGCGGACGGTCTCCACACAGTTCCATGGTCACTGGACGATCGTCAGAACCATGATGTCCAACCACCACGTCCACCACAACCCCTTGACTAATAACGATGGACAACGTCCACCACAACCATTAGACTAGCAACGTTGGACAACGTCCACCACACCCCTTAGACGTTGGGCAACGTCCACCACACCCCTTAGACGTTGGGCAACGTCCACCACAACCATTAGACTAACAACGTTGGACAACGTCCACCACACCCCTTAGACGTTGGGCAACGTCCACCACAACCATTAGACTAACAACGTTGGACAACGTCCACCACACCCCTTAGACGTTGGACAACGTCCACCACACCCCTTAGACGCTGGGTAGCGTCCACCACAACCATTAGACTAACAATGATGGATGACACCACCCACAACCATTTGACTAACAAATATGGACGACACCACCCACAACCATTTGACTAACAATGATGGACGACACCACCCACAACCATTAGACTAACAATGATGGACGACACCACCCACAACCATTTGACTAACAAAGATGGCGGGGTCGGAGATGAACGCCGAGACACTGGTACACATGGTGAAGAAGACATTCAATTCACTACCGCAGACCTAATATTAACATATACAAGGCGCTACATCAAATCATAAGCTACGTTGAAGAAAGCATTTTTTTAAAAATACGTAATTCAGCAGTACAACATAAATAACCCCATCCCATCTACATACCTTTCTCCCCCTCCATTAAAAGGCATGCACACTGGTAAAACTCATTCACATTCACGACTCATTAGCACAGTTTATTTATTTTGTATGTATGTTTTAGGCTGTCATTTTACTACGTTTTTGAACTGATTATATGACAAAATGTTGATGCCCCAGTTTTTTTTTAAGTTTTTTTTTTTTATATAGATATTGTGCTATGTGTGTGATCTCCCATTTGTATACTGTTTCACGTTTTGCTGGTCTTTTTTCATTTTATTGACTCTCGATTATGTTTTTAGTTTTCACAATATAGTGAGTATATGATCTTTGTTTATGTGATGTCCTAGTAATCTTACTGTATTCTATTTTTTTTAATGTTGATCGATGAGAATGTGGATGATAAAGATGATGCTACGGATTTCCATTTCGGTCTGAGACTGCATGACAGGGCTGTACTCTACGCTTCCTTTCATAATATATCCCGGCGTCAACCAGGCTCGAAAGTTACAAACACCTGAAGTGTTGGTCAGGAAATTTGAGCACCATTCTCAGAGACGCATCCATTAAGTGGATGAAACTCGACTGTGTGGTCCTAGTCTTCCCAACAGAGCCCGTAGCAAACTCAACTCTGGGTAGGAGCCGGTCAGGGCAGAAAAATCCCACATGACTCTGATTGGATTCAAACTCACGACCTCCCAGCCGGGAGTCCGCGACGCTAACCACTTCGCCACGGCAGCTGGTCTATTCCACTTTTTCTTGTCTTCTTGCTGTTGTGAATCACGTCCAGCCTGGTCGCAAAGTGGAGTACCATGCTGTATAAATCTCTTTGTGTCACTTTGCGCTGCGTGAGTATCTATATTACAGCTATTTTACCTTGACATAGTAGTATCTACATTATAGTCATTTTTCGCAGTACAAGTCTATGCTACTGTCAGTTTACGCCGTATAAGTCTCTTATCTTATTGTCATTTTCTGATTCCGGCCGGAGGACAGTACAAGTAAGGCGTGCAAGATGGGTTGAATGGGCGGGCTGCATTATGTTTTAGTGGTCCTCCCCTCCAAGTCAAAATAATTCCTGTAAACACGTCAAAGTGAAGGCATACACTGACCACTTTGGCTTCTTCCTTTAAAAAAGTGCTTTGCTCGCTTCTCTCTCTCTCTCTCTCTCTCTCTCTCTCTCTCTCTCTCTCTCTCTCTCTCTCTCTCTCTCTCTCTGCTTACTGAAGAACTGATTGAATGGGTGACTGACTGACTGACTGACTGAATGAATGAATGAATAAATGACTGACTGAATGAAGAGTAGATAGATGGATAATGTTGCTTATAACCCAGCCGACCGCAAAGGGCGTTTTCAAGACGTTCACCTCGCCGAGGTCAACTAAATGAATGACTGACTGAATGAGTCGTGGCTGAAATTGTGTTGATGTTCACCACGTTGTGAATATTGCTCAAAAACCATGGAAAAGACTTCATGAGTGGAACCTGCAACTTTGATAGTTACCGAATAGGATTCCCTGACTGTCAGGACTAAGTAAAAGAACTAGCCCACTACTGTCATTAAAACAAAAGCAAGTCCACGATACTCTCTCTCTCTCTCTCTCTCTCTCTCTCTCTCTCACACACACACACACACACACACGCACACACACACACACACACATACACACACACACACATGCATGCATGCACGCATGCACACACACAGACACACACACACACACACACACACACACACACACGCGCATGCATGCATGCACGCACGCACGCACGCACCACACACACACACACCCCACACACACACACACACACACACACACGCACGCACACACAACTCGTACACTAAATCCCGAAAAAGTGCCAGAACAAACCAATCCCACCACTGCTACCACCACCACCACTACCGCCATCACCATCACCACTACCACCATCACCATCACCACTACCGCCATCACCACCACCACTACCACCATCACCATCACCACTACCACCATCACCACTACCGCCATCACCATCACCACTACCGCCATCACCATCACCACTACCACCATCACCATCACCACTACCGCCATCACCATCACCACTACCACCATCACCATCACCACTAC
>CM065722.1:57119350-57121850 GCA_033310375.1 Conus canariensis | reverse complement strand
GCTATGAATTAGTCAGTTATGGTAAATAAGTATAATGTCTAAGCTTATTTCTGTCTGAATTGGAGTGCTACAAGGATCTTTTTAGAGCCCCCCTTTGTCTATTAATTAAGCGACTTACCCTGTTCTCTTAAAGGTAATTGTAAAACGATTTCAGGTGACACATCTACTCCATCAAGTGATTTAGATGCTTGCAAACTTACAAATAAACTACAATATGATGTTACAAAAAAAACTTATGGATTGGGCCAAAGTAAACAATATGTCCCAAAATGCCTTTGATATTCTGTCAGTTAAGCCGCAATTTATTTATTTATGACATCTTTTCATAGCATGTATATTAAGCGCAACGCAAATACAAAAAATAAATGCTCTCACAGTTCAAATCATTGTTTATATATGATAATAACATTGGAGATGCTGGATGTCATTACTGACAAAGAGTTACCTCAGACTGACCACACCGCGTCCCTAGTCAAAAATCTTCCCCGTAAAATATTTCAAATGTCTGAAATTGAAAATTCGTCGTTGCCAAACGCTCAAGCTATTCTTTTGCACCCATATTCTGTCAGTGACTGACCATGCTTCAACCTCATGGCACAGCTGCAGTGACACTTAGAACTAATTCACCGTTGAAATGAAGTTTCGTAATCGCCAAGGACCATAAGCAAGCCAAGAGTTTAACTTTCCACATTAGGCTTTCTTTTTTCAACCAGTCAGTATGCATGCAGTTGTTACGAATGAAATGTTTGAAAAAAAATTAGAGGTTCTGTCTAAACTAAACATCATAGATATCACCATGTAATATCATTTCCAGTTCCAGGAAATAGTCCACACAAATGTACGTTTGTTTGTTTGTTTGTTTTTATATATGCTGGTGGTAGTTTCTGGAACAGCTTATCTACAACGCTTAGAGTTTAGAAAAAATATATGAGAAACTATTTAGCAAGTAGCATTCAAAATGTGGAATACAGCTTCAACCACTGATGCTTCTTCCACATAACACATTCTCTCTCTATCTCATGTATATATGTATATACGTACGTACGTACGTACGTACGGACGTACATACGTACGTACGTATGTATGTATGTATGTATTATGTATGTATGTATGTTTTCTATTTACTTATTCATTCATTTATCATTTGTTCAGTTATGTACACATCTATTTCATTCATTCGTTTTTATAATGTTCTGTGACTGTCCGGTTTTTTTTGCTTGCAGTGTGTGTGTGTGTGTGTGTGTGTGTGTGTGTGTGTGTGTGTGTGTGTGTGTGTGTGTGTGAGCGCTATATTCTGTCATTGTATACACAGGTGTGAGTTAACGTGCTAGAAGGAAAGGAAAAGTTTGCATATCTGTACATTCTTGTTACAAATTGTATGCTGTTAATGTGCCAATTTTTTCTTCACACATCTTTTTCTTCTTTTTGACTTCATTTATAATGGCTTGACAGTGAAAAAAAGGTAAAGAGCTTCAGCTTATTCAATGGACTATGCCAAAGGAAAGTTTTAACTTGGCAAGCGCGCGTACACACACACACACACACACACACACACACACACACACACACACACACACACACACACACACTCATCGATCATCATACACACTCACTCACTCACGCACGCACGCACGCACGCACGCACACATACACACAAACCTATGAAATGTGTGTGTGTGTGTGTGTGTGTGTGTGTGTGTGTGTGTGTGTGTGTGTGTGGTCTGTTCCGTCAGTCTGTCTTAGCTCAAAATTGTTTTTTGTTGTGTACAATGATATATTTAGAGTATGTATCAATATAAAAGAATAGATTTTAAATAAATGTACCAAATAACCAAAACATCTCTCTCTCTCTCTCTCTCTCTCTCTCTCTCTCTCTCTCTCTCTCTCTCTCTCTCTCTCCAGATGAGTCCCCAGCGTTTTTAGCAAGGAGTACAGAGATGACTGTGCTGCTTGGAACTGATGTGGTCCTGCCCTGTGCCGTCAGCCATCTGGGAGACTATCAGGTGAGACAGTACATCCTCTGAGAATTGGCCTCCCTTGGTCTCTGTGTGGAAGCCATCTGGGAGACTATCAGGTGAGACAGTACATCCTCTGAGAATTGGCCTCCCTTGGTCTCTGTGTGGAAGCCATCTGGGAGACTATCAGGTGAGACAGTACATCCTCTGAGAATTGGCCTCCCCTTTGTCTCTGTGCCGTCAGCCATCTGGGAGACTATCAGGTGAGACAGTACATCCTCTGAGAATTGGCCTCCCCTTGGTCTCTGTGTGGAAGCCATCTGCGAGACTATCAGGTGAGACAGTGCATCCTCTGAGAATTGGCCTCCCCTTGGTCTCTGTGCCGTCAGCCATCTGGGAGACTATCAGGTGAGACAGTGCATCCTCTGATAATTGGCCTCCCCTTGGTCTCTTTGTGGAAGCCATCTGGGAGACTATCAGGTGAGACAGTACATCCTCTGAGAATTGGCCTCCCCTTGGTCTCTGTGCCGTCAGCCATCTGGGAG
>CM065722.1:57086850-57114350 GCA_033310375.1 Conus canariensis | reverse complement strand
GAACAATGAGGGTGACTTTCTCGGCATTCCACTCACCCTGAACCATGAGGGTGACTTTCTCGGCATTCCACTCATCCTGAACCATGAGGGTGACTTTCTCGGCATTCCACTCACCCCGAACCATGAGGGTGACTTTCTCGGCATTCCACTCATCCTGAACCATGAGGGTGACTTTCTCGGCATTCCACTCACCCTGAACCATGAGGGTGACTTTCTCGGCATTCCACTCATCCTGAACCATGAGGGCGACTTTCTCGGCATTCCACTCACCCTGAACCATGAGGGTGACATTCTCGGCATTCCACTCACCCTGAACAATGAGGGTGACTTTCTCGGCATTCCACTCACCCTGAACCATGAGGGCGACTTTCTCGGCATTCCACTCACCCTGAACAATGAGGGTGACTTTCTCGGCATTCCACTCATCCTGAACCATGAGGGTGACTTTCTCGGCATTCCACTCGCCCTGAACCATGAAGGTGACTTTCTCGGCATTCCACTCACCCTGAACAATGAGGGTGACTTTCTCGGCATTCCACTCATCCTGAACCATGAGGGTGACTTTCTCGGCATTCCACTCATCCTGAACCATGAGGGCGACTTTCTCGGCATTCCACTCATCCTGAACCATGAGGGCGACTTTCTCGGCATTCCACTCACCCTGAACAATGAGGGTGACTTTCTCGGCATTCACTCACCTGACCATGAAGGTGACTTTCTCGGCATTCCACTCACCCTGAACCATGAGGGCGACTTTCTCGGCATTCCACTCATCCTGAACCATGAGGGTGACTTTCTCGGCATTTCACTCATCCTGAACCATGAGGGTGACTTTCTCGGCATTCCACTCACCCTGAACCATGAGGGTGACTTTCTCGGCATTCCACTCACCCTGAACCATGAGGGCGACTTTCTCGGCATTCCACTCACCCTGAACGATGGGAGTGACTTTCTCGGCATTCCACTCACCCTGAACCATGAGGGTGACTTTCTCGGCATTTCACTCACCCTGAACCATGAGGGTGACTTTCTGGTCAACCTTGCTGAGGACATCGGAAGCCGACTCTAGAATTCTTCAACCTGGTCATTGTCAGTGTCGTAAGCAAGTATACGTTGGTCACAACCGTGATGTTCACAATCACTATGAGGCTTCACAGCCTACACAAAACAAGTGCAGCAACCCCATCGTGTTTACTGCAAACCCCATTCCATGTATATTGCTTGTCTTCTCCCAACGCAGTACCAAGCATGCCCTTCTGTCGCTTGTACTCTACCTATATTCCGTTTCATTTCGCAGATGCCCAAAATGTGCCGGGGGTATCTGTACTATTCCAATCACGAGGGGCGACATCAGAGCTGTCATCTGGTCAAAGTCGATTCCCCACACAGTTGTCATCAGATACAAACAACTCATTGATCCAGACTGTTTACAACACACAAACATTGATGGAAGGTCTTACTTTCGTAGATCTGAGATCAAATTAAGAAAAAAAATATTTCTTTCAACAGCTAAAAGAATTGCGATTGGTGGAGCATCTCCAAACGGAGTTTTCAGGGAGTCTGTTGTAAATTGTTTATGTCATACTTCTTTGAAGTCCCAACACTCTGTAAGAGCATGACTTCGAGGGAATGGTACATCACATGGAATCCACCATGGATGGAGCTTCTCCGTCTTTTAAAAGATACTCAAGTGGCGTGTGTGCAGTTGGCACAAAACTGTTTCTGACGGCCAACCATCGGCAGATCGTAAAACATCCTGGTTTGCACGGATTTGAAAGTTTATTGTCCGTCTGCGTATTCTGATCGTTTAAAATACATCTAATCTTTGAATTTCAGATCGGTGTGAGAGATAGAGAATCGGTTCAATTCTTTATATGCAGCGTTCTTGACGAGTTGATTAACCACCTCATTGCCACGACGACCAACAAAACCCGAATTCCGAGCAAAAAGCATGTTGTATTCACCAGATTTCAGAGACGTGTGCCTTTCCAACAGATTCAAACGTTGAGGTTGCCTGAAGTTTCTGACTGTGATGTCCTCCCAAGCAGAAGGGGGTGATTGAAAATGAGGAAGTCTTTCTGTTTTGATTTAGAGACAATTTCAAGAGCCAGGACTAACGCTTCAACTCTGACTGAGGGAACATGTCTGGAATATTTTCGAGTTGGAGATCTTCAGAAATACGCAGTAGAAGCAACTCCCTCTGATTTGGAACCATCAGTAACTATTTTTGACAGAATGGAATTTCAGTGGCGGAGAATGTAGGATTATCTGTCTGTCTCATGGGTCCATGTTTCCTTTTTTTGAACCTGCCTAGCCGTCCTTAAGCTCCATGTGGCAATTGTGAAGATGTTCTTTCCACAGGTAAGTGATTAGATTCCAGTTTTTCTGGTTCTTCACTTGTAATGCGACTACATCCCAGTTGCTCTTGATCATGATCCAGTTTGTTGACAGACGATATGCCGGGTCCCAATTCACCTGCTTATTAAATGCATATTTGTCTTTTTTTCCAAATTGTAGACCGATGATATGTCTGGATTCCAATGCTCCTATTAGTTGTCAGGTCATACGAGAACATTTATATTTTTCCCGATTGTTTACAGGACATATGACGAAATCCTAATGTCTCCTGAGCGTTGACAGGTGAACTGAATGAAAAACAGTCTCTTAATTAACGACACGGGACAGGGCAGGACATCACCTTCTTCAGACTGTTGACAGATGACACACGTGCATCCGAATTTCTCCAGCTGTTTATCGGTAACACCTCTGAATGGCAGTGTCTCCGGACAGTTTGCGGGTAAAATGTTTAAATCCGTCTCCTGGCTGTTGACAGGTGATATGGGTCCGTTCTGACAACTCGTTGCTGACCATTGAGGAACGCCGCATAGCAGACGACCCCAGGATCAACATTGTACGACCGTATCTAGCGGACTGGAACTTGGTCATCCGGAACGTGGAAGTAGAAGACAGCGGGCAGTACCAGTGCCAGGTCAACACCATCCCCGTCATGTCCACGACTGTTACCCTCACAGTGACAGGTAAACGCTCAAGGTGAACAACGATTCTATGCTAACACTGCTTGTGGAACATATTCACCTAGCACACGGGGTTACATTGCTTTGTGTGTCCCTGATCTGCATTGGTGACCGTGGTGAAAGGATAGCGTGAAAATACTGGCCTGAAGGTCATGGCCTTGAAAATACTGGCCTGAAGGTCATGGTCTTTTCAATACTGACCTGAAGGGCATGGCCTTTCAAATACTGGCCGAGGGTCAGGGCCTTTGACATACTGGCGTGAAGGTCATGGCCTTTGAAATATTGGCCTGAAGGCCATGACCTTTAGAATACTGGCCTGAAGGTCATGAGCTTTAAGATACTGGCCTGAAGGTCATGGCCTTTAAAATACTGGCCTGAAGGTCATGGCCTTTAATTACTTCTCTAAAACGTCAACAGATCTTTTATTTGAAAATCTGAACGTACTCGTTTCTCTTCCCTTTTCTGCCCTGCATTTCTGCGGTACGAAGCTGGTGCTGTGGTTCAGAGCCAAGAGTCTACTACGGGGGGCAATTTGGGCAAGACAATAACAGTCGTTACTAGACAGCCAAACGAAGGAAACAAACTAATCACAATACAGAAACAACTCGTTTCGACCCTTTAAAAGCAAGAACAGACAAAACTGTCCACCAAATAGATAAATTTGGTTCGCTGCGGTTAAACCTCCCCGCTTTCTTTTTGTGTCGCCTGTAGAAGACCTTTAGACCGAAACGCATTGTCCCTGTATCATCCTGTGTTTGCTCCATGTCTTCGACACTCTTCACTGCCCTCTCTTTGTACCATTTGTTATGGCGATCTCCTCTATTGGTCGTTTTATTCTTTCAGTAGTCGTCTGCCTTGTCCTTTTTCTTTCATTTGTTTGCCGGTCTTCTGTATCGTCATGCCCTTTGTTCGTCCAGGATCTTTTGCATTGTCGTTTCTTCGCTCCATCCTGGATCAGTTGTCTTCTGTTTATTCGTTGGGGGGAGGAGGGGGGGAGGGGGAGGAGGGGGTGGGGGGGGGGGGTGGGGGTGGCGCTCGGCATTGTTCTTTTCTACGTTCTATCCGTTTGTAGATCTTCTGTATCGTCTTTTCTTCGTTCTCCTCATTTTCTGTTTTTCTGTTTCGTCCTTTCTTCGTTCCATTCCTTTAACGGTCTTCTGTTGTCTCCTTTCTTCATTCTCTTTGTTTTTGGATCTTCTATATTGTCCTTTGTTCTATTCATTTATTTATCTTCTGTACTGTCCTTTGTTCTATTCATTTATTTATCTTCTGTATTGTCCTTTCTTCATTCTATTCATTTTTGGATCTTCTGTATTGTCCTTTCTTCATTCTATTCTTTTTTTCTTTTCTTTTTTTTTCTTTTTTTTTTTCTTTCTTTTTTTTTTTTTTTTTTTTTGGGGGGGGGGTTCTTTTGTATCGTCCTTTCTTCCATCTATTCATTTTGGGTCTTCTGTTTTGTCCTTCATACGTACCATTCCAAGTTGTCTTCTGTTCTGTCCTTTCTTCCATCCATTTGACAGTTCTCTATTTTCTTTCCTTGTTTGTTCAACTCTTTTAGCAGTCTTCTGTATTGTCCTTTCTTCGTTCTATTTGCTGTGTGGTCTTCTGCTTCATCCTTTCCTCTATTGATTTGGTTGTCTTCTGAGTTCTCCTTTTCTTTGTTCCATCCGGTTGGTGTTGAAAAACTACATTCATTCTCTTCCTTGAATACCACCAAATCCATCTACGTGAATAGCAATTCTAGTTATACGTTGAGAGAGAGAGACAGAGAGAGAGAGAGAGAGAGAGAGAGAGAGAGAGAGAGAGAGAGAGAGAGAGAGATTGATGCTTGTAGCCCAGCCGACCGCGAAAGGCCATACTAGGATTGTCACCACGTTGAAGTCGGCTCTCAGGTCGTATTAAAAAATTACATAGGCACAACTAACTAAACCACGTCTTCTAGAAATACACCAGGAATTTCGTTTAAAATCTTTCTCCAGTAAAGCCTTAGATCAAATTGAAAACGTTGATCCCTTTCAAAAATTCAAGACTCACATCAGGTGGGACATCTCTGAACAGGGCTTTTTTTTATAGTCTGCTGTTAAACGTGCATGTCTCATACCATGTATGTCCCAACACTCTGAAAGAACATGTTTTACTGTGAGTAGCACATGACATGGAATGCACCTCGGATCTCCTGCAGAGGATGCCAAACTTTCCGCCACAAATGACAATTATCATATTAAAAAAAACTGATGCTGGCACCCCCTTCTTCTACATAAGCCACCACCAAGGATGTTCCAGACACGTCTCTTGTTGGTGTGTTCTGGGACTTCCTCTACAGCTGGTTCTCGAGTAAGCTGGCAGAATGATGTATGTAGCAGAAACTAGGAAAATCTAGATGACCAAAATAAAAAAATAATTAAAAAGAAGAAGAATATAGCATCGGAGGCTGAAACGTTTGTGTGTCTGTGTGCTTTTCAGACCCAAGGCCTCGGTTCTTGGAAACAGCCTCAAACGTGACGGCCACTGTGGGAGACACTGCTGTTCTGCCCTGTGCCATCGATGAGCTCAATCATTACAAGGTTAGATGTCCGTCTGTGTCCCTCTGCTGTTCCATGTCTTTGTGTACATTTGTCTTTCTTGCCTTCCTCCATCGCTCTGTCATTCTGTCTCTCTCTCTCTATTCACGGCATGCCAGTTTTTGTTTTTCAGTGTCCTTTTTCCCCCACACACACCTATGTATTTTTCTTTTCATCTGGTATTGAGGGTATCATGCTTTGCTGTCATTGTGTGTGTGTGTGTTGTGTGTATGTTGACATATAACTGAATCCCAATGTCTCCTGGATGTTTCAGTGGAGATATAACTGAATTACAATGTCTCCTGCCTGTTCATAGGACATGCAATTCAATCACAATGTCTCATGACCGTTCACATGTAATATAAGTAGATCGCAATGTCTCCTGTATGTTGACAGATGATATACCTGAATCTCAATGTCTCCTGTATGTTGACAGATGATATACCTGAATCTCAATGTCTCCTGTATGTTGACAGATGATATACCTGAATCTCAATGTCTCCTGTATGTTGACAGATGATATACCTGAATCTCAATGTCTCCTGTATGTTGAGAGATGATATACCTGAATCTCAATGTCTCCTGTATGTTGACAGATGATACACCTGAATCTCAATGTCTCCCGTATGTTGACAGATGATATACCTGAATCTCAATGTCTCCTGTATGTTGACAGATGATATACCTGATTCTCAATGTCTCCTGTATGTTGACAGATGATATACCTTAATCTCAATGTCTCCTGTATATTGACAGATGCTATACCTGAATCTCAATGTCTCCTGTATGTTGACAGATGATACACCTGAATCTTAATGTCTCCTGTATATTGACAGATGTGATATACCTGAATCTCAATGTCTCCTGTATGTTGACAGATGATATACCTTAATCTCAATGTCTCCTGTATATTGACAGATGATATACCTGAATCTCAATGTCTCCTGTATGTTGACAGATGATACACCTGAATCTTAATGTCTCCTGTATATTGACAGATGTGATATACCTGAATCTCAATGTCTCCTGTATGTTGACAGATGATATACCTTAATCTCAATGTCTCCTGTATGTTGACAGATGATACACCTGCATCTCAATGTCTCCTGTATGTTGACAGATGATATACCTTAATCACAATGCCTCCTGTATGTTGACAGATGATATACCTTAATCCCAGTTTCTCCTGAACGTTGACAGATGATATACCTGAATCTCAATGTCTTCTGTATGTTGACAGATGATATACCTGAATCTCAATGTCTTCTGTATGTTGACAGATGATATACCTGAATCTCAATGTCTCCTGTATGTTGACAGATGATATACCTGAATCTCAATGTCTCCTGTATGTTGACAGATGATATACCTGAATCTCAATGTCTTCTGTATGTTGACAGATGATATACCTGAATCTCAATGTCTCCTGTATGTTGACAGATGAGATAACTGAATCTCAATGTCTCCTGTATGTTGACAGATGATACACTTGAATCTCAATGTCTCCTGTATGTTGACAGATGATATACCTGAATCTCAATGTCTCCTGTATGTTGACAGATGATATACCTGAATCTCAATGTCTCCTGTATGTTGACAGATGGTATACCTTAATCTCAATGTCTCCTGTATGTTGACAGATGATACACCTGAATATCAATGTCTCCTGTATGTTGACAGATGATATACCTGAATCTCAATGTCCCCTGTATGTTGACAGATGATATAACTTAATCCTAAAGTCCCCTGAACGTTCACAGGTGATATAGTTGCATCCCAACTTCTGATTTTAGAAGTCAGGTGACATGATTGAATCGCAATGTCTCCAGACCGTTGTCAAGTGATTACATTGACTACAGATGTCTCCTAACTCTTGACAGATATTATGACTGAATCCCACTGTCTGTTGACTGTTGGCAGATAAATTGGCTGAATCCCAATGTCATCTGTCCGTTGACAGGTGATGTAACCCAACCCCAATGTCTCCTGTGTGTTGACAAGTGATGTGATCACATTCCAATGTCTCCTGTCTGTTGACGAGTGATGTGATCACATCCTAATGTCTCCTGTCTGTTGACGAGTGATGTGATCACATTCCAATGTCTCCTGTCTGTTGACGAGTGATGTGATCACATCTCAATGTCTCCTGTCTGTTGACGAGTGATGTGATCACATCTCAATGTCTCCTGTCTGTTGACGAGTGATGTGATCACATTCCAATGTCTCCTGTCTGTTGACGAGTGATGTGATCACATCCCAATGTCTCCTGTCTGTTGACGAGTGATGTGATCACATTCCAATGTCTCCTGTCTGTTGACGAGTGATGTGATCACATTCCAATCTCTCCTGCCTGTTGACAAGTGATGTGATCACATTCCAATGTCTCCTGTCTGTTGACGAGTGATGTGATCACATCTCAATGTCTCCTGAGTGTTGACAGGTGGTATGACCGCCTGCCACTGTTTCTGGCTGTAACAAGGTGGTGTGAATGAATCCCAATGTCTCCTGGCCGTAGACAGTTGACATACTTGAATCTCAATATTTCTGACTGTCGACAAGTGATATTAATAAATCGCAGTGTCTTCTGATTGTTAACAAATGATGCAACTAAATCCCAATGTCTCCTGACCGTAGACAGTTGACATACTTGAATCTCAATATTTCTGACTGTCGACAAGTGATATTAATAAATCGCAGTGTCTTCTGATTGTTAACAAATGATGCAACTAAATCCCAATGTCTCCTGACCGTAGACAGTTGACATACTTGAATCTCAATATTTCTGACTGTCGACAAGTGATATTAATAAATCGCAGTGTCTTCTGATTGTTAACAAATGATGCAACTAAATCCCAATGTCTCCTGGCCGTAGACAGTTGACATACTTGAATCTCAATATTTCTGACTGTCGACAAGTGATATTAATAAATCGCAGTGTCTTCTGATTGTTAACAAATGATGCAACTAAATCCAATGTCTCCTGACCGTAGACAGTTGACATGCTTGAATCCCAATATTTCTGACTGCAGACAAATGATATAACTAAATCCCAGTGTCTTCCGACTGTTGACAGGTAATATGTCTGAATCCTAATGCCTCCTGAACTTTGAGATGCGACATGACTGAATCCCAATGTCTCATCACTGCTGACAGGTGTGATGACTGAATCCCAATGTCTCGTCACTGCTGACAGGTGAGATGACTGAACCCCAATGTCTCGTCACTGCTGACAGGTGATATGACTCAATCCCAATGTCTCATCTGTGTTAACAGGTGTTGTGGGTAAGTCCAGACCAGACGGCGCTGACCTTAGAGGACCGACGCGTGGCATTTGACGAAAGGATCAGTGTAGAGCGACCCTACCTGACGGACTGGAACTTGGTCATCCGGGCCGTGGACTTGCAGGACAGTGGGCAGTACCAGTGCCAGATCAACACGTCCCCTGTCATGATCACATCTGTTACACTCACAGTGACAGGTAAGCTATCAAGCCAATGCTGCCTGCAGTACCCACTGACCTAGCACACATAGAGGGGGGGGGGGGGGGGTCGCTTGTACTTGCGTCACGTGTACTGGGCGAATGAGAATTGCAAAAACGCTGGCCGGAGGTTCGGTGTCTTTGATTACTCCACCACAGGCGCAAGAGATACCGTGTATCAAATAGTGCCGATGATTCACTCCTCTTCATTTTTCTGTTTCAACTTCTGTGGTTCAATTCTGGTTGAGTGCTAAGTGACTGCACAGGCAAGGTGAAGCAAAAAAAAAAAAAAGTACAGACGGTGTTGCTAAACCGACAAATGATTGGAACAGATATATTTCAATGCAAAAGTAACTCGTTTTGACATTAAAAGCCATCCGTAACCAAAACAAATAAACAAACAAGCAAATAATTAAACAGATAGATAAAGAAATGAACAATCGATAAATAAGTGTCGTTAACAAGAAAACTGAAGTAATACAATGAATCATATTCGCCTGAGCACCAGTACTGGGTTACACTTTACGGCATGCTAGTCACTATATCGACAACAACAGACGATGCAAAACTTTCCACCACTAGTTATCATTACAAGGAAACTAAATTGCCATGTCCGCGTATGCCGACTGCCCTTCTTAGAGCATTGGCTGTCAAAAACGATTCTCCAGACGTCTCCATTCTTGGCCTTTCTCTACAGCTGGCTCTGAGATAACTTGGCAGAGGACTGTAGCTGAACGTGAGAAAAAGAGAAGAAAGGAATCTGACCACCTACAGCAGTAGCGGTGGTGAAACACATTATGTGTTGGTGTCACTTTCAGACCCAGAACCTCAGGCTCCACAGCCAGGGCCCCGGTTCCAGGAAACAGCCTCAAACGTGACGGCCTCAGTGGGAGACACTGCCGTTCTGCCCTGTGCCATCAGTGACCTCAATGATCACGAGGTTGGTTAGGTGTCCCGTCTGCACTCTTCTCCAACTCTCTGCGTTTTCGTTCCGTATGGAAAAGTTTCTTTTTTTTTTGTTTGCCTCTCTTTCCCCCTCCCCTCCCCCCCCCCCTCTCCCCGATCAATCTGTAATTCTGTCCTCCTTTCTCTGTCACACTGTGTATGTCTTTGCCTATCTTCCTCTGCCTATCTCCAATGCTCTATCTCTCTCTTTCTATCCAGTAAATGTGTGTGTGTGTGTGTGTGTGTGTGTGTGCGCGCGCGCGCGCGCGCGCGTGCGCATGTGTGTGTGTGTGTGTGGGTGGGTGCGTGCGTGCGTGCGTGCGTGTGTTCGTGTGTGTGTGTGTGTGTGTGTGTGTGTGTGTGTGTGTGTGTGTGTGTGTGTTGTTGTTGTTGTTGTTGTTGTTGTGTGTGTGTGTGTGTGTGTTAATGTGTTTGTGTGTTTGTACACGATGTGTGTGTGTGCGTGTGTGTGTGTGTGTGTGTGTGTGTGTGTGTGTGTGTGTGTGTGTGTGTGTGTGTGTGTTTATGTGTTTGTACACGATGTGTGTGTGTGTGTGTGTGTGTGTGTGTTGTGCGCGCGCGCGCGCGCACGCGCGCAGGCGCGTGTGTATATATGTGTGTGTGTGTGTGTGTGTGTGTGTGTGTGTGTGTGTGTGTGTGTGTGTACGCGCGTGTGCCCGCACACGCGGATATCTGTGTGTGTGTGTGTGTGTGTGTGTGTGTGTGTGTGTGTGTGTGTGTGTGTGTGTGTGTGTGTACTTGCTTTCAAACAACACGCAGTAGTGGCTCCACCAGTATGGCCTGTCATCGTTATCATTTTAAGCATACTAAGAGAAGTATGCACCAATTCCTGTCTCTGTCATCTTCAGTCTATGCTTACTGACTCATTGATGGTTGAAAATATGTGCACTCACTGTGGTTTATAGTACACATTTCTTTCAACAGCCGTTCTGGAATCAACACTTCTCAGTGGTACTTGCTAGCTCGTGTCATAACTAAACACGAGCTGCCATCTACTACACTGGCACACAATGGAACTATAGTCCGTCCCGTTGTTGACAGATGGTACGTGTGGATCTACAGTTGGTCCCGTTGTTGACAGACGGTATGGATCGATCTACAGTTGATCCCGTTTTTGACAGATGGTATGGATCGATCTACAGCTGGTCCCGTTATTGACAGATGGTACGTGTGGATCTACAGCTTGTCCCGTTGTTTGCAGATAGTATGGGTGGATCTACAGGTGGTCCCTTTGTTGACGGGTTGCATAGATGGAGCTACAATTGGTCCCGTTGTTGACAGGTGGTATGGGTGGATCTACAGCTGGTCCCGTTGTTGACAGGTGATATGAGTGGATCTACAGTTGGTCCTGTTGTTGACAGGTGGTATGGGTGGATCTACAGTTGGTCGCTTTGTTGACAGGTGGTATGGGTGGATCTACAGCTGGTCCCATTGTTGACAGGTGATATGGGTGGATCTACAATTGGTCCTGTTGTTGGTAGTGGTATGGGTGGATCTACAGTTGGTCCCGTTGTTGACAGGTGGTATGGGTGGATTTACAGCTGGTCCCGTTGTTGACAGGTGATATGGGTGGATCTACAATTGGTCGTGTTGTTGGTAGTGGTATGGGTTGATCTACAGCTGGTCCCGTTGTTGACAGGTAGAATGGATGGACCTACATCTGGTCCCGTTGTTGACAGGTGGTATGGGGGTGGATCTACAGCTGGTCCCGTTGTTGACAAGTGGTATGGGTGAATCTACAGCTGGTCCCGTTGTTGACAGGTGATATGGGTGGACCCACGCCACGAATTGCTGAGCTTTCTGGACCGCCGCTTAACAGACGACAAGCGGATGAGCGTGGAGCGGCCCTACCTGGATGAGTGGAGCTTACACATCCATGACGTGGCGCTGTCCGACAGTGGGCGCTACGAGTGCCAGGTCAACTCGTTACCTCCCATGTCCAAGTTTGTTCTGCTCACCGTCAAAGGTAATACGTCAAGGTGCTAAAACAGGTACCCTAAGCCTATGCTGCACGTGGTACCCAATGACCTGGCACACACTAATAAGAGAGGGGGCGGGCGTGGGGTGTCAATGTTACTGCTTTTCATGTGTGGCTCTTGTTTGCAATATGTGATAGGTGAAGAGGTGTTATCGATCCATCTGTCTGTCTATCCTTTTTTTGTTGTTTGTTCTGTTCGTTTATGTGTCTTTTGTATTGTCTTCTTGTCGTTCCATTCGTTGGTTGTTGTCTCTCCGTTCTCTATTCATTTGGCGGTCTCTTGTATTGCCCTCTCTTTGTTCCGTTCATTTGACAGCATTCTGTATGCTTCTTCCTGCATTCTGTTCATTCGGTGGTCTTCTGTGGTGTCCCTTCAGTCTTCTGTATGTTCGATGATCTTCTGTGGTGTCCCTTCAGTCTTCTGTTTGATTGATTATCTTCTGTGGTGTCCCTTCAGTCTTGTGTATGTTCGATGATCTTCTATGGTCTCCCTTCAGTCTTCCATTCGTTCGCTGGTCTCCTGGATTCTCATGTCTCCGTTCCATTCCTTTGATGGTCATCTGTTTCATTCTTCGTTCGAACCACTTGTTTGGCAGTGTTCTTTCTTGTTCTTCCTTCATTCACGTCGTTCAGCAGTCTTCTGTACTGTCATTTTAAAAAAAAATTCAAATCGTTTGTATATCTCTTCTCCCCTCGGCTTTCATTCTCTTCCTCTAATACAGCAGTGATGTATCTACCTGGTTACATATTTCCAGACAAGACCAAATTTAATGCTTGCCGGTTTAGCTAATCACAGCTTTAAAATGTCTGTACTCACTGATGCCGACCACCCTTCCTCTGGCATAAGCCATCCACCTAGGTTTTCCTGCGACTCTGTCTTGGGCTTTCTTAAACGCTGGCTCCAAGCTACGATGACAGAGCACGGCATGTAGCAGAAGGGTGGAAAACGTGGATGACAAGGAAAGGACATGAAAGCGGCGGCTGAATGCACATGTTGTGTTGGTGTGGTTTTCAGAGAAAAGGACTCGGTTCTTGGAAATACCCTCAAACGTGACGGCCACAGTGGGAGACACTGTCGTCCTGCCATGCGCCATCAGTGGCCTCAATGCCCACACGGTCAGGTGTCCGTCTGTACCCCTCGGTTGTTCTCTGTCCTTGTGTGCTCTTCGTATGTGATGGTCTCTTTCCTAACTCCCTCCATCTCTCTGTCATGGTGTCTCCCTGTTGTCCGTACATCAGCTTCGACGTCTTTCATGTCTCTCTCGTTCACTGACGGTGTGGTTTCCATTTTCCTCTGCTGCTGACCGTGTTGTTTGTTTTGCTATTATACACCTTCTCTCTCTCAGAGAGAGAGAGAGAGAGAGAGAGAGAGAGAGAGAGAGAGAGAGAGAGAGAGAAGGCATGTATGCGTGTGTGTTGTGTTGTGTTGTGTTGTGGTGCGGTGCGATGCGGTGTGTCAGTGTGTGTATGTGTGTGTGTGTGTGTGTGTGTAGTGTGTGTGTGTGTGTGTGTGTGTGTGTGTGTGTGTGTGTGTGTTGTCTGTCTGTCTGTCTGTCTCTGTCTCTCTGAGTGTGTGTG
The DNA here is from genome assembly GCA_033310375.1 of Conus canariensis. Taxonomy (NCBI): domain Eukaryota; kingdom Metazoa; phylum Mollusca; class Gastropoda; order Neogastropoda; family Conidae; genus Conus; species Conus canariensis. The sequence goes on along the minus strand of CM065722.1, from coordinate 57,100,754 downwards.
TGTGTGTGTGTGTGTGTGTGTGTGTGTGTGTGTGTGTGTGCGCGCGCGCGCGCGCGTGCGTGCGTGCGTGTATAGGTGTGTATAAGTGTGCGTGCATGTACAAGTGTGTATAAGTGTGTGTGTGTGTGTGTGTGTGTGTGTGTGTGTGTGTGTGTGTGTGTGTGTGTGTGTTGCGTGCGTGAGTGCGTGCGTGCGTGCGTGTGTTTGTGTGTTTTTGTTTGTGCGCGTGCACACAGGTGTGTGCCTGCGAGCGAATGTGTATGTGCGCGCGCGCGCGTGCGCGCGCGTGTGTGTGCTTTTTTCACCCCTCACACACAAAGATAGTCATAGTAATTTAACGAGAATTGTAGGATGCTTAACTCCTGTTTTTTTTCATGAGTCCGAAAACTTTGTAGCTGTTCGGAAGGGGGAAAAAAACATTTGATAATTTGATGTCTCCTTTTCATATTTTTCTTTCCATTTTAGCGCTTACATGTTAGTGCCTATTTTGAAGACTGCATAGTCACCATAACACGTATTACCTTCCCAGACAGATAATCTAATTGTGTCCTGCTTATTGACAAATAATGAGACAAATGTCAGTATCTCCTTACTGACAAGTGAAACGATCGATTCTCTTACTGATTTTTCTCATCAAGCTTTTTAATCGTAGTCTTGCAATACACAGCATACACACCATGTGCATTCACCTGTGGTGCACATGACAGACACAAAGACGACACATACTAATGTTAGAAGGTGTATGATAAGGACAAAGAGCAAAGAAAAACTGTTCGTTTTTTAGTGACCTTTTTTCTCCTTTTTTTCTTCTTACAAAACACACACACACACACACACACACACACACACACACACACACCCTCCCCCATCCTTCCCCACGTTTCCGCTCTCTCTTTCATCTGACTTAAATTGCTCTACATTCATTCAGTATTTCAACAGATGAGGTTCTGTCTTTTTTATAAAGACTTAAAAAAAGAACATTGCTCTTGTCTATGTACGTTTTAAAAGCATAATCAAGTTCAGTTATAAAAAACAACAAACGATGAAGAACTGCAAGAGGTCGATCACTACTAGAATCTGTGACGGTTGACAGGTCTCTTGGCTAAATCCTCACGGTGACCCGTTGACCCTGGAGGAGGAGGTCAAAGCGGCTGACAACAGGATGAGTGTGGAGAGACCTTTCCTCAAAGACTGGAACCTGGTCATTCAGGACGTGGACCTGTCGGACAGCGGGCAGTACCAGTGCCAGATCGACACGTTTCCTGTCATGTCTTTGTCTGTGACCCTCACCGTTACGGGTGAGCAATCAAGATAGACAAGTACTCCGTTAGTCTGGCACGCGTACTGGCAAGAGAATGAGTCCCCTTGCTTTGGCGTGTTAGGTGAAGGAGTGTGGCCGAAAATGACTAGCTTGAAAATTAGCGTCTATAAATAACTTCAGCATTGAAGCAAGAGACATTATATTGAAAATGCATATCTTCCTCACTCCCCATTTCTGCCTGAGCTGCACTGGTACAAAAGGGGTATTGATGTTGAAAGCAGCGACAGCCTGGGGGAATTTAAGGCAAGAGAATGACACTTGTGTTTCTAGACCACCACGTGAGGGGAACAAATAGATCACAATACAAGGCACGTACTTCTGCCGATCTGTCTGTCTGTCTGTCTGTCTATCTGTCTCTCTCTCTCTCTCTCTGTCTCCCTCTCCGCCTCTCTGTGTGTGTCTCTCTCTCTGTCTCCCTCTCTGCCTCTCCTCTCTCTCTCTCTCTCTCTCCCACCCCTCTCTCTCTCTCCCTCTCTCTCTCTCTCTCTCCCACCTCTCTCTCTCTCTCTCTCTCTCTCTCCCCCCCCTCTCTCTCTCTCTCCCTCTCTCTCTTTTACACTTCATTCTGCATTGCCAAAGATTGAAAGAAATCAGAGAAAAATATCTGGAGCCTAAATATTATCCAGATCCTTATGTATTTATACTAAGTTTACTGACGACACGCACTAAACCTGATGTCATGAGCAATACATCGTTGTTTTTATATAACACCTTTAGATACAGAGAAACAGCTACTTCATAGAGTTGTATAATATGATTAAGTAAACTAAATTCACTGACGACATGCACTAAACCTGATGTCATGAGCAATTCATCGTTGTTTTAACATAAAACTTTCAGATACAGAGATATAGCTACTTCATAAGAGTTGTATAGTATGACTGCCGTAGCCGTTGTTTTCTTTTTCTTTTTAATGGAATGATGAAGCGTTATACATTGCACATTTATCCCTTCATGTGGGGCTCACGCCAGTATGAATAAACCATTTATTCATCCTCTCCTCTCTCTCTCTCTCTCTCTCTCTCTCTCTCTCTCTTACCTGTAGAAGTGATGTGGACAGTAGTATGTGGATCCGGATCACCGTGACCCATTTCGGACGAACATAGCCGTCAGCTCCACCTTTGTCACACTGATCTTTTCCAGGTTACTTGACATTCAACCTCCATCTGAGTCGCCCCCACACGTTCTGGGTCACTTGACATTCAACCTGCATCTGAGTCACCCCCACACGTTCTGGGTCACTTGACATTCAACCTCCATCTGAGTCACCCCCACACGTTCTGGGTCACTTGACATTCAACCGCCATCTGAGTCACCCCACCCGTTCTGGGTCACTTGACATTCAACCTCCATCTGAGTCACCCCACCCGTTCTGGGTCACTTGACATTCAGCCTGCATCTGAGTCACCCCACCCGTTCTGGGTCACTTGACATTCAACCTCCATCTGAGTCACCCCACCCGTTCTGGGTCATTTGACATTCAACCTCCATCTGAGTCCCCCCAGCTGTTCTGGGTCATTTGACATTCAGCGTGCATCTGAGTCACCCCACCCGTTCTGGGTCACTTGACATTCAGCGTGCATCTAAGTCATCCCCACCCGTTCTGGGTCATTTGACATTCAACCTCAACCTGAGTCACCCTCACCCGTTCTGGGTCACTTGACATTCAGCCTCCATCTGAGTCACCTCCACCCGTTCTGGGTCATTTGACATTCAGCCTGCATCTGAGTCACCCCACCCGTTCTGGGTCACTTTGCATTCAACCTCCATCTGAGTCACCCCACCCGTTCTGGGTCATTTGACATTCAGCCCCCATCTGAGTCACCCCCATCCGTTCTGGGTCATTTGATATTCAGCCTCCATCTGAGTCACCCCACCCGTTCTGGGTCACTTGATATTCAACTTCCATCTGAGTCACCCCCACCCGTTCTGGGTCATTTTACAATTAATCTTGCTCTTGAACGCTCGTTTTATTCAGAGAAATTCGACTTTCCACTTTGGCCCATTTGGGCTTCCTGACCTGCGACCTTGATCTGCGCTGCAGTAAATAGACAGACATAGAGAGAACGGAAGGGATGGACAGAGGAAGAGCATCAGAGATAGTGAGAGAGGGAGAGGATGGGAGGAGAGGGAGGGACGGACGGAGAGGAGAGAGCGCGCGCGCGAGAGAGAGAGAGAGAGAGAGAGAGAGGGAGAGAGAGAGAGAGAGAGAGAGAGAGAGAGAGAGAGACGGAGAGAGAGAGAGAGAGACAGACGGACAGAATGAAGGAAATGAAGTGGTTAGCTATAAGAAAGACACAGAAGAAGATATGATGCATGCGCTTTAGTTGTCCGTTGATTTGGGGGGACGACAGACCAAACTAACCATTATCATCACACTGCGGGGAAGACACATACATGAATGTAACGGCCAGTCAACGAGCACTGTGAACGTGGTGTGTGGAATGATTTCCAGAGGCAGGACAACACGGTTCACAGGGAAGGCCTCGGATGTTTGAAACGGCCTCAAACGCCACCGCCACAGCCGGGGACACTGCGGTTCTTCCTTGTGCCATCGGCGGCCTCAGCAACTACACTGACCTCGATTATTACGTGGTAAGATATCTGTCTGTGTGCCTGTCTTCTTCTTTGTCTGTTTAAGCGAGAGCTTAAATGTGCATAGAGAAGCATAACATTGAAACTGAAACGAAGTAACAAATGAAACCAAAGGATGAGGTGGACAGCATCCTCCATTACTCTCACAATCAACACGCGAAGATTAGAACAGAAGCGTATAAAATGAGAGTGAAGAGGAGCAGATGGAGAGGGGCAGGGGGAAGGGAGGGGGGATGGGTATTCGGGAAAAGGCGAGAAAACCTCCTAAGAGGGATTCACTGGTAGAGTGTGCCTGGGCTTGCTAGCTCACTAAGGGCAGCTAGCGTACACATTACCTTCTACGGATCAGAAGGAATGTCACCACCACAAGGAAAAAAGCCCTCTTCAATGGCATCTCACCGTAGCGACTGAAGGCCAGAATAGTGAGTGAGAAGAAAGTGCCATGAAGAAATAAACCAGCCAAAGAAGAGTCCTCGACGGAAATCTTCTGAGCAAGACTTGGTCCAAATGAGTAGGCAGCTCAACAGGCACGGAAATGTATACCATCTGAACCTGAATCTTCCAAGAGTTGCCGCCCCCTCCTCCCCCACCGCTGTGCCCGACCAGAACAACAATGAGCGGCAGTGGCAAACAAGTTCAAGGCAAACAATGCCCCCGTAGTGCAAAAGAAATGCACACACCAAAAATTTCTTATCCTACAAAAAAAGTTTTGTATAGGACTTGGGGAAAAAAAAAAACATCCACGGATTTCATCAACTTTTTGTTGGTTTGCAGTAGTTAAAGAATCAGAGTTCACTTGGGGTGACATTCGTAACAAAAGTTAAATGAATACCAAAGGTAGTGAGACCAAAAACCCCAAACCTTACGACACTGATGAGTGGAGCAATATGTCGCTTTCTTCAAACCTTTCTCGAGCATTACATCTGATCAACTGACGAAGCCCACAACACGAAAATTGAAGTTGTGAACTGAAAAGTGTTTACGTAATGCACCACCACAGAAAAAAGTTCTCACTGAAGAACCAATTTCCTGGTGTTCACGTCTCTTTGGCATTTTATTATCTGTCTGTCTGTCTGTCTGTCTCTCGACCTATCTACCTATCTATCTTATCTATTTATTTGCTTATCACTCTGTGTGTGTATGCGTGCGCGAGCGCGTGCGCGTTCATATATATGGATGTATCTGTATGTAGACAGATACAGAGGAGAGAGAGAGAACGAACGAACGAATCGTTTTTAATGAGGGATAAAGAATAAGCACAAAACAGGCTTTTTTACATCTTGCCCTCGATGAAGCAGAAAAAATAATGACAATATGTGACTTCAAAATCAACGAACCATCTAGATAGTGAAAAGAATATTACCCTGAAATACAAAAGGCAATCAAAAAATATGACAGTCAACTTTTCACACACACACACACACACACACACACACACGCACACACACACACACACACACACACACACACACACACACACACAAAGATAAAGAGAAAACAACTTTGCAAATACATTCAACAACAAAAATAAAATAGAAGAAGAAGAAGAAGAAGGAGAGAAACGAAGGACGTCAATGAAAGGTGGACAGGTGAACAGTATGTCATGACAAGATATAGAGAAGGGGAAACGAAGGAACACAAATGAACATTCAAATACATTTAAACATCATTTGTACTTGAATCCATACAATAATTTTGAAAACGTATAAAGAAGGTTACATGATGTTATCATTAGTCACACTGTTTAGGAAGCGTAGCATCAGATATGAGAAGTATTGTTTTTTGAAAACGTTTAAACTAGAAATTACATTAAATGAAGACACTAGGTCATTCCACAAACAACCACCGGAGTAAATGAGGCTAGATTTAAAAAGATCAATCCTCGGTAGGGGTATCTGAATCTTTCTGACATTGCGAATCAGGTTCGTTTTAAATTTGTTTTTCAAAGTTGGTGGTGCATGATTGGACATTATCTTAAACATGAAAATTGCTTTGTTATAAGTGAGTTTCCATTTTAGAGGCAAAATGTCTAAACGTTTATAATCAGAGGGAGTTACAGTTGTAGATTTGAGAAGAACGAGTTTCACAGCCCGTCTATGAAGACTGAAGAGTGGTTTTAATACGTTATAACTGGCCGAATCCCACAATGTAGAAGAGTAATTCAAATGAGATTCAATGTACGAAGTAAAAAACAGCTTACGACAATGTTGGTCTAAGAAATATTTTAGTTTTGAAAGCTGGTGAATCTTTTGAGACAGAAGTTTGCAAAGCATTGTGACATGAGAAGACCATGACAAATTATTGTCTACAATGACACCAAGGACTTTATGATGGTCAACTTCTTCAACTATTTCATTATTTATACTAAGAGATAGGGAATCATAAGAAATATTTTGACGCTTTTGTCTGGTGGTTATTATCAAGTACTTCGTTTTCTGAGGATGGAGACATATATGATTGAGTTCAGACCATATGATTAATTTGTTTATACTTTCTTGTAAACTTGCAAATATATTTTCAATTTTTTTATGACTACAGTGTATTGTGGTGTCATCAGCGAACATTTCACAGAGACTATCAATGAATAGAGGTAAATCGTTTATATATATGGAAAATAAGATAGGTCCGAGAGAGAGAGAGAGAGAGAGAGAGAGAGAGAGAGAGAGAGAGAGAGTTATAGGCTCTGCAGAAAGGGATGGAGGGGGGGGGGGGGCAAGTAACCTTCTTGTATCACCAATGATAAGCGTGTAAAATACATTTGATGAGCGGGAGACTAGTTAATGATATTTTCATTTGTAGACGCATCAAGGAGATGAGCTTCAATATGCACGGTCTTGGACAACATTTCTACGAAAGAAGTTGTGCTCCAATGTATTGTATTTCTGGGCAGGTAAATTTTACAGGAATAAGGCATTACTGTTACATAAGGTATTTACTGTCTAAATAATTGATTCAGTGGATTACAATTATTTTCTTGTCCGTAACAACAATGATGAAGTAAAGCATCAAAATTATCGAACTGAATTTTGTTATTAATAATGATATTGACATTCGTGTTTGGGAAGACTGTAGATCAGTGAATGGTCTTTATGAACAAAACCTCTCATCGTTTTGGACAAGTCAGTCAGGAGGTCCCATCGTAAACACATGAACTACTTACATTTCCATCACCTTATGAGAGAGAGAGAGAGAGAGAGAGAGAGAGAGAGAGAGAGAGAGAGAGAGAGAGAGAGAGAGAGAGAGAGAGAGAGACGCTACTCAGAAGAAAAGCATTTCTGCTTTCAGCATTTTCCTAGTGTGAGGACCTGTCATTTTACAGACAGTCTGGCAGACCTCAAGCAGTGGTGTGCTGACTTATCAAGACAGACGCTTCATAGATGACCCACGCGTCAACGTCCAGCCCCAGACCTTTGACTTGTCCATCCGAGATGTGCAGGTGTCCGACAGCGGGCAGTACACGTGTGAGATCAACACATCGCCCCCCAAGTTACACACTGTGACGCTCACAGTAACTGAGGGTGAGTACACACAGCAGGAAGCAAGACTCCTGGTTCCATATCAGCCTGGCTTATAAAGTTGTCCTGTCATTCTGTAAGAACTTTATTTGTATACTTTCCCGATTGCCATCCTCGACCTCCGCAAAAATCAACACTGCACATCTCCGATTTGGGTCAAAATCAAACAAGAACGACACTTACATAGCCAGATCAGGATGGTGAGCCCATGTCTGTGTTAATGTCACTTTGTTTTTTCCCCTGATTCACCCCTCTCCACCCCCACCCCACCCCCTACCCCCCCAAAAAAAAAGAAAAAAAAAGAAAAAGTTAGATACAGGAAAGATTTGTACGTTTCCATCTTAGACACCGATACATGTACCAAAAATAACACAGCAATGTCTTCTTTGCTGGAAACTGACCCTGTTAATGTATTGTTACTGTTATCAAAACAGAATTAGGCAGATCGTCAATTTTTCACATGACACGTTACTGGGCAGTGCCGGTCAACACTACTGAATTTAAAAAAAAACGGAGGAAGAGGGCTGTTCAGCAGACATTGTGGGACATCAGTCAGCGGTTGTAGGACATCAGTCAGATGTTGTAGGACATCAGTCGGAGGTTGTAGGACATCAGTCGGAGGCTGTAGGACATCAGTCAGAGGCTGTGGAACATCAGTCAGAGGTTGTGGGACATCAGTCAGAGGTTGTGGGACATCAGTCAGAGGTTGCATCAGTCAGAGGCTGTAGGACATCAGTCAGAGGTTGTAGGACATCAGTCAGAGGTTGTGGGACATCAGTCAGAGGTTGTGGGACATCAGTCAGAGGTTGTGGGACATCAGTCAGAGGTTGCATCAGTCAGAGGCTGTAGGACATCAGTCAGAGGTTGTGGGACATCAGTCAGAGGCTATAGGACATCAGTCACAGGTTGTGGGACATCAGTCACAGGTTGTGGGACATCAGTCACAGGTTGTGGGACATCAGTCACAGGTTGTGGGACATCAGTCACAGGTTGTGGGACATCAGTCACAGGTTGTGGGACATCAGTCAGAAGGTGTGGGACATCAGTCAGAGACTGGCTATCAGTCAGAGGTCGGCCATCAGAAATGGGACATCAGTCAAAGGCTGTGTAGTGTGTGAAGAGTTTGTGCTCATGTGAATAAAGTCAGTGAAGCCACCTGGAGGCAGCAGATAAAACAGCTGTATTTGTTTTCACTGTCACCGACACGAAAACCTCATAAATTTGTCTCAGTAGTCTGACCAAAGTTTGGCTGAGCTACTAAATGAGGGGGGGGGGGGGGGGGGGGGGGGAAGAGAGATCTGAAACTGTCGAAGAAAATGACGTCATAAGTGGACACGAGTTGACGCGGAACCTTCGAACAACTGGTCCTACAACGTGCACGCGACGACATAAGGCGGCTTTGCATTGAACCATGACGAGTTGTATGCATGCCATCAACAGATGTAATGCCAGCGACTCTCCATTCACCAGTTTTCCATCCGTACCCCTGCTCCCTACCGCCTTCCTCACAGCCATTCCCCATTGACCGCACGTGTATCATGACTTATCAGGCCCCCAAAATGCCTTAACTTAAAGAACCCGTTTTGACTGAGAGAGAATGAGATACCAAAGACAGCGCAATGCTGGCTAACGCTTCTCTACACCTGCCTTTATCCCTTTTGGTTTATCAACAGTGATAAGACTGTAATACACAATTAATGCCTCTATGGTTTGAAAAGGAAAAAAAGACACTTACCAGGCTCTCCCATGTGTAGTTTCCTCAAGAACATTCCAGTTATGATAGAGAACAGCTGAAAGAACCCAGGACCCGCTCCAAACCCCGAATCCAGGAATCCCATGCCACGAGATGTAACACACAGGCACAGTCCTGTGCAACTGTCTGTCGGGTGTCATTAGACCAATTCGTCATCAGAATCCAGGATGTTTGAAACCCGAAGATGTAACACACAGGCAGAATCCCGAGGAATAGTCCATCAGCCATCAGTAGACCCATACTAATCCGGGTCTAGGAATTCCAAGGGAGGAGACGAACACACAGGAACAACCCAAAGGAAGTGTTTTCGGGCCAGTTATTCACCAGTCTCTCTGCTGCCAGAAAGCAGTGATGAGGAAGATCAACAGCCCAATGTGGCTGCTGTTTCACTGTCTCCACCGTCAAGTTGATCGAACCCTTTCTCAGCCGAATGCTCTCGCAGTTGCACCGAGGCTTCCTCTTCCAAGATCTGAAACAGTTCACTCCATACAGTGTTGTTGTTTGTACAGGACGATATTTTGAATTAGTGGCATGAAACACCAGAGCCTCACAACACCCACAAATGGAGCGATATTTCAGTTTATTTCAACCTATTTCAAGCAGGACAACTGGCCAACTAACGAAGCTCACGGCACAGAAATTGGAGGTTGTGAGCTGGAAAGTGTTCACCTCAAAACAAAATATGTACCACAAGAAAAGGAATGAGTGGTAAAAAGGGGAGGAGACGGATGAGGAAAAGATATGAGGGACACTGAGAAATCGGAGGGGACTGGGGCAGAGTTGTGAGTTGTGAAAAGGGGGAGAGAAAAAAGCGCAGAAAGGAGGATATGAATAACAAAAAGTTGGTAAGAGAGAGAGAGAGAGAGAGAGAGAGAGAGGAGAGAGAGAGAGAGAGAGAGAGAGAGAGAGAGAGAGAGAGAGAGAGCATTCACAAGGTTCAAGTGGCATCACTTATTTAGGTTACAAATCGGGCTGAAGAAAACTCAGTATGTTGTACATTAGCTCATCCAACATTATGTGATACCGATTCCTACACCCAAACTCAAGTCCACAATATTTTCTTAAGGAAGAGAGGAGAAAAGCTATTGGGGTCACACACACACACACACACACACACACACACACACACACACACACACACACACACACACCTCTCTCTCTCTCTCTCTCTCTCTCTCTCTCTCTGTGTGCTGTTGTCAGCATGCAGCCCCATTCCCCACCATTCCTTCCTTCCTTCCTCACCAGCGTCCTCATCATTTATCATTACCCCTGAGCAAAGCTGCTTCCAGCCTGTTGCATTACAATGTTCGTACTCGGATTCTCTCTCTCTCTCTCTCTCTCTTCTCTCACACACACACACACACACACACACACACACACACACACACACACACACACACACACACACACACACACTCACACACACACACACATATACAGAAACAGACAGACAGACAGACAGACAGAGGTGAACAGAGAAGAGGTGACAACATGACATGGCATTAGAATGGGGCTGAAGGGCAAGGATGGGTGATCCTGACAGTGATACATTGTAACAGAAACATGGAACCTGAAACACCTCATCTCCATACCTGACAGTGATACATTGTAACAGAAATATGGAACTTGAAACACCTCATCTCCATACCTGACAGTGATACATTGTAACAGAAACATGGAACCTGAAACACCTCATCTCCATACCTGACAGTGATACATTGTAACAGAAACATGGAACCTGAAACACCTCATCTCCATACCTGACAGTGATACATTGTAACAGAAACATGGAACCTGAAACACCTCATCTCCATACCTGACAGTGATACATTGTAACAGAAACATGGAACTTGAAACACCTCATCTCCATACCTGACAGTGATACATTGTAACAGAAATATGGAACCTTAAACACCTCATCTCCATACCTGACAGTGATACATTGTAACAGAAATATGGAACCTTAAACACCTCATCTCCATACCTGACAGTGATACATTGTAACAGAAATATGGAACCTTAAACACCTCATCTCCATACCTGACAGTGATACATTGTAACAGAAATATGGAACTTGAAACACCTCATCTCCATACCTGACAGTGATACATTGTAACAGAAATATGGAACTTGAAACACCTCATCTCCATACCTGACAGTGATACATTGTAACAGAAATATGGAACCTGAAACACCTCATCTTCACACCTGACAGTGATACATTGTAACAGAAACATGGAACTTGAAACACCTCATCTCCATACCTGACAGTGATACATTGTAACAGAAATATGGAACTTGAAACACCTCATCTCCATACCTGACAGTGATACATTGTAACAGAAATATGGAACTTGAAACACCTCATCTTCACACCTGACAGTGATACATTGTAACAGAAACATGGAACCTGAAACACCTCATCTCCATACCTGACAGTGATACATTGTAACAGAAATATGGAACTTGAAACACCTCATCTCCATACCTGACAGTGATACATTGTAACAGAAATATGGAACTTGAAACACCTCATCTCCATACCTGACAGTGATACATTGTAACAGAAATATGGAACTTGAAACACCTCATCTCCATACCTGACAGTGATACATTGTAACAGAAATATGGAACTTGAAACACCTCATCTCCATACCTGACAGTGATACATTGTAACAGAAATATGGAACTTGAAACACCTCATCTCCATACCTGACAGTGATACATTGTAACAGAAATATGGAACTTGAAACACCTCATCTCCATACCTACAGTGATACATTGTAACAGAAATATGGAACCTTAAACACCTCATCTCCATACCTCACAGTGATACATTGTAACAGAAATATGGAACTTGAAACACCTCATCTCCATACCTGACAGTGATACATTGTAACAGAAATATGGAACTTGAAACACCTCATCTCCATACCTGACAGTGATACATTGTAACAGAAATATGGAACTTGAAACACCTCATCTTCACACCTGACAGTGATACATTGTAACAGAAATATGGAACCTGAAACACCTCATCTCCATACCTGACAGTGATACATTGTAACAGAAATATGGAACTTGAAACACCTCATCTCCATACCTGACAGTGATACATTGTAACAGAAATATGGAACTTGAAACACCTCATCTCCATACCTGACAGTGATACATTGTAACAGAAATATGGAACTTGAAACACCTCATCTCCATACCTGACAGTGATACATTGTAACAGAAACATGGAACTTGAAACACCTCATCTCCATACCTGACAGTGATACATTGTAACAGAAATATGGAACTTGAAACACCTCATCTCCATACCTGACAGTGATACATTGTAACAGAAATATGGAACTTGAAACACCTCATCTCCATACCTGACAGTGATACATTGTAACAGAAATATGGAACCTTAAACACCTCATCTTCACACCTGACAGTGATACATTGTAACAGAAATATGGAACTTGAAACACCTCATCTCCATACCTGACAGTGATACATTGTAACAGAAATATGGAACCTTAAACACCTCATCTTCACACCTGACAGTGATACATTGTAACAGAAATATGGAACTTGAAACACCTCATCTCCATACCTGACAGTGATACATTGTAACAGAAATATGGAACCTTAAACCACTCGTCTCCACACCTGACAGTGATACATTGTAACAGAAATATGGAACCTTAAACACCTCATCTTCACACCTGACAGTGATACATTGTAACAGAAACATGGAACCTAAAACACCTCATCTTCACACCTGACAGTGATACATTGTAACAGAAATATGGAACCTTAAACCACTCGTCTCCACACCTGACAGTGATACATTGTAACAGAAACATGGAACCTGAAACACCTCATCTTCACACCTGACAGTGATATATTGTAAGAGAAACATGGAACCTGAAACACCTCATCTTCACACCTGACAGTGATACATTGTAACAGAAACATGGAACCTTAAACCACTCCTTCTTCTTTCTTTGAGTGTCCACCTTCATCGAGTTGAAGATTCTGACACTTTCTGTGTGTATGACCGTTTTTTTATCCCGCCATTAAGGCAGCCATACGCCAACTTCGGGGAAGGTGCATGCTATGTGTAACGTGTCATCCATACCAACGGCCAAACTGGCCTTCTCTTCCGAAAGTTGGTGATGGGATTTTACGTGTGTGCAAGATGTTGTTCGTGCGTTCACATACGGAACCTCGGTTTATAGTCTCATTCGAAGGACTGTATGGGGAATGGAGTCAGAACCAATGTTAACTCCGAGGGAAAAATCCCCCTGTACCGAAATTCGAACCCGTAATCTCAGGATCACGAGTCCGGCGCTCTACCAACTGAGCTATTCCAGCCCGGCTATTCCTCTTCACACCTGACAGTGATACGTTGTAACAGAAATATAAAACCTTAAGCAATTCATCTCCACACCTGACAGTGATACAATGTAACAGAAATATGGAATCTTAAAGAACTCCTCTCCACACCTGACAGTGATACATTGTAACAGAAATATGGAACCTTAAACACCTCATCTTCACACCTGACAGTGATACATTGTAACAGAAATATGGAACTTGAAACACCTCATCTCCATACCTGACAGTGATACAATATAACAGAAATATGGAATCTTAAAGAACTCCTCTCCACACCTGACAGTGATACTGTGCAACAGAAATATGGAACCTTAAAGAACTCGTC
>CM065722.1:57049350-57079350 GCA_033310375.1 Conus canariensis | reverse complement strand
AGAATGCACCTGGTTTTAAAGTACAGAGGCAAGAAATAGCGAAGACTCATATACAGCAGTGAGCAAGAACGACAAAGAAACGGAGAGACGACAAATAGAAACAATGTTTATATTCCTCAAATTCCGAAGGATATGAAAACGAAATTTGCTTCCTCTTGACAAACGGACTGTAATATCTTCAGGTGCTGCCGATGCCATCTAGACTACAACAACCCACATCTCAAAATAAAGGGAAATGGCGCCTGTCTGCTGCAGATGCAAAGAGAAGAGGCGTGTTATGTGTGAAAAATCTCCAAGAGAGTAGGCTTTCACCAATGTCAGGACAAGCCGAACCTTCAGCACCAGGAACACCGTGGGACGCAAAGGCTCTAACCTGGTAAATTTTGTGAACTGCACTCGCTGACTTCTTCTGCGGAGGAAAAATGAGCCAAACGTTGACCAGATGGTCCCATGGTCACAGGACGGACATCAGGACCAAGACGCCCAACCAGAACATGCACCACAACCACCGAACTGATGAAGATGACAGAGTCCGGAGATGAGGGGTGAGGCACTGGTGGCCAGACGTGTTCAGAGTGCAGGACACAGACAGGAAGACCTGACAGTCGCTGCCACAGAACTGACGCCAGCCGGTGATTCCAGACAGAGGACAGCGTGTGAAGGACGCTGAAGGCACACTCCAGGGAACAGTGACAAGATGTGAACATCTAGGAACAGGTGAGCCGCACAGTGATTCTTCCTTTCAATCAAATCCTAACACGTTGAGCTGAAGACTTAACTCCGAACTCACCCACATCACCCCCTCCCAAATGACTAAGAAACTGACTGACTGACTGACAGAAAGAACATACGAACAGTGGCTGAAGTCTCACAAGAGAAGAGTTCTGATAAATAAAAGGTCATGGTGCATTGAAATGGATAATGTATTGACTAGACCACCAACTGAACTCACGGTGCAGTCACCACCTCACGATTACAACCATCAGTATCACCATTCCATGACACTGACCAGAGACACGGAAAATGTCTGGCACCTGAAGCAATTTTTCTGGGTCTGGACAACCGGAGAGAGGGTGACGAATGGAGCCAACGACACTTGCCTTGTGGGCCCCTGGCGCGAGTCCCTGCCGCTTCTCTTGAAGGGTTTGTATGGCCCGGGTTTAAATCCCTGTTACAACTCTGAACATTGGAAGACAGGATCAAATGACAGTGACTTCTGTGAAGACGTGGGGTGAGAACAAGAGAGAAGGATGGAGGGGAAAGAAAGAAGTTCAAGGAAGGAACCTGTGCAAAGACTGGAAGAGAGGAGAAAGGCGGCTGAATGAAAGAGAGCCGACAAAAAGAGAGCGAGAAACAAAGATCCTGAAAAAGGAAGACGTAAACAAAGAAAGCAAGAAACAAGGACGGTCAAGAGAAAGAACTGTGCGCGCGCGCGCGCGCGCGCGCGCGCGTGTGTGTGTGTGTGTGTGTGTGTGTGTGTGTGTGTGTGTGTGTGGTGCGTGCGTGCGTGCCTGCGTGCGTGCGTGCGTGTGTGTGTGTGTGTGTGTGTGTGTGTGTGTGTGTGTGCGCGTGTGTGCGCATGTGTGTGCGCGTGTGTGCGCATGTGTGTGCGTGTGTGTGTGTGTGTGTGTGTGTGTGTGTGTGTGTGCGTGTGTGTGTGTACATGTGTGTACGTGTGTGTGTGTGTGAGTGTGCGTGCGTGTGTGCGCACGCAGGCGCGTGCGCGCGCGCGTTTGTGTGTGTGTGTGTATGTGTGTGTGTGTGTGCGCGCGCGCGCATGTGCGTGCACACATTCGGGCGGGCGTACCTGTGATCTTTTGGGATCCAAGGTGCGTTGCGGAAAACTATACCTAACAAACTAGAGCAATATTTTGATGGGGAAAAGTGTGATGAAAAAATAATGCACACTGTCATAAGTTGCGTTCTCTTGCTTGACAGACTGCTGCACAGAAACGTGTAACAATGGCAGCAGAGTTGACCAACGCTGACACACATCCAGTACTTCGCCCATAGTTCAACACACCGGTAGAGAGAGAGAGAGAGAGAGAGAGAGAGAGAGAGAGAGAGAGAGAGAGAGGGGAGAGTGAGGAGAGAGAGGTGGGGGGTTGCTTTGTTCAGTCCCGTCATCACCTTTCTCTTCAATGCTGACATAAATGTTATCTGAAAGCGCCAAAGATCAAAACGGAAATCAGTTGTAAACGTGAGCTGCCATCATTTTTTATTGTAGATACATATAAACAATGCAAAATGTCTTTGAGGATGCTCAGAAGATTAAAAAAAAAATCTACAACGTTTCGGTCATAGACCGTCTTCAGGACTTGTGACATAGAAAAAGTCCATGACCCAAACGTTGTAGATTTTTGTTGTGTTTTTTGTTTTTTATTTTAAAATCTTCTGAGCATCGTCAAAGACATTTTGCATTGTTTACAGAAGATCTGCAGTCAAAAATCTGTTTTGTTATACATATAAACAAACCTACGTAGAGAAAACCGACCCACTCTGACTGCCTCTGGCTTCATCTTTTGTGTCATTTTCTGTCAGAAAACAGGAAAGATATAAGTGATTATGTCTTCAGTTCAAGGATCAATAATCATTACGTCATCTTCTGAGCATTTGTTCCCCACAAATCGTTACACACACACACACACACACACACACACACACACACACACACACACACACACGCACACACACACACACACACACACACACTCTGTCTGTCTGCCTGTCTATCTCCCTTGACGTGCCTAGTCTGATATGCTGTATATTGTTCATCAAAATATTGATTATGATAGTTGTTAATTGTTTCATTGTTTTCGTCACATTGTATATGTTTTTTTTTATTTCTATGTATGAATTGCTTCGCATTTCTATTTCTTAATTATTGTAATTGACATTAATATTCGTTTTGTGAAGGCAGGATGCCAAACAAAGCTTATTCTTTGACCTCCAATGAAGATAATTTTGACTTGACTTCTCACACACACACCACATACACATACACAAACACACACACACACACACACACACACACACACACACACACACACACACACACACACACAGAGTGAGTGAGTGAGTGAGTGAGACAGAGACAGAGACAGAGAGACAGAGAGAGAGAAAGAATGAGAGTAAGAGAGAAAGATAGAGGCAAAACGATAGAGTGAGAAAGAGAGGGTGGGAAGAGGGGTGTGGGGGGGGGGGGGGGGGGCAGAACAGGCGAATCACTGTTGCAGAACTGTTTGCCATTTCACATCCAGGACGGCGAAAGGACAACGGTAAAGATAGCACACCCGTTCCGCTGAACGAGGCCCGAGTACAAGCGATGGCGGGAGATAATTAGCATAACCTTCAGGACAAAGGCGACGATTTTCCATGGGAACAGACTCTGAGTCTTCAGTGGCAGTGCAGCAGCAGAGAAAGCGCGATACTAAGCTCTTCCACCCCCTCCAACGACAGGGAGGGAAAGCAAACAAAAACCGCAGGGTCAGAAAGAGAGGGTAATAGGCGGATGGTTTCTGTTTTAGTCACAGTTCCATTCAAGCCCAGCCCATCTCTGAGGACTCTGTCCAGACCTGCCAGTAAGCTGAAGGAAAAGCAGCGACTGCTGGTGAGGAAACACGTAGACATTTACGTACACAATTCATAAATTCATGACACATTTTGACCTCTTTTGAAAAAGACTACTCTTGACCCTGACAATTTGAAAAACTACAGACCTGTGTCAAATCTTCCGTTTCTTTCAAAAATTTTAGAGAAAGTTGTTCTTGACCAACTGTTAGACCACCTTCATTCCAACAGCCTTGTCTATCCCCTTCAGTCTGCTTACCGCTCTGGACATAGTACTGAGACTGCTCTTCTCAAAATCTGTAACGACATTCTGACTGCCCTTGACTGTAACAATGTATCACTTTTGACTCTCTTGGACCTATCTGCTGCCTTTGACACTATTGACCACTCTATCCTCATTTCCCGCCTACATCACTCTTTTGGGCTTGATGACACAGTCTTGAGTTGGTTTCATTCCTACATCACTGATCGTCAACAAGTAGTTTCTGTCAACGGCCTTTCTTCTAATCCCTCTTGTCTGACCTACGGCGTGCCACAAGGATCTGTCTTGGGCCCTCTACTCTTCATTCTCTACTCTTATCCTGTCTCTTCTATCGTCCAAGAACACCTACTTCAGCATCATTCCTTCTCTGATGACAATCAGCTGTATGTCTCTGGGCCTCTCTCTGACCTTCCTCTCATGATCCAAAACACCCAGTCTTGTGTAGCCAACCTTAAGGACTGGATGACCCGAAACAAACTAAAACTAAATGAAGATAAGTCTGAACTGATCCTGATCACCCCACCAAAACTTCAAAACCACCCTTCTGTTCCGACTTCATCAAACTTGTTGATTCACCTATCACTCTCTCTCATTCTGCCCGCAACCTCGGTGTAACTCTTGATCAAACCCTGTCCTTCCAACAGCATGTCAGCAATGTCTGTCGCACTTGCTTTCTTGAACTCCGCCGAATTGCTTCTATTCGCCATCTTCTCTCAAAGCTCTTGTCTGCGCATTTGTTCTATCCCGCCTGGATTACTGTAACGCTCTTTTGTCTGGCTCTCCCTCTCATCTCATCAACAAACTTCAAAGAGTTCAGAATCATGCTGCCCGTCTCATCTTCCGCACTTCTAAATATAACCATGTTACCCCATTGCTCCGCTCTCTCCACTGGCTCCCTGTTCAGCTAAGAATATCCTACAAGATTGCCTCTCTCTGCTTCAAATCTATCGAGTCTTCCTGTCCTGAGTATCTCACCCACCTGTTACATCTTTACACCCCATCTCGAGCTTTACGTTCCTCATGTGACACTCGTATCTATAGTATCCCCACTGTTCGCACTAAAACCTTTGGTCAACGTTCCTTTGCCTATCAAGCTCCAACTACCTGGAATCAATTGCCTCGCTCTCTCAGATACTCACCCTCACTGCCCACATTCAAGCGCCTTCTCAAAACTCATCTGTTTCCTAGGTAACTTCGTCTTCCCTGTGACCCGACGTTTGCAATGTGTGATGCGAGTGTCTGCTTTGTGTGCGTTCGTGTCTGTGTGAGTGTGTGTTTGCGTGTATGCATGCTTGTGAGTTTGTGTCCTTGCTTTGGATTTTGATGCCTTTTTCTCATGTATGATTGTTATATATTGTGTGATTTGATGTCTGTTGTGATATTGTAAACGCCTAGGGCATTCAATTGATTAGGCGTCATAAATGTTCATCATAATAATAATAATTAATTTCAACTTTGAAATCTTCAATGCAGATAAAAGCAAAGCTGTATTCAGCTCGTGACCCATTCCATTTAATGTCCTCAATCAGATTTTTAAAGATAAACTGTCACGTAAAGAATATTTCCGCCACTAGAAATACATTGAAACCCCTATCAACAAACAGCAGTGCAGAGAAGACTTTAAGTGCCCCTTCCAGAGGTAAAATTGGCTCCACCTTTTGCCAAATCACCACATCAAAACTATCGAGTCATGCATTGTAGGAAGACAAAAGAAAATGTCCAACAAGGAAGACAAAAAATGTCCAACACTTGCTGGGACAAAGGTAGATGAATGGAGCACGAGACAGAAAACCTGCAGACGACAGTAAAGACAGGGAGGTGGGGAGGGGGGGGATAAGAAACGCAGGGTCAAAAAGATTTATATAAAAGACAAAATTGTTGGCACAGAAAGTCCAGAAGGTAGAGACTGTAATGAAAGATCCCCGGCATCTCCACAAGGGGATGATGATGATGATGATGATGATGATGATGATGATGATGATGACGATGACGATGACGATGATGATGATGATGAAAAAACTAATAGGCATGGTTTCTCAAATGGCATGGAGTTCTGTCGGGGCAGACCTAGCCAAGATTAGTTTCGTTTTCACCTCTTTTGGAGGAATGCGTAAAATAATCGTGACGACATCGAACGACGACCACCATGATGATGATGATGATGATGATGATGATGATGATGATGATGATGATGATGATGATGATGATGATTGTATGCAGCTCTACAAAGGAGGTTACCAAGAGACTGATCCTGGCTAAATCATGACCGACAAGACTCCAAGTTATCAGGACAAATACGTCAGTCAGCTGTCCAGCGAAATCCTCCTGGAAGAACGCAAGAACCTGATACTTGTCAAAAAATCTCGAGCGAAAAAAAGGAGACCAGGAATCCAGATGTGTGGATAAAGCCTTTGAATGGGTTCTTCCCAAAGTCCTCTGGTCCCACGTGACCTCTTTCCCTCTGTGTGAACGTCAAATCTGGATGCGGACAGGGGACCTGGAACGAAATTTCCAGGCTTTTGGAGACGAGGGGGTGGGGGTGGGGGTAGTCTCCAGAAGTGTTCTGCATAAACTCTGCAAGTCAATGACGACATCCATCCTTCTTTGGGGATGTGAGAGCTGAGCACTGGCATGACATCTGGAGCAACAAATTCATGAGATCGCGAACAAATGCTTCTCAGCATCTCCTGCAAGGAACAAAAGACACATGACTATGTCTGGCAGCGAGTCAACAGCCACACTGAAATAAAAAAGAACCACTCCTCGCGGTCATCAACTGGAAACTTGCCTGGTAAAGAAATGTATCTCTTCATGACTGCCTGTCCAAGACCATTTTGCAGGGTTCAGAGGAGCGTAGACATAAATTTCTCCATGATTCCCAGTCCACACCATTGTACGGAGTACAGTGGAGGGTGGACATGTATCCCTCCATGACTCCCTGTCCATGATCATTTCACATGGTACAGTGGATGTTGTGGGCATGTATCTCTCCATGATTATCCGTCAAGACCATTCTACAGAGAACGTTGGGGGATGGACATGTATCTCTCCATGATTTCCAGTCCAAAACCACCCTACAGGATACAATGGAGGGTGGACATGTATCTCACCACGACTCCCTGTCCATGACCATTCTGCAGGGTATAGTGGAGGGTGGACAAATATCTTGCAATTACTCCATGTCCGTGTCCACCCTATAGCGCACGGAGGAGGATGGACATATATCTCACCATGACTCCCTGTCCAAGACCAGATTACAGGATACAGAAGAGGGTGGGCATATACCTCACCATGACTCTCTCTTTCCAAGACCATTCTACATGATGCAGAGAACGGATGTACAAGACCGAGGAGTGTTAGATGGACAACATATAGACCACTGGACGGGTTACACCCCCTCTGCCTTACCGCGCATGATCAAGGAAGTAGGGCTGTAGAGATGAAGGGTAGTCTAGCCCTCCATAGCTCTCTGTCCTCAGCCAAGCGTCCGGACTGATGACTCGCTGGTATGGGGCAATACTGGTAATTTAGAATAATCACCAGCTGTCAACGATAAGAAAATTACAACAGTAATTAACATGACTCGTAGTAGCTGCAGCTGTAATAGAATCATGATTCAGTAGCAGTATTGTTTTCACTGTCTGTATTGTTGTTACAGTTCTCTGCTGCTAGTACTACAGCTGCTGCTGCTGCTGCTGCTGCTGCTGCTGCTGCTGCTCCTCCTCCTCCTCCTACTACTACCACCAGAACCACCACCACCACCACTACTGCTACTACTACTACTACTACTACTGCTGCTGCTGCTGCTGCTGCTGCTGCTACTGCTGCTGCTAATGCCCCTCCTCCTCCTCCTCCACCTACTACTAATATTACTACTAGTACTACTACTGCTACTACTACTACTACTACTACTACTACTACTACTACTACTACTTCCACTTCCTCTCCTACTACTGCTACTGCTGACTGCTGACTCAGACATTCATCCACAACTCAGAGTTCATTTGGCAAGAAAACCGTTATTTTAAGGGTCTACTGACATACTATGGAAACATGCAGACCTGTTATTGCCTTCTTGTTGCCGTCTGCGAGCAGCCTCTGTTGGCCGCTACAAAACGTTTCAAACGCTCATAGCAAATGCACTGTTGCCCGTACACAGCACAGCACTTGCTATAGAATCTCTTACTGCCTTGTCAGAGCACCCCTTGGTGACGACCATCTGGTGATCAGACACGTGCAACAAGCTCCATAGCCAAGTCTTCAACCAGTCTCTGTCTATCTGTCTGTCTGTCGGTCGGTCGTCTGTCTTTTTGTCTCTCTTTCTGTCTGTTCGTCCATCTCTCTCTCTCTCTCTCTTCTATATATATATATATGTGTGTGTGTGTGTGTGTGTGTGTGTGTGTGTGTGTGTGTGTGTGTGTGTTGTGTGTGTGTGTTGTTGTGTGTGTGTGTGTGTGTGCGTGTGTGATTGTGTGTGTGTTATAAAATGTTAGAACAGCACAGACATATTAGATTGGAAGACTAGGCACTGCCTAAAGTCCTTATCTTGAATGATAAATTTTGAGTCTTGAGTTAAGACTCTCTCTCTCTCTCTCTCTCTCTCTCTCTCTCTCTCTCTCTCTCTCTCCCAATTTAACAACTGGCAAAATAAAAAAAGCACTGCACAAGCTAACAATATACGTCTAATTATTTGCGCATTAGCGGAGTCCCATGCTGCTGTAATTTCGAAGCAATAGCTTCGTACCAGCAATCAACTGGCTGGCTTGACATTTCGCCTTCCACATACAATACTCAGTATGTCGTTAGGACTGTACCAGCTGTACCAGCAGCTGGGTCGCATGCCGTGACAGCGTTTAGTTCTAACGTTCTATTCGCAGTGCGCTGCTGTTTGCCAGTCCAACGCTGTGTCGATTCAGACACATAAGATCGCGCTCGTTCTGTGGGGGTTTACAAGCTGGCATCAAACTGCCCATTCTTCAGGTCTGGACAACTGTAGAGTGGACAGCTGCATCTGATTCTTGTATACCGTGTGACGTGAGCTCCAGCAAGGATTTCTGACAGTAAGTTTTGTAAGGCCTAAGGAGCGTTGCTGTGAGTCGTAATGCATTCCGTGAATTCAGTCCAGTTCAATTCTGGTCATGACGTTTACATCCTAGCCCACCACAGAAGATCATCTTCAGAATTGTTACTTCGTCAAATACTTACGTAAGTTCGTTTCAAATTTTCAGTTGATTGCTGGTACACGGCCATTGCTTCAAATATACCACAGCCTGGGACTCTACTAATGGGAAAATAACTAGACGTATGTTATTTTTTTTTTTTAATTTAGATTTTCCCCTCCTTAAACCGGCATTATCATACTAATCCCATCACCTCATTTCACCTATGACAATGATTATCATCCTAAAGTACTGTTGATTTGAAATATGACAAGGATCACTATCCATCAGACATTGATAGTTTACCATTTTCCCGCAACCAGCATTATTATACTAACGCCACCACATTATTTCACTTATGACAACGATCATCATACATCAGCCATTGATCATTTCCTTTGTTTCCCCGACTGGCATTACCATACTAATACCACTACCTGATTCCACTTATATGACAATGATCATCATCCTTTTGTATTGTTGATCTCAATGATCATCATCTATCAGTCATTTTATTTTTTTCCCCTCCTTCAACCAGCATTATTATACTAATGCATCACATTAATTCACTTATGACAATGATCATCATCCTACAGTACTGTTGATCTCACTTATGACAATGATCATCATCCATCAGTCATTGATCATTTCCTTTATTTCCCCAACTGGCATTATTATACCAATGCCACTACACTATCCCACTTATGACAATGATCATCATCCTATAGTACTGTTGATCTCACTTATGACAATGATCATCATCCTATAGTACTGTTGATCTCACTTATGACAATGATCATCATCCTATAGTACTGTTGATCTCACTTATGACAATGATCATCATCCTATAGTACTGTTGATCTCACTTATGACAATGATCATCATCCTATAGTACTGTTGATCTCACTTATGACAATGATCATCATCCTATAGTACTGTTGATCTCAAATGCTCATCATGCATCAGTCAAAATTTGTTTCTTTGCTTTGTGTGTGTGTGTGTGTGTAGGTGTGTGTGCGTGCGTACGTGCGTGCGTGCGTGCGTGCGTGTGTGTGTGTGGTGTGTGTGTGTGTGTGTGTGTGTGTGTGTGTGTGTGTGTGTGTACAGTGTTTGTGTTTGTGTGTGTGTGCGTGCGTGCGTGCGTGTGTGTGTGTGTGTGTGTGTGCGTGTGTGTGTGTGTGTGTGTGTGTGTGTGTGTGTGTGTGTGTGTGTGTGTGTGTGTGTGTGATGTGTGTGTTTGTGGGGTTGTGGTTGTTTGTTGTTGTTGTTATTGGCATGTCAACACTTTTCCCATTGATCATTTTCACACAATCCCTTGCCAGCCAGTATTATTATACTATTATCCTAATACCAACACTCTCACTTCTCACAGTTAGTCTCATTATGATCATCATCCACCCACACTACTGTTTACACGTTTTTCTCCCCCTTTTTGTGTGAGTTTTCCCCCCAAACACATGATACACCTTTTCTCATTGATCATTTCTATCGCTTCTCAACCAACACGATCATATTAATGCCAACACATTATTTCACCTACCACAATGAGCACCATCCAACAGCACTGTTTACGTTTCCAACAATACTGTGTGCATGAATTTCCCACACACACCCCTCCCCACATACACGTATGTGTGGGCGGAGACATAGGAGCTTCCCCTCCCCCATTGCCCTCTCCACCGCTCCCCCTTTTTTTGTTTTCCCAACAATAATAGCTTCTCACCCATTAACCACTTCTATTCCTTTCCAATCATTATTACTATTGCCCACACGTCCACATATAACTATCCACATATAACTACTATCATCACAATCATCACCCGTCAAAGGTGTTTTTTTGTTGTTGTTGTTGTTTTGTTTGTTTTTTTTACATCCCTTACCACTAAGCACTATCATCAACCCACTATAATCACTACCGTCGCCAATACATCACATAATTAAGCAATGATTTCAAAACAAACTACAAACCCCACTGTTTCACACCCCCCCCCCCCCCCACCCCCAAAAAAAAGAAAAAAAGGAGAAAAGGAAAAAGGAGGAAAGAAAAAGAAAAGGAGAAAAAAAAAAACGTTCCCCTCCGTTCCTTTCTCCCCCCCCCCCCCCCCCTTTTTTTTTTCCCCCTTACCACTAAGAACTATTAATGATCCACTCTAATCACTACCGTCACCAATATACCATACCATTAAACAATAAATACGAACCAAACTACAAACCCACCGTTTCAACCCCACCTCGCCCCCCTACCCCCCGGTTTTTTTTTTCTTTTTAAACAAATCCACTTTACCAGTATCCCTACTCTCATTATATACGTTCACATCATCGCCACTATTAGTACTATTATTGCCATCAACATCACTATTATCGCAATCATCATTACTATATCAACTCCCATGATCCCTTCCTTAATGGCCTCGTTTTCATCCAAGCGCCATTATGGTTTTGTGCCGAATATGAGAAGATAAGTGGTTTTTCGTTCTTCGTTTTCGCTGTCCTAAATGTTATTTGTCTTTGCCTGAAAAAGACCCAAGAGGTCCAAATGCATCGCGTTTTGTCCTGTACTTTACTTGTCTGTGTCCTTGGCGGTAACTCACCCCCTCTTTTTCTAAATTTTAACTACATAATTGTTAAAGTGTATTTCTTAACTTGCAAACGTTACATAAAATCTCTCTTCAATAAAATCTTAGATAATATGAAGTATACTATCCTCTTTGACGAATTAAAAAAAAAATCACATCAGGTGGGACATCTCAGAGAACAAGTCTTTCATGATGTCTGCTGTAAGTGTTCATGTCTGACATCATGCCGGTCCCAGCACTCAGTGAGATCATGATTTGTTGAGAGTGGTACAAAGCATGGAAAATGCGAAGATATGGGTGGGTTTAAAAAGAGTGGCCCGTGTGTAATTGCAAAAACCTGTCTTCTTTATGGTCACGAATGGCAAATGGTAAAAAGCTCTTCAAAGTCTGGACGAATTTGACGATTGTCATCTGTTTACATATTCCAGTACTCTTGCCTGACATCTTTGACACAAGTCTGGATTTCACATCAGAGAGAGAGAGAGAGAGAGAGAGAGAGAGAGAGAGAGAGAGAGAGAGAGAGAGAGAGAGAGAGAGAGACTTTGACACTTTGATATTTATTGTCATTACCAAAGAGGACTTTTGACAGGGGGGGAGGGGGTAACAGAGCAATAACATTTCCCTCTTTCTTTCCTGCGAACAAATAGTACACATTGATTCCCAGTGTGTATCAAATCAAAGGTTAACGAGAACAAATAAAATCGTAACATTTCCTTCTGTCCTCACGCACAGGAGTAATGCAGTAAGGTTTAAAAAAAAAAGTAAGTCAGACTCGACCACCCACTCAATCAAATGATGACATTGTATCTTACTGATTTCTTCCACATGCGATGAATGATATTATTCATTCATATATCTCTTACAACGTATTATCTTAACTTTCACTATCCTTCATCTGTCTAATTTTCAATGCTTCTGCGATGAATTTCGCAACTGATTTAATTACAAGTTCATCATCTGATGATAACATGACAGCCACATCTTGTCTTTTCGCTGTATCTAACTGGAAAAAAATGAACAATTTTCCGCACTTCATTATAAGCAGTACAGTGGAACAGAAAGTGTTCTTCATCGTCAATAATGTATCTACATGCAGGACAAGGAGATTATGTGGGTGTTTCACATTCAAACCATCTTTTGTTCGCATTAAAACTTAAGTTCTCAACCTGAATCTTGCGTAATTTATTCTGTGCCATTTATCTGTTATGACATTGAGTAACTTTTCAGAATGAAACACTTTTTTAAATGAGAAAAACCAGCGATATGTTTCTTTACTTTCCATATCTGAGTGCCAATTCTGTTTGAAAGAACAAATAAGCCTGTCTTTAAATTCCGCAATGAACTGTTGCTCATTTCCTACTTCCCCTGTCATCCACACTATTCAAAAACCCTGTTTTGAAAGGACTTTCTTTACTTTCTAAGCCCAGTTTTCTTCACCTTTTTCCATTTCTAAAAGCATCATATCATAGGCTTGCCTGCTCAAACGGAACTGGGGTAGCTTCAAGATCTTAACCAGTACTTAATACATTTCACAAATGTATTTATATCCAAAGGGTATCTGCCCATCTCTCCATATAAAACAGTGTTGGATTAATGAATAGGTACTTGAAGGAAACGCTTCATGGTATACGTATGCACATTTTCCATTTGCGAATTTTCATGTAAGCCCCAAATTTCAGCTGCATATGTAATAACAGGTTTTATCTGTGCATCAGACATTTTCCAAAATATACCACACTCTGTACAATTTCAAAAGCACCTTTTTTCCCTTTTCTGTGAGATTCTTCCCATGCGTAACGGAAAGTTAATTTTGTTGAAACTATAATTCCTACATATTTATATGACTGAACTCCTTGAACATCTGCATTTCCATAAGACCATTTTTCATGCACTGATAGGTGGCCACCCATTCTAAAGACCGCTATATTCGTCTTATCCATGTTAACTGATAACCACAAGCGATCTGCCTCTTCTTTCAATACATTTAGTTGATTTTGCAGACCTACAACTGTTCCGGACAGAAGAACAACATCGTCAGCATACAATAATGAAACTAATTCAACTGCTCCAGCCATTATCTGGATACTATGTCTTCCTTTGCGGGACAATTCCACAGCCAGTTCGTTTATTTAAAAGAAAACAAATGTGGACTCAACAAGCATCCTGGTTTTACTCCATTTCGGCAGTCAAAATAATCTGGATACTCACTTTCACACGTATACATGCAAAGCACTGAGTTGTAGACACCTCTAACAGCCATGTACAATTTACTGTTAACACCACTTTCACGGAGTACATTCCACAGAGCATTCCGATTTACCGAGTCAAAGGCCTTCTTGAAATCTACAAATGCAAAGTAGAGCTTCGTCTTACAGAGTAGATGTTTTTGAATCAAAGAATATAGTGTAAATGGTCTATGGTGCTATAACTGGTTCTAAAACCTGCTTGTTCTTCCACTATTTTTTCTTCAGTTTCAGCCCATTCAGTTAATCTTGTATTCAGTATGTAAGTGTAGAATTCACTTAAAATACTGGTAAGTGATACTCCATGATGGTTGTCGGGATTGTTCACATCTCTTTTTTTTTTATAAATTGGTATAATAATAGATTAAGTCCACTCTGGTGAAAAATACCATTATCAAAACGTTAGGCGAATAAACGAACAAGGAAATCAATTACAGTTGTGTTTGCATTCTTCAACATTTCTGCTATGATTCTGTCTGGTCCTGCACTCTTTCCTAATTTTAAATGTGTAATACCAGCAACGATTTCTTCACTGGATATAGGATGATTAAACGATGGCTCAATTTCATTCTCTTCTACCACACCAGTCTCTTCTTCCTTAATTTTGTTGTAAAAACTATGCAAAACGCCCCAAAAATGGTCTTGCCACTGTTGAACTGAGATTTCGTTATGCACAAAACTCTTTTTATCTATAGATCTTATCACTGACCAGAGCATTTTAGAATCATTGACTGAATTTTTTAGTTTCTTTAACCTGAATTTTTTTTAGCTTCTTTAACCTACTTTCTTTAAACGCCAGTTCCTTTGTTTTCCTTAGCGAAACATACTCTTTACGTGATACAGCGTATTCTACTCTTTTCTTACTTTTATCCTTGGCTGTTTTGAATCTCTGAACTCTTTTTAATAACCTTTTAACTTCCTGTTTCTTTCGCTCGCACTCATTATCAAACCAGTCATTGTATGTTCTGCTACCTCTACAAATAACTCGAACAATACAAGCTGCAGCTCTGCACAAAGCACTGACAAATTTATCTAGACTCTCATTCACATCAATTTGTAATAATTGACGGGCTGTCTGTATGATGTTTAGAAATTCATCACATTCAAGTTCATTTCTGAATATACCTGCATATTCATCAGCCCAGACAATTTTTTCTTCATTTGTTCCGGTGAGAGAGAGAGAGAGAGAGAGAGAGAGAGAGAGAGAGAGAGAGAGAGAGAGAGAGAAGAGAGAGAGAGAGAGCACAACTGTTTATTTGTGGCATTCTTGGCAAGTCAAAAAGCACCTCATAGTATGTGATGACCAGCAGCCATGCAAAAACTGCTGTAGCCACCAGATTGGAGAAAGGTGGACAGTGAAATTAAAAAAAAGCAACACGTTGAGGGTATTTGAGGTCCAGGCCATCAATGGCCTCCAAAGCAGAAAGATTCACAAAGAATGAGAAAGTCTGTATGTCTGTATGTCTAGATTTGGAGACTATTTAAAGTATTAAGACAAAGGCTGTCAGCTCACCAGTATAGACAGAAACTGTCTGAAGTAATGTTTTAAACTTCTTTGAGATGGAGTTGTTAAAGAATAAACAGCACAAGCAATTCCTTCACCTGAGTTGGAGCTATCAATAAATATTTTGTGAACGGATGGAAATGTATAACCAAAATGTCTTTCCCGCTAGAGAGCGGGTGGAATCTTTACGTTTAGAGACGAGAATCCCGGTATGTGGACAGTTTATAGTGGATTGTCTGGAGTAAAACGTAAAAAAGAAAGAAAGAAAAAACCGATTCGACTGTAGCAAGTATGCAGAAACCCCCCCAGATACCCGGACCATTTAATAAAGGAGAGACTGGAGTTAAGAACTATAATCTTGGTTTTAAACCTTTCGTTTTATGTACAATTTAGTCATATATTAATTGTAGCAGAGCACTGAGGAAATCTTGTAATCAATCTGCATAAAAAGACACCTCCTGTCTTTCCCTGACTCAACAACTGTCTTCTAGCCTACAGAAATCACAGGCCTTATCTAAGTTTCACACCATACTCTAAAATATCCGGCTGAAATAAACCAAACACGTAGATATAAACATGTGTATGATGGGGGAAAAGGCAGATAAAGATACTAGACAGACGACAAATTGACTTCAGTGGTTCTTGTAATACGACTGAAGCCGGCTATGTAAAACTCTGTCGTAACAATGGATGGTTGTACTGAAGTCAGCCGCAAGAAGGATCATTAAACTAAAATCGGTCGTAACGAAAGATCGAGATTCTGGAATCGGATGTAACGAAAGATCACAACGCGAAAATTCACTGCAAAGAAAGATCGTATTACTAACATCAACAAAAACCAAAGTTCTTATTATAACATTGGTCGGAATGAGAAAACGTTTACGGATGAGACGCCATTTTCATTAGCGCTAGGCATCTCACTGTTGTGTACCGTACTGAATTCGTCAAGTTTTCTTTTGATCGGTCAGTTGGTTGATCAGTTAGTTCGTGAGACCGTGGTTAAAGTGTTACCAGTTGTAGGCACCCACCTCCTTCCTAACCCCTATTTGTTGCAGGATACACGCTGAGAGTTAAGGAAGCAGACAGGAGAGAGAGCAGACAAGCACGTCATGTTGCCCTTCATTCTCTGTCTACTTGTCACTGTGTCCAAGGGAGGTAAGCTGACAACTCTGAGTTGGGGGTGGAGGGAGACGGGGAGTGAGGACAAATGGGGGCTGTGTGGAAGAGGGTGGAGTAAGAGAGATGGTGTGGGTGGGATATATGGCAAGTTGTTCAGTTTACATATATGCCTACAGATAGACAGACAGACTGATGGACAGACGGATGGACAGACAGATAGACGACAGACAGACAGACAAAAAGGATATGTACACACACACACATGAATATGCAGACTTGCTATCTGACTTCTACCCAACCCCGTCTCTCCCCACCTTCCTCCTTCCCTCTCCCTGCCCCCATCTCTCTCTCTCTCTCTCTCTCTCTCTCTCTCTCTCTCTCTCAGATCACTGCTGGTATTGTCCATTTCTTTGCATGCACTTCACGCCCTCCCTTACCGTCAATACAATATATCATAGCAATGAAAAGCATGAGTTAACTGGATGAGAAGATAACTGGGACTGCACAGCAGACCTTCCATAATGAGAATACAATCCTAGCATCTATGGGAAGAGTGGCATGAGACCTGGTACTCCACTGCACTCAGCTTCATGAAAAGAACTGATGCTGACTGACCTCACTGTGCCATAGGAAAGCAGAATGGAGGAGGCTCACGTCTATGAGACTGAAAATGATGCCAGTCTAGCCAGCGGCCTGAGCGCTCTGGCTTCCAAGCCAGACTACTGGCCTTAGAGCTTGGACCAACAAAGCCTGTAGGCTCTGCAGCCTCTGATCTCACGACAGAGCTCTCAGAGTCTGGAGAGAAGACCACAAACCCAAAGACCACAGCACAGGCAGCTGAAAAGAGTTCTAGTTGGATGGGGAAGTTTCCAGCGTATAATAGGTGTCTCATAAGTATGTGGGTATGACATCCGTTAAAAAGACACTCATCGAGACGCCCGGCCATCCACGGACGGGCACCCAGCGTTTTTTGGTCCATTCAGAGTAAGTGGCTCATGACCGAAACTCTTATCTGTGGGAGGTTTTCTTCTCTGACGGCCTGCTTCTTGCCAACCGCCTGAACACCAGTGCTGCATGTTTGTCATTACACTGACTACAGAAGACAACCCTAAATTTTCTACCGGTCGTTAACATTAAAACTGCGATAGGCTGCACCGTACCTCGTCAATCATCCACAGATTTGTATTTCACGAGCATGAAAGCCAGGTCAGTAACATGGCCCTGTCCGTATTTCCTGGGGCTCACAGATCTACACCTTTTCTAGAGACAGTCTCGTGGACCTCTCGGTTTACTTGTTTGGTTTGTTACCATCTTTTTTTTTTTTTTTTTTGATCAGACTTTCTCAAGATGATTGCTCTCCCTTGCCACCAACCTTTCTTTCTTTAAATCAAAACATTACTTTTTTCATAATTATGAGGTGTGCTTCGTTTCAGTCTCACGTAATGAATGATCACGGTATACTAAGACATGAAGTGTGGTGCGATGTACAGAGTCAGGGCCTCGGTTCTTGGAAACAGCCTCAAACGTGACGGCCACTGTGGGAGACACTGCTGTTCTGCCCTGTGCTATCCGTGACCTCAGTCATTACGCGGTTGTATCTCTTGTCTGTCTGTCTTTCTGCCTGCCTGTCTGTCTGTCTTTCTGCCTGCCTGTCTGTCTGTCCATCCTGTTCATTTCATTTAATATGAAAAGGTGTTTGTGTAGATAAAGGTACATAGAGAGTTTGCCTGAAACCTCAACCCAGGACAACAGTTCAAATGTTCAGAAATCTTGTGAAAAAGACAACAACAACAACAAAACCGCGTCATCAGGAAAGAGAAACAACCCAAGAAACATCGCTGCAACACATCAGCTATCAGACAAAAATAATTGCAAAAGATTCAACAGGTGTAGCAAAACACTTTAGAAACTCGAGCCATCCTCCATTCCATGGTAATTCACTATCATCCACCTACTCCACTACCCCTTTGGATCTGATTCTTGTTGGCCATGATCCTTACTACCTACCACTGCCCCGTTTCTCTGTTTCTGTTCGTAGCTGACAGCAACGCAGTTTGTCTTAGTCTGATACAGTCCAACATATTCCCAGCACCAGTGAATGCACGGCTGTGAGACGTTCATGGGATCCATGTGTCTGTTCTGATCCAGCATACACAGGACGTCACTAACCAAGCCCCCAACTGACTACAGTAATAAATTCTTAATCATAAAATCAGAGCGAGTGATCGTTCCCTCACAAGCGACTGCTGCCATATCGTCCAGTTTTATTTCTGTATTACGGCCTTTTCACTCATCTTAATAAAGAAAACCATTCACTGTATTCCTCTAGACTGCTACCAGTCCTGTTTTCTGTGCTACGGTATTTTGATGCCGACGAAAGCTACGCACACAGTGAGTAGCCTTCTTTAACTGAGTGAACTGTTTAGTCAGGTAGCCGTTAGGTATTTTGATTTATTTGATTTTGATTTATTTTTCAAAATGATCATAGAATATACAACACCATGCTATGTGCCCCCCCCCCCCCCCTCCCCAGATTGTTATCATAATATATTCCTACAGTATTACAGCCTGTCCACAGCTGTCATAACACACCTTGCAATATTACAGCCTGTCTGCTGACGTCATAACACACCTTGCAGTATTACAGCCTGTCTACTGCTGTCATAACACCCCTTGCAGTATTACAGCCTGTCTACTGCTGTCATAACACCCCTTGCAGTATTACAGCCTGTCTACTGCTGTCATAACACCCCTTGCAGTATTACAGCCTGTCTACTGCTGTCATAACACCCCTTGTAGTATTACAACCCGTCTACTGCTGTCATAACACCACTTGCAGTATTACGGCCTGTCTACTGCTATCATAACACACCTTTTAGTATTACAGCTTGTCCACTGATGTCATAACACACCTTGCAGTATTACAGCTTGTCCACTGATGTCATAACACACCTTGCAGTATTACAGTCTGTCTACTGCTGTCATATCACCCCTTGCAGTATTACAGCCTGTCTACTGACGTCATAACACACCTTGCGGTATTACAGCCTGTCTACTGACGTCAAAACACACATTGTGTATTACAGCCTGTCTGCTGACGTCATAACACCTTGCAGCATTACAGTCTGTCTACTGCTGTCATAACACCTTACAGTATTACAGCTTGTCTGCTGATGTCGTAATACACCTTGCAGTATTACAACCTGTCTACTGCTGTCATAACACACCCTGCAGGATTACAGCCTGTCTGCGGATGTCATAACTCACCTTACAGTGTTACAGCCTGTCTACTGATGTCGTAATACACCTTGCAGTATTACAGTCTGTCTACTGCTGTCATAACACACCTTGCAGTATTACAGAGTGTCTGCTACTGTCATAACACACCTTGCAGTGTTACAGCCTGTCTACGGACGTCATAGCACTCCTTGCAGTATTACAGACTGTCTACTGCTGGCATAACACACCTTGCAGTGTTACAGCCTGTCTACTGACGTCATAACACCCCTTGCAGTATTACAGCCTGTCTACTGCTAGCATAACACACCTTGCAGTATTATAGCCTGTATGCTGCTGTCATAACACACCTTGCAGTGTTACAGCCTGTCTGCTACTGTCATAACACACCTTGCAGTATTACAGCCTGTCTGCTGATGTCATAACACACCTTGCTGTATTACAGCCTGTCTACTGCTGTCATAACACACCTTGCAGTGTTACAGCCTGTCTACTACTGTCATAACACACCTTGCACTATTACAGCCTGTATACTGCTGTCATAACACACCTTGAAGTACTGCAGCCTCTCTACCGCTGTCGTAACACACCTTGCAGTATTACCGCCTATCTGCTGCTGGCATAACACACCTTGCAGGGTTACAGCCTGTCTACTGATGTCGTAAAACCCCTTGCAGTATTACAGCCTGTGTACTGACGTCATAACACACCATGCAGTATTATAGCCTGTCTGCTGCTTTCATAAAACACATTGCAGTGTTACAGCCTGTCTACTGATGTCATAACACACTTTGCAGTATTACAGTCTGTCTACTGCTGTCATAACACACCTGGCAGTATTACAGCCTGTCTGCTGCTGTCATAACACACCTTGCACTATAACAGCCTGTCTGCTGCTGTCATAGCACACCTTGCAGTATTACAGCCTGTCTACTGCGGTCATAACTCACCTTGCAGTATGAAAGCCTGTCTACTGCTGTCTTAACACACCTTGCTCTATTACAGCCTGTCTACTGCTGTCATAACGCACCTTGCAGTATTACAGCCTGTCTACTGTTGTCATAACACCCCTTGCAGTGTTACAGCCTGTCTACTGACGTGATAACACCCCTTGTAGTATTACAGCCTGTCTACTGCTGTCGTAACACACCTTGCAGTATTACAGCCTGTCTACTGCTGTCATAACACCCTTGCAGTATTACAGCCTGTCTGCTGCTGTCATAACACTCCTTGCAGTATTACAGCCTGTCTGCTGCTGTTATAACACACCTTGCAGTATTACAGCCTGTCTGCTGCTGTCGTAACACACTTTGCAGTATTACAGCTTGTCTACTGCTGTCATAACACACATTGCCGTATTACAGCCTGTCTGCTGCTGTCATACCACACCTTGCACTATTACAGCCTGTCTACTGCTGTCATAACGCACCTTGCAGTATTACAGCCTGTCTACTGACGTCATAACACCCATTGCAGTATTACAGCCTGTCTACTGCTGTCGTAACACACCTTGCAGTATTGCAGCCTGTCTGCCGCTGTCATAACACACATTGCAGTATTACAGCCTGTCTGCTGCTGTCATAACACACCTTGCAGTATTACAGCCTGTCTGCTGATGTTGTAACTCACCTTGCAGTATTACAGCTTGTCTACTGCTGTCATAACACACCTTGCAGTATTAAAGCCTCTCTACTGCTGTCATAAAACACGTGGCAGTATTACAGCCTGTCCGCTGATGTCATAACACACCTTGCAGTATTACAGCCTGTCTGCTGACGTCGTAACACCTTGCAGCATTACAGTCTGTCTACTGCTGTCATAACACACCTTGCAGTATTACAGCCTGTCTACTGCTGTCATAACACACCTTGCAGTATTACAGCCTGTCTGCTGATGCCATAGCACACCTGGCAGTATTACAGGCTGTCTGCTTATATCATAACATACCTTGCAGTATTGCAGCCTGCTGGCTGCTGTCATAGCACACATTGCAGTATTACAGCCTGTCTACTGCGGTCATAACTCACCTTGCAGTATTAAAGCCTGTCTACTGCTGTCGTAACACACCTTGCAGTATTCCAGCCTGTCTGCTGATGTCATAACACACCTTGCAGTATTACAGCCTGTCTACTGCTGTCATAACACCCCTTGCAGTGTTACAGCCTGTCTACTGACGTGATAACACCCCTTGCAGTATTACAGCCTGTCTGCTGCTGTCATAACACACCTTGCACTATTACAGCCTGTCTACTGCTGTCATAACACACCTTGCAGTATTACAGCCTGTCTACTGCTGTCATAACACACCTTGCACTATTACAGCCTGTCTGCTGCTGTCATAACACACCTTGCAGTATTACAGCCTGTCTACTGCTGTCATAACACACCTTGCATTATTACAGCCTGTGTGCTGCTGTCATAACACAAGACCTTGCGATGCATTGATGAGGCTGGCTCTGCTGATCACAAGATGGTTCAATGTTATTATGATGGTACTGAGGTATTCGGCAATTCCAAAGTTCCCAGACATTTTCCTATTTCTCCTGATTGCTAACAGGTGACATGACTAGACCTCTTGACTGTTCAGATATGACGATGTCTGAAGCCCAGTCTCTGTAAATTGTTGACCGACCAATGTCTCCCCATGATTACGTGGTCAAATGACGGATCCACTTTCAGCTGACAGTTACCATCTGATCTGTTTGGATCCCAGCTTCTACTTAATGTCTTCATGTATGAATGGGTAGATTTTGTGACCACCCCTCTCTCTCTCTCTTATACTCTCTCTCTCTCTTTTACACACACACAGTCTGTGTGTGTGTGTGTGTGTGTGTGTGTGTTTTGTGTGTGTGTGTGTGTGTGTGTGTGTGAGTGTGTGTGTGTGTGTGTGTGTCTGTGTGTGTATGTGCCTGAGTGTGTGTGTGTGTGTGTGTGTATGTTTGTGTGTGTGTGTGTGTGTGTGTGTGTGTGTGTGTGTGTGTGTGTGAGAGAGAGAGAGAGAGAGAGAGAGAGAGAGAGAGAGAGAGAGATAGTGTCTCTGTGTGTCTGTGTCTGCGCGAGTGTATCTTTGTGTGTTTGTAATGTCCACGCATTACACACAGTTTCTACATTCATTTTTCATTTGCTTTCAATACAACCATCTGCTATTTTCCCATCTGCTTTCCAAGACTGCACTCATGCATAACAAAAGTCCCATTACTTAACAGATTATCTCAATGTCTTCTGACTGACAGGCGATGTGACTGAATTTGACACTCTCTGCTGATTGATGCAGGTGGTATGGCTGGACGCAGACGAGTTGCCACTGACCGTCAACGACCTCACCTTTACACCGGACGACAGGATCAGCATCCAGCGACCCTACCTGAAAGACTATAACTTAGTCATCCGGGACGTGAAGTTGAAAGACAGTGGGCAATATATGTGTCAAGTCAGCACAGTCCCTGTCATGACTAGATCTGTTACCTTAAAAGTTGCAGGTGAGCAATCAAGATAATGAGCAGGTACTTCAACGCATAGGTCAGACAGGTACTGTCTAAGCCCTGGGCTAGTGTGCAGGCCAAATCTCTGCTAAATTGTAATACATGAGAGGATTGTCTTCCTCCTATCTCAGTGACGAAATAGTTTGTCCATCAGCGGTAAATCCTACACACTGTGGTCTCGCATCTCATCCCATGTGATGTAGTTTGTATGTTCTACTCTGCACGCAGTGACACCCCTTGATGAAATCCAGACTGAAACAAATGCTTGGGAGG
This sequence comes from Conus canariensis, assembly GCA_033310375.1. Classification (NCBI taxonomy): domain Eukaryota; kingdom Metazoa; phylum Mollusca; class Gastropoda; order Neogastropoda; family Conidae; genus Conus; species Conus canariensis. The sequence continues at coordinate 57,055,925 of CM065722.1, read as the reverse complement.
AAAAGAGACGAACATCAGGGGGACGGATGGAGAGGAAGGAAGAGAGACTGACAGAGAGACAGGGAGGGAGGGAAGGAGAGAGGGAGGGAGAGAGTGAGCGAGCGAGAGCGAGAGAGAGAGGGAGAGAGAAAAACAGAGGGAGCAACACACACACACACACACACACACACACACACACACACACACACACACACACACAGAGAAGGAGGGAGGGAGCGAGCAAGTGAGAGCGAGAGAGAGGGAGAGAGAGAAAAGAGAGAGAGACAGAGAAGGCGAGAGAGAGAGAGAGTCACACAGAGATGGAGAGAGAGAGAGAGAGAGAGAGAGAGAGAGAGAGAGAGAGAGAGAGAGAGAGAGAGAGAGAGAGATTTTGACATTTTGAAAACGGGCGTCGGGTATAAAACATCTTCATCTGTTAGAGTATTTGGTTTCAGTCTTAAGTACAGACTGGTCACTGGACGCTACGACATGAGGTGTGCTGTGATTTTCAGAGCCAAGACCTCGGTTCTTGGAAACACCCAGAAACGTGATGGTCAATGTGGGAGGAACTGCTGTTCTGCCCTGTGCTATCAGTGACATCAATGATTACCAGGTTATATCTCCTGCTTGTCTGTCTTTCTGCCTGGGAGTCTGTCCACCCATCTTTGTCATGTCACACATGTCTGTATCAATCTGTATTTGTGAAGATGAAGGTGCATAGAAAGTTGGCCGAAGATTGATCCAGGACTTATTACTAAACAGTGCCATGTACATGAATAGGCAAAAACATTAAACAATCTTGTGGAAAAGACAAAGGCTTCATTAGAAAGAGTGATCCAGAGCAACCGCATGGCACAACATGAAACGTCAGTGCAGCACATGAGCAGTCAGACAGACGTGAGAACACTGCAGAAGAGTTAACAGGTGTCCCTGAACACGTCAGAAAGCCGAGCTATTTTCCACTCCGTGGCGATTCACTACCCTCCACCTACTCCACTACCCCTCTCTTTCACCAGTGGATCTGCATGTTGCTGCCTATGGCCCTCCCTCCTTACTACCCACCACTGCCCCCTTTTTCCACTGGTGGATTCTGCTGATAGTAACAGTGATGCAGTGTGTTTCAGTCTGTTACTGTCCAACACAGTCCCAACACCAAAGGCCCATGGAAAACTGTTAGTATGAGACGATCATGGGTGACGTGCCACAGGCGACACTGCAGTGTTGTGAGTTGGTGATGGTGCCCATATTTATGTGTCTGTTCTGATGAAGTATGCAAGGGTGTCACTAACCAAGCTCCCAATTGATACAGTAACTGCTGAATTATGAAGTCAGAGTCAATGAGCGGTCTCCTTCACAAGGGACTCCTATCATGTGGTCCAAACTTTCCATATAACGGCCTTTTCACTTCTATCAATATACAACGGCTTGCAGTGTATTTTCCTAGACTGGTACCGGTGCTGTTTTTCTGTACTACGGTATTTTGAACTGTCTTAATATTTTCACATATTTCAGAACATAACGCCATGTTGTGCGCCCTCCGAGATTGCTGTCGTATGGTTCTGTCTTTCAGACTTACAGTCTGTTTGCTGATGCCAATACTCACCACCCAACTATGCATGGTCATGCCAGATTTTGCTCAGCACGACATGATTCAAAGTTACCATGCTGCTGAGAAGGAAATTCGGCAATTCCAGGGGCCGCAGATGGTTTCCTTTTTCTCCTGACGATTGCCAGATTAAACGACTGGACCTGTTTGCTCCTCACTGTTCACCTAACGTTGTTCAGGGAGCTCAGTTCCTGTTGATCGATTTGTCCCAATCGATGATGGATCAAATGTCCAGATCAACTTTCACCTGATGGCTGACATACATTCTCCTTAGTGTCTATTGTATGGATGGGCGGATTTTTGCCCTCCCACCTTTCTCGCTATTTCCCTCTATCTTTTGTGTGTGTGTGTGTGTGTGTGTGTGTGTGTGTGTGTGTGTGTGTGTGTGTGTGCATGGTGCGCGCGCGCGCGCGCGCGCGTGTGTGGTATGTGTGTGTGTATGAGTGTGTGTGCGCGCGCGTGTGTGTGTGTGGCGCGCGCGCGTCTATGTGTGTATGTGGTTGTGAGTGTATCTTTGTATGTTTGTAATTCCATCACATTACACATGATAATTTTCACAGACACACTACCTCATGAAAGCAGTCAGGGGGCCAGGAGAGAAAGCCAATTTGTTGTCCCCAGGCTGGCATGTTTCGTTTGCTTTCAGTATCGCCTAGGGCATATTTCCTTCTTCTATCTGCTTTCAGTATTATCTTAGGGCATTTTTCCTTCTTCTATCTGCTTTCAGTACTACCTAGGGCATATTTCCTTCTTCCATCTGCTTTAAGTATTACCTAGGGCATTTTTCCTTCTTCTATCTGCTTTCAGTATTACCTTAGGGCATTTTCCCTTCTTCTATCGGCTTTCAGTATTACCTAGGGCACATTTCCTTCTTCTATCTGCTTTCAGTATTACCTAGGGCACATTTCCTTCTTCTATCTAAGACTGCACTCTCATGAACAGTAGACATGACCATCCTTAAATGATAATGTCTGCTGACTGACAGGTGATATAACAGAATTCTGCTGTCTTCTGATTGCTGCAGGTGCAATGGCTGGATCCAGACCAGCACATACTGTCCACCAATGAACACCGCATGGTGAATGACTTCAGGGTGAGCGTAGAGCGACCCAACCAGACATACTGGTCCTTGGTCATCCGTGACGTGGACATGTCAGACAGTGGGCAATACCAGTGTCGAGTCGGCACCTCCCCTGTCATGTCACAATCTGTTACCTTAAGAGTTATGGGTAAGCAGTCAATGTTATGAACAGGTACTCTAATGCATAGGTCAGACAGGTATCGCATAAGCGTTGGGCCGGACATCTGGTAAGTTGTATCCATAAGATCATGGTCTTTAATCCATTTATTTCAATGACTAAACTTTCAGTCCATCGGGGGTAAATCCTACACACTGTGGTCTCGCATCTCATCCCTTGGGATGTAGTTTGTATGTTCTACTCTCCATGCAGTGACACCCCTTGATGAAATCCAAACTGAAACAAATCCTTAGCACAGAGAGAGAGAGAGAGAGAGAGAGAGAGAGGAGAGACAGACAGACAGACAGACAGACAGACAGAGAGATTTTGACATCTTGAAAACAGGTGTTGGGTAGAAATAATCTTCATCTTAGAAAAGTAGTTACAGACTCAGAATCAAAAACTTACTGGGAGAATATTTCGACAGGGTCGCCCTGTCTTCTTCAGCTCACTGTTGCTGTTGTGGCAGCGAGGCTTGATGGACGACTGTTGTGGGGGGTGAACGGTTGTCATGATCTGATTGTAGATGGGGGGGGGGAGTTCAAAGCCTTGATCTCTGTTCAGGCTGGGGCGTCTGGTCTTAGAAAAGTTAAAGAAGCCATCGAAATTAAGACCAGACGCCCCAGCCTGAACAGAGATCAAGGCTTTGAACACCCCCCCCCCCCCCCATCTACAATCAGATCCTGACAACCGTTCACGCCCCACAACAGTCGTCCCATCAAGCCTCGCTGCCACAACAGCAACAGTGAGCTGAAGAAGACAGGGCGACCCTGTCGAAATATTCTCCAAGTAATTTTTTGATTCTGAGTCTGTAACTGTTTCTAATGTCGAATCCAGAATCCAATATTTGTATTAATCTTCATCTGTTAAGGTATTGGTTTCAGGCTGGTCACTCTGTGCTATGAGTTTCAGACATGAGTCGTCGGTTCTTGGAAACAGCCAGAAACGTGACGGCCACAGTGGGAGACACTGCTGTTCTGCCCTGTGCTGTCAGTGACCTCAAAGATTACAAGGTTACTTCTCTTGTCTGTCTGTCTTCCTGCCTGTCTGTCCTGTCCAGTTTTACCACTTGTGGATCCGCTTCCAGCTGACAGTAATGCAGTGTGCCTCAGTCTGATACTGTCCAACACAGTCCCAGCACTAGTGGTCAAACAGAAAACTGTATTAGATGACCATGGGTACTCTCCCTCCCACTCCCACTACCCCCACTCCCAGCAAAGAAGACACTGCATTGTTGGGCGTCGTTGATGGTGCTCATATGTGCATGTTCTGATCAAGCAAATGCAGGACATCATTGCCAAGCCCCCAGCTGACTACAGTAATTGCTAAATCGTTAAAGTCCGAATGAGTGAGTACTCTCCTTCACGAGGAAGTGCTAGTACATGGTCCAGTCTTTCTGTGTTAAAGCCTTTTCACTAATCTCCATATACAACACCTTGCCATGCATTCTCCTAGACTGCTACCAGTCCTGTTTTTCTGTACTACGGCATTTGGTCTGTCTTCATATGTTCACATACTTTAGTATACAACACCATGTGTCCACACAGACTGCTGTCACATGGTCCTGTCTTGCTGTATTACAGCCTGTTTACTGATGTCAATACACGCCACCTTCTATTGTCAAGCCAGGCCCTGCCCAGCCCGAGACATATCAAAGTTAGAATGATGGTTTTGAGGTAATTCGGCAGTTCCAGATGCCCCGGAGAGTTCCCTATTTCTCCTGATTGTTCACAGGCTAAATGACCACAACCATTTTCTCCTGACCGTTCAACTATAATGACGTCTTGAGCTCAGTTTCCGTTGTTTGTGGACAGACCAGTTTCTCCTGATTAATGACAGGTCGCATGTCCAGACCCAGCTTGACCTGACAATTGACATAAGATTAGATTGGTTCCCAACTTCTTATTCTCTTTATGTATAAATCCTGTGTTTGTGACATCTCTCTGTGTGTGTGTGTGTGTGTGTGTGTGTGTGTGTGTGTGTGTGTGTGTGTGTGTGTGTGTGTGTGTGTGTGTGTAGATGCCAGCATGTATGATCTGATGTTAAACTGTTGACACCTTCAGGGCGACAACCAAATCCTCAGTTCCTCCTGGTTGTTGACAAGCGATATGACTGGATTCTAGTTTCTGACTGTTGCCAGGTGCTATATGGATCTCAGTGTTCTTTACCTGTTGATTGATAATTCACATGATTGATTGTGTATTGCCCTGACTGAACACAGATGGCGTGTCAAGGTATCTGGATTGTTGAAAGGTGGTATGCCTGGACTCCAATGTCGTCGGATAATTGACTGATACAGTGAAGTCCAAACGTTCCATTTCCCCCCTGACTGAGCAGAGATGGATGTCAGTGCCCAGCTCCATTGCATCTTTAACGGCCGATAAGTCTGGAGTTAATGTCCCCTGATTGTTAACCGATAATGGACTTAAGACCCCATGTTTCCTGACTGTTAGAAATGATAACTCCTGATGTCACTGTGTCCTAGCATTCTGATGCACCATATCATTAAGTTCCAGTGGTTTCCAATTATTCACCAATGACATGTCCGGATCCCAGTGTCTCCTCACTGTTAACAAACGAAGTGTCTCAATTCCGGTGTCTCCTTTTTGGTGACTGTTGATATGTCTGGATCCACAAGCAGATGAAGAATGATAAGAATGAGAAGATCATTGCTGCTTTTGATGCATAGTGTATTCTTTTCACGTAAATGCCTGAATGGTTTTCCTTGTGCCAATTTAAAGACCGAGTCCCAGCATGCATGGATATCTCTCTGGTAAAAACCGATTCCTTCACTACGATGCTAAACACTGTATCCACTCAATTCATAAATGGATATGGATCCACAACACACAACAATAGACCTCAATCTTTAATGTTATATCAACATTTTTTCCCCAATGCTTTGCAATCAACATGAAATGTTTATACGTCGTGTTGTAAAAAATACATTTCATGTCAATTTCCTGTTCTGATTTAAAACCACCTGCCAGGATCCTTGTTTGTTGTAATGATTGACAGCATCCTTGGTTGTCATAATTATCGACAGGATCCTTGTTTGCAATAATTATCGACAAAATACTTGTTTCTCGTAATTATCGACAGCATCCTTGTGTGTCATGTTATCGACAGGGTCCTTGTTTGTCGTAATTATTGACTGGATCCTTGTTTCTCAAAATTCTCAACACGATCCTTGTTTGTCATAATTGCTGACAGGATCCTAGTCTGTCGTAATTTTGACAGGATCCTTCTTTGTCATAACTGTTGACAGGATCTTGTTTGTCACCTTTTGGACAAAACGCTTCTTTGCCATGATTGTTGACAGGATCCTTGTTTGTCACAATTATTGACAGATACTTGTTTGTCATAATTGTTGACAGGATCCTTGTTGGTCATAATTGTTGACAGGATCCTTGTTGGTCATAATCGTTGACAGGATCCTCTTTTGTCGTCATTTTTGACAGATCCTTGTTTGTCATAATTATGAACAGGTTCCTTGTTTGTCATAATTAATGACAGGATCCTTGTTTGTTATAATTTTTACAGGATCCTTGTTTGTCATAATATTGACAGGATCCTTGTTTGTCATAGATTTTACAGGATCCTTCTTTGTCATAACTATTAACAGTTTCCTTGTTTGTCATAATTGTTGACAGGATCCTTGTTTGTCATGTTATTGACAAGATCCTTGTTTGTCATAGTTTTTACAGGATGATTGTTTGTCATAATTTGGACAGGATCCTTGCTTGTCATAA
>CM065722.1:56969350-57044350 GCA_033310375.1 Conus canariensis | reverse complement strand
ACCTAGCACACAGACTGACTAAGGGACGAGGTATCTTGTTACGCATGGGTCTTTTCTGCATTGTGGCTTGGTAAATGAGTGCCACGAGGAAATAAAACCACTGTCCTTGAGGTTAGGTGGCTTGAATTAGTGCACCACAGGAACAAACTTTACTGCGTTTAAAATCTGTACATCATTCGTCATTTTCCTTTTTGATTCCGAAATCATTGCTGTACAAACATGGCACTGTGGCTGAACGTAGAATAACTGCTAGTGAAAACTGAAGAAAGAGAGACAGAGTGATGGAGAGCGAGAGAGACAGAGAGAGAGAGAGAGAGAGAGAGAGAGAGAGAGAGAGAGAGAGAGAGAGAGAGAGAGAGAGACAGAGAGAGAGGGAGGGAGAGAGGGAGAGAGAGAGACAGAGAGAGTGAGAGAGACACAGAGAGAGAGAGGCTTTAAACAAAGAACAGCGTTGTGTACACACACCACACCACACCACACCACACACACATACACGCACGCACGCACGCACACACAACACAACACACACATGCACACACGCATATATGCGTGCACGCGCGCGCGCGCGCGCGCCCACACACACACACAAATACATAATCAGGAGAATGGGTGGACACATACACACAAACGCAGATATGCACACACACACACACACACACACACACACACACACACACACACACGCGCGCGCGCGCGCGCGCACGCACGCACACACGTACGCACGCACACACACACACGCACACACACACAAACACATGATCAGGAGAATGGGTGGACAGGCACACACACGCACGCAGACATACACACACACACACACACACACACACACACACACACACACACACACACATAATTAGGAGAACGGGTGGAAGGACGGGAAATTAAGGGGGGTGGGGGGGGGGGGTAGGCAAGTGAAAGAAATCATTCAAGTAATGCCAATGTTACACTTACATCGCAACATTGCCTTGCAATAACAGCGTGCAACCTTAAAAATACTCGTCATGATCGACTTCCCAAAACGACAAATATTGTGTCTCAAAAATGCGTCACTTACATGGAATAATTGAATACGATCTCACACACACACACACACACACACACACACACACACACACACACACACACACACACACACACACAAGGCATTCAACTGTGCTTACCAAGACGAAAACGAAAAAGCACATTAAGTGAAGAAGCAGAATGAGAAATCAAATCAAAGAGACAGAGGTGAAAACAGAGCGTGCTTCTCTCTGGTTTAGATTCTTTCCCCTTGAACACCCACTTCATCTTCAATACCACCTACCACATGAAACTGTCTGCATGGAGTAGAAGTAAGATTTTCTACTACTAAACAGGCACCGCCACATTCCACAAACACCATAAACAGCAACATCCTCTCACCCCTTGGTCCTTTGCACAATTCCAACTGTCGAGCACAGCACGCATATCATATATGAACTATATTCACATTCTCCTCCGCAAGAGGAGATAATCTAATGGCAGAAAAAGGCTCAACGAAGCTGCAGAAAGCTTCTTGCAGTGCGTGTGTGTGTGTGTGTGTGTGTGTGTGTGTGGTGTGTGTGTGTGTGTGTGTGTGTGTGTGTGCGTGCATATGTGTGGTGGTGGTGGTGGTAGTAGTGGTGGCGGTGACAGGGTGGTGGCTGCAGTCTCGTTGTCCCACTCATACGTAGAGATGTCATATTTTGTTAATTTTATAATTCTGAAACCACAGATGTTGCCACATTGCAATAAACACACGACATACACATGAACATACAAACAACCAAGAAGGAGCGCAGAGGGGTCTGAACAGACGGGAGGCTCTCACCAGTGTGGCTCAGCAATTTAGCAGCTATTGTCGTCAGTTCGCGGTTTCTCGCGTGTCTCAGAACACCGCCAAAGTGACTCAGCAGCAGAGCAGCGTCTCCTCTGGGGTGGTTCCTCATGACAAACCCGACACAGATCGCCGCTTGTGGACTTCCAGTACTGTAGCTGTGACACAATAATCAAGGAAGCGGCCTAAAATGAGCAGTATGGAAATGATGTAACTGAAAGAGATTAATAGCAGTGAGACTCAGAGAGAGAGAGAGAGAGAGAGAGAGAGAGAGAGAGAGAGAGAGAGAGAGAGAGAGAGAGAGAGAAGAAGAAGAAGAAGAAGAAGAAGAAGAAGAAAAGAACATGAAAACTAAAAGAAATTCGGTCACCTTTTCTGTTGGAATCTGATTCTGATCTGGATTCTGATCACCATCTTTTCAGTAGCTGGACAGGACGAGGTTACGTCACTGAGGCCCCGCTACGACGGCCATGACGTCATGAACGGCTCCATGTCATATAACGTCACCTGGGCATCTGGGCAAGGTTCGTCGACATTCCTGGCCACGACGCACTCGCTGCTTTTGTCTGCTGCCCTGGTCTACTGGGTCTGCTGGTTATGAGTCCACATCTGTCCAACGACAACATTCACCTGGAATGATTTGACAGCTACATCCGTTCTGTCCGTCAAAAAGAAATAGCCATTTGTTTTTGAAGCTCAGAAAATTAAAAACAAGACAACATTCTTCTACTGTTAGATTTGACTATTCTTTGCACAATCTTAACGAGGTTTGACGTCACTGAAGGCTGTGCTAGAGTTGAAATTACAGACGGTGATTTGCCAGTCACCAGCTTATGTCATGCCTCCCCCCTTCTTCCCCGCCCCCCCCCCCCCCCCCCCCCCCCCCCCGCCCCACCTTTTGTTTCCTTGTTTTGTTTGTTTTGATTTGATTTGCTTGGAAGCATTGATTTCTACACACACACACACACACACACACACACACACACACACACACACACACACACACACACACTGTCTGTCAAGATCCACTGCAGTTCGCCCACACCAGAGGTAAGAGCACAGAAGATGCCATCCTGACAATGCTGCACCACCTCCACCAGCACCTTGATAGCTAGGGACGTTCGCCAGGGTTCTGTCTGTGGACTTTTCAAGTGCCTTCAACACCATACAGCCCTATCTCCTCGTCAGGAAACTCCTGGCCATGGTTGTTAATCCAGAGATCATCAAATGGATCTTCAGCTTCCTGACTGACAGACCGCAGCAAGTCGCAGTTGGCCGGGTTGTCTCCGATGTCTGGTGACCAATACAGGAGCCCCACAGGGACGTGTTATGTCGCCTGGCCTGTTCATCATCTATACAGCTGACTGCCGCACCAGGGAGGCATGCAATGTGCAGATCAAGTTCACAGGTGATACGTCACTTACAGGGCTGATCCAGGACTCTGATGAGACCAAATACTGAGAGGCAGTCGGCGAGTTGGTGCGACAGGGACTTCCTTCAGCTCAATGTCCCCAAGACAGAGGAGATGGTCATCGACTTCCGCAGGAACCCAAGCAGCAGCCACCCACCTGTCATCAAGCAAGAGGAAGTGCGCATTGTGCGCACCTACAAGTACCTCGGCACAGACATTGACGACAAGCTGGAGTGGACCCCTAACATCGACATGTGCTGCAAGAAGGCCAGCCAGCGTCTTTTCTCTCTGCGGAAGCTCCGACAGTTCAGGGTCAACAGCACCATCCTGAACAATGTTCTATCAGTCGGTGATCCAGTCCATCTTCCTCTACAATCATCTGTGCTTCTTCAGCTCCCTGAGTGATGCAGATAGGGGAAGGTTGGAGAAAAGTGTGTCTGCTGCAGGGAAGTCAATCGGCCGAGGTCTCACGTCTCTTGCTGACATTCACGTCACAGCAAGCTCCAAGAAGGCCCGGGCCATTCTCCAAGATCAGAGCCATCCGCTCAACCCTGCTCTGTCGGCCTGCATCTCCAATCGTAACTCTGGTCGACTGCTGTCCATGAGATGCAGAACATCCAGATATAAGGATTCTTTCCTGCCATCATCCGTCAGAACCCTGAATGAGGCTTGCAGGCGGAGCTGAGAGTCGATGCCCTTGCTGGCAGATTCAGTAATACAGTAATCATCCTGACCGCTCCCCCTCTCCTCACTCCAGCCAGTACATCCTTAAACTACACTCCCCCCCTTTCCCCCGTCTCCATTCCCAATCCCCTCCCCCCCCCCCCCCCCCCACCCCCCGCCTTCCTATCACAACTGTGCTGTCTCAGGATTGAAATGTTGGTGCAATGACGATGATGATTGCAGTGATAATGATAACGATAATAACAGAATTTTAGAACCCACGCACACCTACACAGACTCATGACAGACATTCAAGCACATGCAGATTTACTTGCAAGCATAGGCACCCACATATATGCACTCATTTATGCATTCTTGCATACACGCATACACATACACTCACGCGCTTATGCGCAGACACATGCAGAGAACTATAAAATAGGCATTCTGGCTCACCCACCTCCGCCAGCTCCAACCGGCTGGAGCTGGCGGAGGTGGGTGAGCCAGAATGCCTATTTTATAGTTCTCTCATGCACATCCACACGCGCATACATGCTTGTGTACACAAACACGCAGGCACACTTGCACACGCGCATGCACAAACATGCTCACACACGCGCAGACACTCACACAATCAGACATGAGTGTACATGTCTCAGGATTGAAATGTTGGTGCAATGACGATGATGATTGCAGTGATAATGATAACGATAATAACAGAATTTTAGAACCCACGCACACCTACACAGACTCATGACAGACATTCAAGCACATGCAGATTTACTTGCAAGCATAGGCACCCACATATATGCACTCATTTATGCATTCTTGCATACACGCATACACATACACTCACGCGCTTATGCGCAGACACATGCAGAGAACTATAAAATAGGCATTCTGGCTCACCCACCTCCGCCAGCTCCAACCGGCTGGAGCTGGCGGAGGTGGGTGAGCCAGAATGCCTATTTTATAGTTCTCTCATGCACATCCACACGCGCATACATGCTTGTGTACACAAACACGCAGGCACACTTGCACACGCGCATGCACAAACATGCTCACACACGCGCAGACACTCACACAATCAGACATGAGTGTACATGCCCACACACAGGCACAAATAGTACTAACAAATGGTTACATACATATTCAATGTGGTTGTACTGTTGATAGGTATATTACGGAGATCTAGTCCTTTGATCTTATGTTCATACAATGTTTATAACCATTATATGTTGGATTGTGATGTGTAGAGAAGTAAACAAGTGGCGAGTGTTGATGTTTAATTTTTAGCTTATTAATTTGATTTTATTCTATTATTTTACTTTGCATTTTATGATGTGATATTGCAATGTGTCACAACGAAATAATTTTCCTTCATGGACAAAATAAACAACTTGTGAACTTGTGTCTGCCTGTCTATCTCCCTTGACGTGCCTAGTCTGATATGTTGTATACTGTTCATCAAAATACTGATTGTGAGAGTGGTTAATTGTTTCATTGTATATATTTTTTATTTCTATGAATGCATTGCTTCACGTTTCTTCTTTTCTTCATTATTGTAATGGACCTTTATTTATTTTTTTTGTGAGGGCAGGATGCAAACGAAAGATGTAAAGCTTATTCTTTAACCCTCAATAAAGAGAATTTTGACTTGACTTTACACGCGCGCGCGCGCGCGCACGCACGCACGCACCCACACACACACACACACACACACACACACACACACACACACACACACACACACACACAGAATTAGACAGAGAGAAAGAAATGGGTAAAGCGAGAGAGAGAAAGGGGGTGGGGTGGACAGGCGAATTTGTTGCAGAACTGTTCGCCATTTCACATCCGGGGCGGCGAAATGTCAACGGTAAAATGTAATACGCCCATTCTGCTGAACGAATCCCGAGCACAAGCGATGGCGGGAGATAATTAGCATAACCTTCAGGACAAAGGCGACGATTTTCCATGGGAACAGACTCCGAGTCTTCAGTGGCAGTGCAGCAGCAGAGAAAGCGCGATACTAAGCTCTTCCACCCCCTCCAACGACAGGGAGAGAATGCAAACAGAAAACAGATTGGTGTATTTGTCGTTAGAGTATTAAATGCAAGTTTCAAGAAAGGAGAACTGTCATGTGTACAAAGAGAGGGAATCATTACATGTATGCCAAAATGTGATAAATCCAGACAGTACATAAAAAAACTGGAGACCTATTTCTCTGTTAAATGTCGTTTATAAGATAGGATCCTCTTGCATTGCCAACAGAATAAAATCTGTGTTGCCTAAAATCATAAATGAAGATCAGACTGGATTTATTAGAAATAGATACATTGGCGACAACATAAGATTGATATTTGACACTATATCCTATTTAGATGAAAATGATCTGCCTGGTTTGTTGTTAAACATAGACTTTGAAAAAACCTTTTATTCGATTAACTGGGAATTTATGTCTAAAGTCCTAAAAGCATTTGGTTTCCAAAGAGATATTTGTAGATGGATAAGCACATTCTACAAAAATATCAAGTCTTGTGTTAATGTGAACGGACAGGTTTCACATTGGTTCGATATTAAAAAAAGGATGTCGACAAGGACACCCAATTTCACCATATCTGTTCGAAATTTGTGTCGAAATATTAGCCATTATGGTAAGGGAAAATCAAGATATTCAGGGAATCAGAATGAATGAAACTGAATTTAAGATATCTCAATATGCTGATGACACCGAGTTCTTACTAGCAGGGGATAAGAAATCCTTTGAAACTTGTACTGAAGTTCTTTTAAGATTTGACTGTGTCTCAGGTCTTCATATGAATTTAAGTAAAACGAGCGCAGTTTGGCTTGGAAGTGTAAAAAATAGTCAAAACCACTACATGGACCACTTAGAAACTGTATGGAATCCACAAAAATTTAGAATACGTGGTATATGGTTCACAAATGCCTTGAAAGATTGCATAGAAATAAACTACGCAGAAAGACTAGCAGATGTAAATCATTTGTTCAAAATATGGGTAAAACGCCAGATTACGCCCCTAGGTAGAGTAGCAATTTTGAAATCCATCATCCTTTCGAAGCTGACTCATCTTTGGCTGTTTCTACCAAACCGCCAGATGTTTTCTTTCAAACATGCCAGAAAATATGTTACAAGTTTGTGTGGAATAAAAAAAAAAACAGAAAAAAATCAGTCGAAAAACAGTGCATAAAAGCATACAGAATGGAGGTATTGGTCTTCCTGATGTAAAAACCTACGTCACATCTTTAAAACTATCCTGGATCCGTAGGACTGAGAGATCAAACCACAAATGGAAACTATTCTTCTCAGTAATTTTCCTCATTGGCCTGATATGAGTAATCATGGTCCAGAGATTATCTCAAAATTTACAAAATATAGTCCGTTCTGGGCAGATGTTCTTGAAGCTTACAAACTTTTTTTTAAATTACAAATGTCTGCCAAAAAAAATCCGCTGAACTACTTGCTGAACCAGTGTGCTTCAACAAACGTATGCAAGTTGGGAAAAGACACATTGTCTCTAAAAATGCTTCAAAACAAAAGTGTCTATTATCTCGCAATTTTTTTTTACGATAATGGTCAGTTTCTTTCCCACGGACAATTTAAGGAAAAATATGATGTCAACATTGATTTTCTAACTTATACAGGGTATAAGTTAGCAATAATTGAATTCATAAAAAAATTGACATTACCATCTAAAACAACAAATGTATTACTTCTCCACTCTGTTATAAGATATTGTTTGCCACTTATAAAGGTTCAAAGACTTATTACAATATACTGATTGATAATCAATTGAGAGCTCCGTGCTGTGACAAATGGGACATCAAACTTTCACAAGCTCATGACTGGAATTCATGCTTTTTTTAATGCACATAAGATTACAGATGTAAAACTTAAGTGGTTTCAGCTAAGAATAATTCACAGGTGTTTAGTTACAAATGTTATTTTGAAAGAAATCGGTGTTACTGATAATGATAACTGCAGTTTTTGTGGATAATTTAAAGATTCTATTGACCACATGTTTTGGAAATGTACTCATGTCAAATGTTTTTGGAGTAGGTTAATTGATTTAGTAAAAGAGAAATGCACTCATGCACAGAATATACGCCTAACAGTGTCTCTCATACTTTTAGGTTTCGACATAACAATCGCAATTGATTACAGTTTTCACTTCACTATTCTTCTAGCAAAACATTACCTATATAAGTGTAAGTTAGAAGGCAGTCTTCCACATGTAGCAGTTTTCTTGAAAATTTTGACCAATAGATATAGAACAGAAAAATATTATTCATACTTAACCATGAACCACGTGGATTTTCATGCCAGATGGCTTGCTTATGAAGCTTTGGTTTCTGATACCTAGCTGCTTTAGCTACCGTCTCAGGAACATGTCTTTTCTGTATTAATATATAAATGCGTATGATGTATTAACAACAATTACTAGACTAATCATGTCATCTTTTTCCTTTTTTTTTGTTTTTGTTTTGGTTTGATCCTTTGCTGAGGATATCCTGTGTGGCCCTTGTCTGCTGCTGAAATATTTATGTTATTGGCACTCAAGAAATAATGTACCTTATGATAATAACATGTATTATCTTCACTTGCTGTGATCCAACCCATTCTGTCACCCTGTTTCTTTGCTTGTCTGTTCGTCTGTCTGTCTATCTGTCCGTCTGTTTTTCCTATATTATTATAATTTTTTTTTTTTTTTTTTTTTTTGTTGCTGTCCCAACCTCTGTGCCACCTCAGAGGCAGTGCACCCATGCCGCTCATTCCGACACCCCGTCCACAGCCGCAGCCCGGTCGGCCCCGCCGCAGCCCGGCACCGGCAATCCACAGGGAACAGTCAATGTCAAGTCGTCGAGAGGCAACCCACTGGAGGAGACACTGCACTGCTGCCGAGTCACTTCGGTGGTGTTCAGTGGCGCCTGTTCTGATCTAACATACGCAGGACACCACCTACTAAGCCCCCTACTGACGACAATAATTGCTTAGTCGCGGAGCCGGCGTGAGTGAGCTCTCCCCCGGAGGGCGCCACCACGTCCGTCCAACGACAGCCCGCATGGACTCGCCGATACCGGTGACCCCGACGGAACCAAACCAAGGCCACAGACGTGGAGAGGACATCGAAATTGAGGTCACCATGAGAGCAGGGCATGAAGGGCCACAGAATTTGAGATATTTTTTTTATGCTGATCGATGACAATGAGGATGATTAAGATGATGCTACGGATTTCCATTTCGGTCTGAGACTACATGACAGGGCTGTACTCTACGCTTCCTTTCATAATATATCCCGGCGTCAACCAGGCCCGAGAGATACAGGCACCTGCAGTGTTGGTCAGGAAATTTGAGCAACACTCTCAGAAACGCATCCTTTAAGTGGATGAAACTCGACTGTGTGGTCCCAGTCTTCCCAACTGAGTCCGCAGCAACTCAACTCTGGGTAGGAGCCGGTCGGGGCAGAAAAACCCACATGACTTCTGATGGGATTCGAACCCACGACCTCCCAGCCGGGAGTCCGCGACGCTAACCACTTCGCCACGGCGGCTGGTTTTTCCTATATTATTTGTGTGCACGTGCTAATTTATTTTGCAATATATGTGTGTATAATATATATTGTATATTTTTTCTTTTTTTCATCAAACGCATGTATACATCTGTTTTGGGTAGTACTATTAGAATAATATGATACATACAGGTTTATGTATATTTCTTATAGCATTGTCAATAAGTAACCATGGTTTTTTTATACACAGACGATGCTATGCTGAAACTCCTCTCTCTCTCTCTCTCTCTCTCTCTCTCTCTCTCTCTCTCTCTCTCTCTCTTCTTTTTCCATGTGTGTGTGGCGTGTTTTTTTTGTCTGTCTGTCTGTCTGTTTCTTGCTTTTTACCTAATTTTTAGTTATGAGTGTTGCTGTTTATTTCTCTTTCTTTCTTTGTTTGTTTGTTTGGCTTCTTTATATGTGTATGGGTGTGTGACTGTCTTTTTTCCCCCCTTTTTCTCTTTGCATGAAGAATAACAATAAAAACAAATAAAAATGTTAAAAAAAAGAGAGAATGCAAACAAAAACCGCAGTGTCAGAAAGAGATGGTAATAGGCGAATGGTTTCAATTTTAGTCACAGTTCCATTCAAGCCCAGCCGATCTCTGAGGACTCTGTCCAGACCTGCCGGTAAGCTGAAGGAAAAGCAGCGACTGCTGGTGAGGAAACACGTAGCCATTTACGTACACAATTCATAAATTCATGACACATTAATTTCAACTTTGAAATCTTCAATGCAGATAAAAACAAAGCTCTACTCAGCTCGTGACCCATTCCATTTATTGTCTTCAATCAGATTTTCAAACATAAACTGTCACTCAAAAAATATTTCCGCCACTTAAAAATAATTCAAAACCCAATCAACAAAGAGGAGAAGACTGTTAGTGCCCTTACAGAGGTAAAATTGTCACTACATTTTGCTAAATCACAACATGAAAACTATCGAGTAATGCATTGTAGGAAGACAAAACAAAGCGTCAAACAAGGAAGCCCAAAATGTCCAACACTTGCTGGGACAAAGGTACATGAATAGAGCACGAGACAGAAAACCTGCACACGACAGTAATGACAGGAAAGTGGGGGGATAAGAAACGCAGGGTCAAAAAGAGTGATATGAAAGAGAATTGCTGGCACAGAATGTCCAGAAGGTAGAGACTGTACTGAAAGATTCCCGTCATCTCCACAAGGGGATGATGATGATGATGATGATGATGATGATGATGAGATGATGATGATTGATGATGATGATGATGACGACGACGACGACGACGACGACGACGACGACGACGACGACGACGACGACGACGACGACTACGACGACGACGACGATGATGATGATGATGATGATACTTAACCAAAAGTCTCGAGCGAAAAAAAGGAGACCAGGAATCCAGACGTGTGGATAAAGCCTTTGAATGGGTTCTTCCCAAAGTCCTCTGGTTCCACGTGACACCTTTCCCTCTGTGTGAACGTCAAATCTGGATACGGACAGGGGACCTGGAACGAAATTTCCAGGCTTTTGGAGAGGAGGGGGTGGGGGTGGGGGTAGTCTCCAGAAGTGTTCTGCATAAACTGTGCAAGTCAATGACGAGGTCCATCCTTCTTTGGGGATGTGAGAGCTGAGCACTGGCATGACATCTGGAGCAACAAATTCAGGAGATAGCGAACAAATGCTTCTCAGCATCTCCTGCAAGGAACAGAAGACACGTGGCTATGTCTGGCAGCGAGTCAACAGCCACACTGAAATAAAAAAGAACCACTCCTCGCAGTCATCAACTGATGGAAACTTGCCTGGTAAAGAAATGTATCTCTTCACGACTGCCGTCCAAGACCATTTTACAGGGTTCAGTGGAGCGTAGACATAAATTTCTCCATGATTCCCAGTCCACGCCATTATACAGACTACAGTTGAGGGTGGACATGTACCCCTCCATGACTCCCTGTCCATGATCATTTCACATGGTACAGTGGAGGGTGTGGGCATGTATCTTTCCATGATTATCCGTCCAGATCATTTTACAGAGTAAGTTGGGGGATGGACATGTATCTTTCCGTGACACGCTGTCCAAGATTATTCTGCAGGAATAGTGGAGGGTGAACATATATCTCGCTATGACTCTCTGTCCAAGACCATTCTACATGGTGCAGTGAAGGGTGGACATATATCTCGCTATGACTCTCTATCCAAGACCATTCTACAGGGTACAGTGGAGGGTGGACATGTATCTCACCATGACTCCCTTTCCATGACCATTCTGCAGGGTACAGTGGAGGGTGGACATGTATCTCGCTATGACTCTCTATCCAAGACCATTCAACAGGGTACAGTGGAGGGTGGACATGTAGCTCACCATGACTCCTGTCCATGACCATTCTGCAGGGTACAGTGGAGGGTGGACATGTATCTCACCATGACTTCCTGTCCATGACCATTCTACAGGGTACAGTGGAGGGTGGACATGTATCTCGCTATGACTCTCTATCCAAGACCATTCTACAGGGTACAGTGGAGGGTGGACATGTATCTCACCATGACTTCCTGTCCATGACCATTCTGCAGGGTATAATGGAGGGTGGACATGCATCTCGCAATGACTCCATGTCTGTGTCCACGCTGTAGCATACACAGGTGGGTGGACATATATCTCACCATGACTCCCTGTCCAGGACCATATTACACAATACAGAAGAGGGTGGGCATATACCTCACCATGACTCTCTCTTTCCAAGACCATTCTACATGATGCAGAGAACGGATGTACAAGACCGAGGAGTGTTAGATGGACAACATATAGACCACTGGACGGGTTACACCCCCTCTGCCTTACCGCGCATGATCAAGGAAGTAGGGCTGTAGAGATGAAGGGTAGTCTAGCCCTCCATAGCTCTCTGTCCTCAGCCAAGCGTCCGGACTGATGACTCGCTGGTATGGGGCAATACTGGTAATTTAGAATAATCACCAGCTGTCAACGATAAGAAAATTACGACAGTAATTAGCATGACTAGTAGTAGCAGCAGTTGTAATAGAATCATGATTTAGTAGCAGTATTCTTTTCACTGTCCGTATTGTTGTTACAGTTCTGTATTACTACTACTACTGCTACTACTATTACTACTACTACTACCACCACCATCACTACTATTACTACTACTACTACTGCTACTACTTCTACTACCACCACCAGAACCACCACCACCACCACCACCACTACTACTACTACTGCTACTGCTACTGCCCCCCCCTCCTTCATCTACTACTACTAGTATTGTTACTACTACTACTACTAGTAGTATTACTATTACTACTACTACTAGGATTTAATGGAAAAAAAGATTTTTAACGAAGTTCTTGTACGCTTTTAGAAGATGTATTTTAAAGAGATGTGTGAAAGGTCTTTTTTTTCTTTCTTTTTTTTAGAACTTGTGAGTTCATTTTAACGTGGTGACAGCCCTGACATGGTCCTTTGCGGTCGGCTGGGCTATAAGCAACATTACCTTACCTTACCTTACCTTACTTCTACTACTGTTTCTTCTCCTTCTTCTTCTACTACTACTATGGCTGACTGCTAACTCAGACATTCATCCACGACTCAAGAGTTCACAGGGGAAGAAAACCGTTGATTAAGTGTCTACTGACATAGTATGGAAACAAATAGACCTGTTATTGGCATCTTGTTGCCGTCTGCGAGCAGCCTCTGTTGGCCGCTACAAAACGTTTCAAACGCTCATAGCAAATGCACTGTTGTCCGTACACAGCACAGCACTTGCTATAGAATCTCTTACTGCCTTGTCAGAGCACCCCTTGGTGACGACCATCTGGTGATCAGACACGTGCAACAAGCGTAACGTGTGTTCACTGAGCATATGGTTGAGGGGGTACTTACCACATGATTCTTCACCCCAGCTCCGTAATAAAGTCTTCAACCAATCTCTGTCTATCTGTCTTTTTGTCTCTCTTTCTGTCTGTCCGTCCATCTCTCTCTCTCTCTCTCTCTCTCTCTCTCTCTCTCTCTCTCTCTCTCTCCACACCACACGCACACACACACACACACACACACACACACACATATATATATATATATAATATATATATATATATTGTGTGTGTGTGTGTGTGTGTGTGTGTGTGTGTGTGTGTGTGTGTGTGTGTGTGTGTGTGTGTGTGTGTGTGTGTGTGTGTGTGTGTGTGTGTGTGTGTGTGTTGTGTGTCTGTGTGCGTGTGTGATTGTGTGTGTGTTATAAAATGTTAGAACAGCACAGACATATTAGATTGGAAGACTAGGCACTGCCTTATGTCCTTATCTTGAATGATAAATTTTGAGTCTTGAGTTAAAACTCTCTCTCTCTCTCTCTCTCTCTCTCTCTCTCTCTCTCTCTCTGTGCGTGCGTGCGTGCGTGCGTGCATGCGTGCGTGCGTGCGTGCGTGCGTGTGTGTGTGTGTGGTGTGTGTGTGTGTGTGGTGTGTGTGTGTCTCCAATTCAACAATTGGCAAAATTAAAAAAAGCACTGCACAAGCTAACAACATACGTCTAGTTATTTTCGCATTAGCAGAGTCCCATGCTGCGCTAATTGTGAAGCAATTGGCTGGCTTGACATTCCGCCTTCCACACACAATACTCAGTATGTCGTTACAACTGTACCAGCTGTACCAGCAGCTGGGTCGCATGCCGTGACAGCGTTTAGTTCTAACGTTCTATTCCCAGTGCGCTGCTGTTTGCAGGTCCAACGCTGTGTCGATTCAGACATAAGATCGCGCTCGTTCTGTGGGGGTTTACAAGCTGGCATCAAACTGCCCATTCTTCGGGTCTTGACAACTGTGGAGTGGACAGCTGGAATCTGATTCTTGTATACCGTGTGGCTTGAGCTCCAGCAAGGATTTCTGACTGTAAGTTTTGTGTGGCCTAAGGAGCGTTGCCGTGAGTCGTAATGCATTCCGTGAATTCAGTCCAGTTCAATTCTGGTCATGACGTTTACATCCTAGCCCACCACAGAAGATCATCTTCAGAATTGTTACTTCGTCAAATGCTTACGTAAGTTCGTTTCAAATTTTCAATTGATTGCTGGTACACGGCCATTGCTTCAAATATACCACAGCCTGGGACTCTGCTAATGGGAAAATAACTAGACGTATGTTATTTTTTTTTTTTAATTTAGATTTTCCCCTCCTTTAACCAGTATTATCATACTAATGCCATCACCTCATTTCACCTATGACAATAATTATCATCCTAAAGTACTGTTGATCTCAAATATGACAAGGATCACTATCCATCAGTCATTGATAGTTTACCATTTTCCCGCAACCAGCATTATTATACTAACGCCACCACATTATTTCACTTATGACATTGATCATCATCCTATAGTTCTCATTAATGGCAATGATCGTCATACATCAGCCATTGATCATTTCCTTTGTTCCCCCGACTGGCATTATCATACCAATACCACTACATTATTTCAGGTATATGACAATGATCATCATCCTATAGTACTGTTGATCTCAGTGATCATCATCCATCTGTCATTTCATTTTCCCCCTCCTTCAACCAGCATTATTAAACAAATGCATTACATTAATTCACTTATGACAATGATCATCATACTACAGTACTGTTGATCTCACTTATGACAATGGTCATCATCCATCAGTCATTGATCACTTCCAATGATCATCCTTGTACTGTTGATCTCAATTATGGACAATGATCATTATCCCTCATTCATTGATCATTTACATCTTCCCCCAACCGGCATTATTACACTAATGCCACCATTTCACTGATGACAATGATCAACATCCTATAGTACTGCTGTATCTCACTTATGACAATGATTATCATCCATTAGTCACTGATTATTTCCTTTAGTCCACCAACTGGCATTATTGTACCAATGCCACTACATTATTCCACTCATATGACAATGATCATCATCCTGTAGTACTGTTGATCTCAAATGATCATCATCCATCAGTCACTGATTTTGTTTCTTCCCTTCCTCCCTCAACAGGCATTACTATACTAATGCCATCACATTACTTCAGTTATGACAATGATCATAATCCTACCCTACTGTTGA
Source organism: Conus canariensis (assembly GCA_033310375.1). Lineage (NCBI taxonomy): Eukaryota > Metazoa > Mollusca > Gastropoda > Neogastropoda > Conidae > Conus > Conus canariensis. The sequence continues at coordinate 57,028,795 of CM065722.1, read as the reverse complement.
CCTCACTTATGACAATGATCATCATCCATCAGTCATTGATCACTTCCAATGATCATCATCCATCAGTCATTGATCATTTCCAATGATCATCATCCTTGTACTGTTGATCTCAATTACGACGATGATCATCAATCATTGATCATTCACATTTTCCCCCAACTGGCATTGTTACACTAATGCCACCAGTTCACTTATGACAATGATCAACGTCCTATAGTACTGTTGATCTCATTTATGACAATGAGCATTATCCTTCAGTCTTTGAATATTTCCTTTATTCCCCCAACTGGCATTATTGTACCAATGCCAATGCATTGTTCCATTAATATGACAATAATCATCATCTTATAATACTGTTGATCTCAAATGATCATCATCCATCAGTCATTAATTTTTTTCTTCCTTTTTTCCCCACCTCCCTCAACCGGCATTATTATACTAATGTCATCACATGATTTCACTTATGACAATGATCATTATCCTACAGTACTACTGATCTCACTTATGACAATGATCATCATCCCTCAGTAATTGATCATTTCCTTTATTTCCCCAACTGGCATTATTATACCAATGCCACTACACTATCCCACTTATGACAATGATCGTCACCCTACAGTACTGTTGATCTCAAATGATCATCATGCATCAGAATTTTTTCTTTGTGTGTGTGTGTGTGTGTGTGTGTGTGTGTGTGTGTGTGTGTGTGTGTGTGTAATGTGTGTGTGTGTGTGTGTGTGTGTGTGTGTGTGTGTGTGTGTGTGTGTGTGTGTGTGTGTGCGTGTGTGTGTGTGTGTGTGTGCTGTTGTTGTGGTTGTTGTTGTTATTGGCATGTCAACACTTCCCATTAATCATTTCCACTCAATCCCTTTCCAGCCAGTATTATTATACTATTATCCTAATACCAGCATTTTCACTTCTCACAGTTAGTCTCATTATGATCATCATCCACCCACACTAATGTTTACACGTTTTTCTCCTCCTTTTTGTGTGAGTTTTTTTCCCCAGACACATGATACACTTTTTCTCATTGATCATTTCTATCGCTTCTCAACCAAACGATCATATTAATGCTAACACATTATTTCACCTACCACAATGAACACCATCCAACAGTACTGTTTACTTTTCTTACAATACTGTGTGCATGAATGCCCCCCCCCCCCCTATCTCCCCACACATACGTATGTGTGGGCGGAGAGATAGGAGTTTCCCCTTCCCCATTGCCCTCTCCACCCCTCCACCCCCTTTTATTGTTTTCCCAACAATGATAGCTTCTCACCCATTAGCCACTTCTATTCCTTTCCAATCATTATGAGTATTGCCCACACTTCCACATATAACTATCCACATATAACTACTATCATCACAATCATCACCCATCAAAGGTTTGGGGTCTTTTTTTCATCCCTTACCACTAAGCACTATCATCAACCCACTATAATCACTACTGTCACCAATACATCACACCATTAAACAATGATTTCAAAACAAGCCACAAACCCCACTGTTTCAACCCACCCACACCCCATCCTCCCCATCCCACAAAAAAAGAAAACGAAAAAAGGAGAAAAGAACACTAAGAACTATGATTCACTGTAATCACTACCGTCACGAATATACCATACCATTTAACAATAAATACAAACGAAACTACAAACCCACTGTTTCAACCTCCCCCCCCCCCACACACACACACACGCACACACACAAACACACACCCCTAAACCCTCCTACCCCCCCCCCCCCTTCTTTTTTCTTTTTAAACAAATCCACTTTACCAGTATCCATACTCTCATTATATACGTTCTCATCATCGCCACTATTAGTACTATTATTGCCATTAATAACACTATCATCACGATCATCATTACTATTTCAACTCCCATGATCCTTAATGGCCTCGTTTTCATCCAACTGCCATTACGGTTTTGCGCCGAATATGAGAAGATAAGTGGTTTTTCGTTCTTCGTTTTCGCTGTCCTAAATGTTATTTGTCTTTGCCTGAAGAAGACACAAGAGGTCCAAAATGCTTCATGTTTTGTCCTGTACTTTACTTGTCTGTCTTGGCAGTATCACCCCCGCTTTTTCTAAATTTTAATTACATAAATGTTAAAGTGTATTTCTTAACTTGCAAACACTACATAAAATCTCTCTTCAATAAAATGTTAGATGATATGAACTGTACTATCCTCTTGGACGAATTAAAAAAAAAATCACATCAGGTGGGACATCTCGGAGAACAAGTCTTTCATGATATCTGCTGTAAAGTGTTCATGTCTGACATCATGCCAGTCCCAGCACTCAGTGAGATCATGATCATGCCAGTCCTCAGCACTCAGTGAGATCATGATTTGTAGTGAGTGGTTCAAAGCATGGGAAATGCCAAGATATGAATGGGTTTTAAAAGAGTGGCCCGTGTGTAATTACAAAAACCTGTCTTCTTTACGGTCACTGACAGCAAATGGTAAAAAGCTCTTTAATGTCTGGACGAATCTGACGATTGTCATCTGTTTACATATTCCAGTACTCTTGCCTGACATCTTTGACACAAGTCTGGATTTCACATCAGAGAGAGAAGAGAGAGAGAGAGAGAGAGAGAGAGAGAGAGAAGAGAGAGAGAGAGAGAGAGAGAGAGAGAGAGAGAGACTTTGACACTTTGATATTTATTGTCATTACCAAAGAGGTCTTTTGACAAGGGGGGAGGAGGTAACAGAGCAATAACATTTCCCTCTTCCTTTCCTGCAAACAAACAGTACACATTGATTCCGAGTGTGTATCAAATCAAAGGTTAACGAGAACAAATAAAATCGTAACATTTCCTTCTGTCCTCACGCACAGGAGTAATGCAGTAACGTTAAAAAAAAAGTAAGACAGACTCGACCACCCACTCAATCAAATGATGACATTGTATCTTACTGATTTCTTCCACATGCGATGAATGATATTCATTCATATATCTCTTACAACCCATTATCTTAACTTTCACTATCCTTCATCTGTCTAATTTCCAATGCTTCTGCGATGAATTTCGCAACTGATTTAATTACAAGTTCATCATCTGATGATAACACGACAACCACATCTTGTCTTTTCGCTGTATCTAACTGGAAAAAATGAACAATTTTCCGCACTTCATTATAAGCAGTACAGTGGAACAGAAAATGTTCTTCGTCGTCAATAGTGTATCTACATGCAGGACAAGGAGATTCTGTGGATGTTTCACATTCAAACCATCTTTTGTTCGCATTAAAACTTAAGTTCTCAACCTGGATCTTGCGTAATATATTCTGTGCCATTTATCTGTTAAGACATTGAGAAACTTTTCAGAATGAAACAAGTTTTTAAATGTGAAAAACCAGCGATATGTTTCTTTACTTTCAATATCCGAGTGCCAATTCTGTTTAAAAGAACAAATAAGCCTGTCTTTAAATTCCGCAATGAACTGTTGCTCATTTCCTACTTCCTGGGTCATTCACACTATTCCAAAACCCTGTTTTGAAAGAACTTTCTTTACTTTATAAGCCCAGTTTTCTTTACCCTTTTCCATTTCTAAAAGCATCATACCACAGGCTTGCCTGCTCAAACGGGGCTGGGGTAGCTTCAAGATCTTAACCAGTACTTAATACATTTCACAAATGTATTTGTATCCAAAGGGTATCTGCCCATCTCTCCATATAAAACAGTGTTGGATTAATGAATAGGTACTTGAAGAAACGCTTCATAGTATACGTATGCACTTTTTCCATTTGCGAATTTTCATGTAAGCCCCAAATTTCAGCTGCATATGTAATAACAGGTTTTATCTGTGCATCAGACATTTTCCAAAATATACCACACTCTGTACAATTTCAATAGCATCTTTTTTTCCCTTTTCTGAGAGATTCCTCCCATGCGTAACGGAAAGTTAATTTTGTTGAAACTATAATTCCTACATATTTATATGAATTAACTCCTTGAACATCTGCATTTCCATAAGACTATTTTTTATGCACTGATAGGTGGCCACCCATTGTAAAGACCACTATAATCGTCTTATCCATGTTAACTGATAACCACAAGCGATCTGCCTCTTCTTTCAATACATTTAGTTGATTTTGCAAACCTACAACTGTTCCGGACAGAAGAACAACATCGTCAGCATACAATAATGAAACTAATTCAACTGCTCCAAGCATTATCTGGATACTATGTCTTCCTTTGCGGGACAATTCCACAGCCAGTTCGTTTATTTAAAAGAAAACAAATGTGGACTCAACAAGCATCCTGGTTTTACTCCATTTCGGCAATCAAAATAATCTGAATACTCACTTTCACACGCATACATGCAAAGCACTAGTTGTAGACACCTCTAACAGCCATGTACAATTTAATATTAACACCACTTTTACGGAGTACATTCCACAGAGCATTCCGATTTACCGAGTCAAAGGCCTTCTTGAAATCTACAAATGCAAAGTACAGCTTCGTCTTACAGAGTAGATTTTTGAATCAAAGAATATAGTGTAAATGTCTATTGTAACTGGTTCTAAAACCTGCTTGTTATTCCACTATTTTTTCTTCAGTTTCAGCCCATATCTTGTATTCAGTATGTAAGTGTAGAATTTACTTAAAATACTGGTAAGTGATACTCCATGATGGTTGTCGGGATTGTTCACATCTTTTTTTATAAATTGGTATAATAATAGATTTAGTCCACTCTGCTGAAAAAAATACCATTATCAAAACGTCAGGCGAATAAACGAACGAGCGAATCAATTACAGTTGTGTTTGCATTCTTCAACATTTCTGCTATGATTCTGTCTGGTCCTGCACTCTTTCCTAATTTTAAATGTGTAATACCAGCAACGATTTCTTCACTGGATATAGGATGATTAAACGATGGCTCAATTTCATTCTCTTCTACCACACCAGTCTCTTCTTCCTTACTTTTGTTATAAAAACTATGAAAAACGCCCCAAAAATGGTCTTGCCACTGTTGAACTGAGATTTCGTTATACACAAAACTCTTTTTATCTATCGATCTTATCATTGACCAGAGCATTTTAGAATCATTGACTGAATTTTTTAGTTTCTTTAACCTACTTTCTTTAAACTCCAGTTCCTTTGTTCTCCTTAACGTAACATACTCTTTACGTGATACAGCGTAATCTCTGGTTTCTTACTTTTATCCTTGGCTGTTTTGAATCTCTGAAATCTTTTTAATAACCTTTTAACTTCCTGTTTCTTTCGTTCGCACTCATTTTCAAACCAGTCATTGTACGTTCTGCTACCTCTACAAATAACTCGAACCATACAAGCTGCCGCTCTGCACAAAGCACTGACAAATTTATCTAGACTCTCATTCACATCAATTTGTAATAATTGACGGGCTGTCTGTATGATGTCTAGAAATTCATCACATTCAAGTTCATTTCTGAATATACCAGCATATTCATCAGCCCAGACAATTTTTTCTTCATTTGTTCCGGTGAGGAGAGAGAGAGAGAGAGAGAGAGAGAGAGAGAGAGAGAGAGAGAGAGAGAGAGAGAGAGAGGAGAGAGCGCACAACTGTTTATTTGTGGCATTCTTGGCAAGTCAAAAAGCACCTCATAGTATGTGATGACCGGCAGCCATGCAAAAACTGCTGTAGCCACCAGATTGGAGAAAGGTGCACAGTGAAATAAAAAAAGCAACACGTTGAGGGTATTTGAGGTCCAGGCCATCAATGGCCTCCAAAGCAGAAAGATTCACAAAGAATGAGAAAGTCTGTATGTCTGCATGTCTAGATTTGGATACCATTCAAAGTATTAAGACAAAGGCTGTCAGCTCACCAGTATAGACAGAACTGTCTGAAGGAATGTGTTTTAAACTTCTTTGAGATGGAGTGGTTAAACAATAAACAGCACAAGCCATTCCTTCACCTGAGTTGGAGCTATCAATAAATATTTGTGAACGGATGGAAATGTATAACCAAAATGTCTTTCCCGTTAGATAGCTAGTGGAATGTTGACGTTTAGCGACAAGATCCCTGGTATGTGGATAGTTTATAGTGGATTGTCTGGAGTAAAACGTAAAAAAGAAAGAAAGAAAAAACCGATCCGATTGTAGCAAGTATGCAGTAAAGAAAAAACAGATACCCGGACCATTTAATAAAGGAGAGACTGGAGTTAAGAACTGTAATCTTGGTTTTAAACCTTTCGTTTTATGTACAATTTAGTTATATATTAATTGTAGCAGAGCACTGAGGAAATCTTGTAATCAATCTGCATAAAAAGACACCTCCTGTCCTTCCCTGACTCAACAACTGTCTTCTAGCCTACAGAAATCACAGGCCTTATCTAAGTTTCACACCATACGCTAAAATATCCGGCTGAAATAAACCAAACACGTAGAAATAAACATGTGTATGATGGGGGAAAAGACAGATAAAGATACTAGACAGACGACAAATTGATTTCAGTGGTTCTTGTAATACGACTGAAGCCGGCTATGTAAAACTCTGTCGTAACAATGGATGGTTGTACTGAAGTCAGCCGCAAGAAGGATCATTAAACTAAAATCGGTCGTAACGAAAGATCGAGATTCTGGAATCGGATGTAACGAAAGATCACAACGCGAAAATTCACTGCAAAGAAAGATCGTATTACTAACATCAACAAAAATCAAAGTTCTTATAACATTGGTCGGAATGAGAAAACGTTTACGGATGAGACGCCATTTTCATTAGCGCTAGGCATCTCACTTACTGTTGTGTACCGCACTGAATTCGTCAAGTTTTCTTTTGATCGGTCAGTTGGTTGATCAGTTAGTTCGTGAGACCGTGGTTAAAGTGTTACCAGTTGTAGGCACCCACCTCCTTCCTACCCCCTATTTGTTGCAGGATACACGCTGAGAGTTAAGGAAGCAGACAGGAGAGAGAGCAGACAAGCACGTCATGTTGCCCTTCATTCTCTGTCTCCTTGTCACTGCGTCCAAGGGAGGTAAGCTGACAACTCTGAGTTGGGGGTGGAGGGAGACGGGGAGTGAGGACAACTGGGGGCTGTGTGGAAGAGGGTGGAGTAAGAGAGATGGTGTGGATGGGATATATGGCAAGTTGTTCAGTTTACATGTATGCCTACAGATAGACAGACTGATGGACAGACGGATGAACAGGCAGACAGATAAAAAGACACACACACACACACACACACACACACACACACACACACACACACACACACACACACACACACATCTCGAATATGCAGACTTGCTATCTAGCTTCTACTAAACCACGCCTCTCAGCTCCCGACCTTCCTCCTTCCCTCCCCCTGCCCCATCTCTCTCTCTCTCTCTCTCTCTCTCTCTCTCTCTCTCTCACCACTGTTGGTATTGTCCATTTCTTTGTATGCACACCACCCCTCCCTTACCGTCAATACAATATATCATAACAAAGAAAAGCATGAGTTAACTGGATGAGAGGATAACTGGGACTGCACAGCAGACCTTCCATAATGGGAATACAATCCTGGCATCTATGGGAAGAGCGGCATGAGACCTGATACTCCACTGCACTCAGCTTTATGAAAAGAACTGATTCTGACTGACCTCACTGTGCCATAGGAAAGCAGAATGGCGACGGCTCACGTCTATGAGACTGAAAATGATGCCAGTCTAGCCAGCGGCCTGATGCTAAGTTGTAATACATGAGAACCTTGTCTTCCTTTCATCTCAGTGACGAAATAGTTTGTCCATCAGCGGTAAATCCTACACACTGTAAGTCTCGTATCTCAGCCGATGTGATGTAGTTTGTATGTGCTACTCTGCACGCAGTGACACCCTTGATGAAATCCAGACTGAAACAACTCCTGAGGAGGGAAAGGGACGAACATCAGGGAGGGGGGGGGGGTAGGGGAGAGAGAGAGAGAGAGAGAGAGGAGAGAGGAGAGAGAGAGAGAGAGCAGAGGGAGCCACACACACACACACACACACACACACACACACACACACACACACCACACACACACACACCACACATACAACAGAGAGTGAGAGAGAGACAGACAGACAGACAGACAGAAAGACAGATGGAGACAGAGACAGAGAAACAGAGAGATAGAGACAGAGAGAACTCAGAACTCAGATGGTTCATTTCATTTAAAGGTCATTGACCCTTACGAAGTGGGATATGGAGAGGTGACAATATACGAATCTTACATAACACAACAAAGACTGGATTAACTTCTCTTCACGAAGTCATAATTAATCAAAACTGAAGTGACTTGAACAAATACATTGAGAATTTTGTTACTGTACTTTCATTCTAAGATGAAAGGAGAGAGAGAGAGAGAGAGGAGAGAGAGAGAGAGAGAGAGATGAAGAGAGGAGAGAGAGGAGAGAGAGAGAGATTTTGACATTTTGAAAACGGGCGTTGGGTATAAACAATCTTCATCTGTTAGGGTATTTGGTTTGAGTGTTAAGTACGGACTGGTCACTGAACACTAATACACGAGGTGTGCTGTGATTTTCAGACCAAGGACTCGGTTCGTGGAAACAGCCAGAAACGTGACGGCCACAGCTGGAGACACTGCTGTTCTGCCCTGTGCTGTCAGTGACCTCAACGATTACAAGGTTACTTCTCTTGTCTGTCTGTCCTCCTGCCTGTCTGTCCTGCCCAGTTTTACCACTTGTGGATCCGCTTGCAGCTGACAGTAATGCAGTGTGCCTCTGATACTGTCCAACACAGTCCCCCACTGGTGAACAAATAGGAATATCTGTTTGTATTAGATGACCATGGGTACTCCTCCTCCCCCCTTCTCCACCCCACCCACCCCCAGCAAAGACGACACTGCACTGTTGTGCATCGTCGATGGTGCTCATATGTGCATGTTCTGATCAAGCAAATGCAGGACATCACTGCCAAGCCCCCAACTGACTACAATAATTGCTAAAATGGTAAGTCAGAATGAATGAGTACTCTCCTTCACGAGGAAGTGCTAGTACATGGTCCAGTCTGTCTGTGTTAAAGCCTTTTCACAAATCTCCATATACAACACCTTGTTATGCATTCTCATAGACTGCTACCAGTCCTGTTTTTCTGTACTACGGCATTTGGTCTGTCTTCATATGTTCACATACTTTAGTATACAACACCATGTGTCCACACAGACTGCTGTCACATGGTCCTTTCTTGCTGTATTACAGCCCGTTTACCGATGTCAATACACGCCACCTTCTATTGTCAAGCCAGGCCCTGCTTAGCCCGAGACATACCAAAGTTAGAATGATGGTTTTGAGGTAATTCAGCAGTTCCAGATATCCCAGAGAGTTCCCTATTTCTCCTGATTGTTCACAGGCTAGATGACCAGAACCATTTTCTCCTGACTGTTCACCTACGGTGACGTCTGGAGCTCAGTTTCCGTTGTTTGTGGACAAACCAATTTTTCTTGAGCTCAGTGTCCGTTGTTTGTGGACAGACCAGTTTCTCCTGATTAACGACAGGTCGCATGTCCAGATCCAGCTTGAATTGACAATTAACGTAAGATTAGATCGGTTCCCAACTTCTTATTCTCTTTATGTATAAATGCTGTGTTTGTGACCTCTCTCTCTTACCCCCTCTCTCTCTCTCTCTCATCCACTGTGCGTGCGCGCGCGTGCACGTGTGTGTGTACGTGTGTGTGTGTGTGTTTTGTGTGTGTGTGTGTGTGTGTGTGTGTGTGTGTGTTTTGTGTGTGTTAACGGGCGATAAGTCTGGATTTAATGTCCCCTGACAGTTACCCGATTATGGACTTAAGACCCCATGTTTCCTGACTGTTGAGAAATAATATCTCCCGATCTCACTGTGTCTTAGCATTTTGAAACGCCATGTATATACATTCCAGTGGTTTCTAATCATTCATCAATGACATGTCCGGATCCCAACCTCTCCTTACTGTTGACAAACGAAGTGTCTCAATTCCGGTGTCTCCTTTTTGGTGACTTGATATGTCTGGATCCACAAGCAAATCAAGAATGATAAGAATGAGAGGACGATTGCTGCTTTTGATGCATGGTGTATTCTTTTCACGTAAATCCCTGAATGGTTTTCCTTGGACCAATTTAAAGACCGAGTCCCAGCATGCACGGAAATCTCTCTGGTAAAACCGATTCTTTCACTAGGATGCTAAAGCACTGTATCCAGTCAATTTATAAATGGATATGGATCCACAACACACAACAATAGACCTCAATCTTTAATGTTATATCAACAACAACAACAACAACAAAATGTTTTACATCCACATGAAATGTTTACACGTTGTGTTGTAAAAATATATTTCATGTCAATTTCCTATTCTGATTTAAAACCACTGATCATTGTTTCTCGTAATGATTGACATGATCCTTGGTTGTCATAACTATCGACAGGATTCTTGTTTGTAATAATTATCAACAAGATACTTGTTTCTCGTAATTATCGACAGCATCCTTGCTTGTTATGATTATCGACAGGATCCTTGTGTGTCATGATTATCGACAGGATCCTTGTGTGTCATGATTATCGACAGGATCCTCGTTTGTCATAATTATTGACTGAATCCTTGTTTCTCAATATTCTCAACAGGATCCTTGTTTGTCATAATTATTGACTGGATCCTTGTTTCTCAAAATTCTCAACAGGATCCTTTTCTCATAATTGCTGACAGGATCCTAGTTTGTCGTTATTTTGACAGGGTCCTACTTTGTCGTAACTGTTGACAGGATCCTTGTTTGTCATAATATGGACAAAATCCTTGTTTGTCATCATTTGGACAAAATGCTTGTTTGTCATAATTGTTGACAGAAGCCTTGTTGGTTATAATTGTTGACAGGATCCTCTTTTCTCGTCATTTATGACAGGATCCTTGCTTTTCATAATGATTAATAGGTTCCTTGTTTGTCAAAATTGTTGACAGGACCCTTGTTTGTTATATTTTTACAGGATCCTTGTTTGTCATAATGATTGATATTATCCTTGTTTTGAAAGAATCCTTGCTTGTCATAATCATTGTCAGGATCCTTGTTTGTCATAATCATTGACATTATCCTTGTTTCGAAAGGATCCTTGTTTGTCATAATCATTGTCAGGATCATTTTTTGTCATATTAATTGACAGAATCCTTGTTTGTCGTGATTGTTAATAGGATCCTTGTTTGTCATAATTATTGACAGGATCCTTGCTTGTCATAATCATTGTCAGGATCCTTGTTTGTCATATTAATTGACAGAATCTTTGTTTGTCATAATTATTGACAGGATGCTTGTTTGTCACAACCATTTGCAGGATCCTTGTTTGTTATAATCATTGCCATGATCCTTGTTTGTCATAATTAGTGGCACATGCCTTGATTGTCATAATTGCGGACTGGTGCATTGATTGTCAAGAAGTTGACAGAATCCGTAATTGTCATAATCATTGACAGGCTTTCTTGTTCGTCATAATTGTTGACGTGTGTTGCTTGTTGTAATTGTTGACAGGTGTCTTGTTTGTCATAATTGTTGACAGGATCCTTGTTTATCATCTTTATTTACAGATTGGTTGGTTGTCATAATTGTTAACATGTGCTGTTTGTCATAATGGTTGACGTGTTTTATTTGTCATAATCGTTGACAAGACTTTTTGATAATTATTGACAGGATCCTTGTCATAAATGTTGACAGGATCCTAGTTTGTCATAAGTAGTGACAGGATTCTTTTTTGTCATGTTTATTTTCAGGATTCTTGTATGTCATAATTATCTTCAGCACGCTTGTTTGTCATAATTGTTGACAGGATTCTTGTTTATTGATATTGACAGGATCCTTGTTTGTCATTATTGTTGACAGGATCCTTGTTTGTTATTAATATTGACAGGATCCTTGTTTGTCAGCACTGTTGACAGACAACATGTCTGCGATTCCTGTTTCCCCTAATTGTTGACAGGTAGACTGTTGACCTATACTACGTCTTCTTCCCAAATTATCCCGATAATTGACAGGTGACATGAGTTTTTCATGACGTTGATGGGTGAAATAGCAAATGGTTAATCTCTCTTATTTGTTGATACAATGATATGATAGGATTCAGATTCTCCGGTTTTGTTAAACATTTTTGTTGCTGAATCCTAATGTATCTTGACTGCTGACAGACGACACGACTGAATCCCAATGTCTCCTGACGACAGATAACGTAACTAAATCCCAAGACATCCTGACCGTTGACTGTTAATATGACTCAATCCCAACGCCATCTGATTCTTAAAACTGAACCCCAACGTCTCTTGACTGTTGGCAGGAGATACGACGGTATCCTAATGTTTCCTGTCTGTGAACAGGTAATATGATGGAATCCCAATGTATCTTGACGGTTGACTGGTGATATGACGGAATTTTAATGTCTCCTGACTGTTGTAAGGTAATATGGCTGAAACCCAATGTCTTCTGACTGTTGTAAGGTAATATGGCTGAAACCCAATGTCTCCTGACTGTTGTAAGGTAATATGGCTGAAACCCCATGTCTCCTCTCTGTTGACAGGTGATACAACTGAATCCCAGTGTTTCCTGACTGTTGACAGGCAATATAACAGAAGCCCAAATTTTCCTGACTGTTGACAGATGATATAACAGAAGCCCAAATTCTCTCCTGACTGTTGACAGATGATATAACAGAAGCTCAAATTTTCCTGCCTGTTGACAGATGATATAACAGAAGCCCAAATTCTCTCCTGACTGTTGACAGATGATAAAACAGAAGCCCAAATTCTCTCCTGACTGTTGACAGGTGATATAACAAAAGCGCAAATTCTCTCCTGACTGTTGACAGATGATATAACAGAAGTCCAAATTCTCTCCTGACTGTTGACAGGTGATATAACAGAAGCCCAAATTCTCTCCTGACTGTTGACAGATGATATAACAGAAGCCCAAATTCTCTCCTGACTGTTGACAGGTGATATAACACAAGCCCAGATTCTCGTATGACTGTTGACAGGTCATATAACAGAAGCCCAAATTCCCTTATGACTGCCGACAGGTGATACAACAGAAACACAAATCCTCCTGACTGTTGACAGATGATATAACAGAAGCCCAAATTATCTAATGACTGTTGACAGGTGGTTTGGATAGATCAGCGCCATTTCTTGCTGACCTTTGAGGATCGCCGCATAGTAGATGACCACAGGATAAGTTTGGAGCGACCCTACGTGAAGGACTGGAATTTGCACATCCGTGACGTCCGGTTGTCAGACAGTGGGGAGTATCAGTGTCAAGTCAACACATCTCCTGTCATGTCTACATCCGTTTTCCTCACCGTCACTGGCAAGCAGCCAAAGCAATATACAGGTATTCTAAGCTAATGCCGCGCGTGGTGCCCACTGACCTAGCACACAGACTAAGGGACGAGTTATCTTGCTCCGCATGGGTCTTTTCTACATTGTGGGCTTGGTAAATGAGTGCCACGAGGAAATAAAACCACTGTCCTTGAGGTTAGGTGGCTTGAATTAGTTCACCACAGGAACAAACTTTACTGCGTTTAAAATCTGTGCATCATTCGTCATTTTCCTTTTTGATTCCGAAATCATTGCTGTACAAACATGGCACTGTGGCTGAACGTAGAATAACTGCTAGTGAAAACTGAAGAGAGAGAGACAGACAGGGGGGGGGGGGGGGGGGGGGGGGGGGGGGGAGGAGAGGAGAGAGAGAGCTTTAAACAGAGAACAGCGTTAATCTCCCAGTGGCAGGTGTAATCAGATCCTACATGTCTGCTTAAATGACAATGTTTTCCCTTGGAAGGGGAGAGGAAAGACTAGGGGGTCGCGCACACGCACGCGCTCCGCTCCCCTAAACACATACACAAACGCATAAACACACCACACCACACCACACCACACCACACACACAGACACACACACACACACACACACACACACACACACTTTTTTTTGTTTTGCTGTCCCATCTTCCGTACCACCTCAGTGGCAGCGCACCCACACCGCTCATTCCGACACCCGTCCACAGCCACAGCCCGGTCGTTGCCGCCGCAGCCCCCGCACCGGCAATCCACAGGGAGCAGTTAATGTCAAGTCGTCAAGAGGCAACCCACCGGAGAAGACACACCACTGCTGCCGAGTCACTTCGGTGGTGTTCAGTGGTGCCTGTTCTGATCTAACATACGCAGGACACCACCTACTAAGCTCCCTACTGACGACAATAATTGTGAGCTCTCCTTCCGGAGGGCGCCACCACATCCGTCCAACGACAGCCCCCATGGACTCGCCGATACGTGTGACCCCGACCGAACCAAGCCAAGACCACAGACCACACACAAATATATAATCAGGAGAATGAGTGGAAGGACGGAAAATCGGGGTTGGGTGGGGGGGGGGGGGGGGGTATAGGGAAGTGAAAGAAATCATTCAAGTAATGCCAATGTTACACTTACATCGCTACAATGCCTTACAATAACAGCGTGCAACCTTAAAAATACTCGTCATGATCGACTTCCGAAAACGACAAATATCGTGTCTCAAAAAACACACACACACAAGGCATTCAACTGTGGTTACCAAGACGAAAACGAAAAAGCACATTAAGTGAAGTAGCAGAATGTGGCGGTGATCATAACTAATCGCTTGGTGGATTATAAGATTTGGTTCGTATCTCAATACCCAATGTATAATTACATTAATGTATTCAAATAAAAGAGACAGAGGTGAAAACAGAGCATGCTTCTTTCTGGTGTTGATTTTTCCCCTTTAATATCCACTTCATCTTCAATACCACTTACCACATGAAACTGTCTGGATTAGAAGTAAGATTTTCTACTACTAAACAGGCACTGAACATTCCACAAACACCATAGACAGCAACGTCCTCTCATTGGTCCTTTACACAACACTACTGTCGAGCACAGCATGCATATCACAGATGGACTATATTCACATTCTCCTCTGTAAGAGGAGGTAATCTAATGGCAGAAAAAGGCTCAACGAAGACTGCAGAAAGCTTCTTTCAGCCGATAGGTTATCTTCCCTTACGGGTAGGTTCAAAGCGAGGTGACTGCAGGCAGAAATTGAAACAAAGTTTAAACAGAATTGTTAACGAGTCCGCCAAACAACAGGGACAAACATATGACAAGACAAAGCACGACGCGTATCGACCTCCTAGGTCTTCTTCAGGCAAGATAAGCACTTGTTGCCCGACATACTTAACAGAAAAAAGCAGAAAGCAGAAAAGAAAAAAACAAAGTAGTGAAATTCTCCACATAGATTACCAGAGCAATAATGAATGACGTCTTAGGAAACAGAGAAAACCCAAAGCTGATTCAGGAAGAGAGAGTCTTTTTTTAGAGGAATGCTACGTAGTCTTGTGTGTGTGTGTGTGTGTGTGTGTGTGTGTGTGTGTGTGTGTGTGTGTGTATGTGTGTGTGTGTGTGTGTGTGTGTGTGTGTGTGTGTGTGTGTGTGGTAGTGGTGGTGGTGGTGACGGGGTGGTGGCAGTAGTCTCGATGTCCCACTCATATACGTCATATTTTGTTCAGTTTATAGTTCTGAAACCACAGATGTTGCCACATTGCAATAAACACACGACATACACATGAACATACAAACAACCAAGAAGGAGCGCAGAGGGGTCTGAACAGACGGGAGGCTCTCACCAGTGTGGCTCAGCAATTTAGCAGCTATTGTCGTCAGTTCGCGGTTTCTCGCGTGTGTCAGAACACCGCCAAAGTGACTCAGCAGCAGAGCAACGTCTCTTTCGGGGGGGGGGGGGGGGGGGGGTTCTCATGACAACCCGACACAGATCGCTGCTTGTGGACTTCCAGTACTGTAGCTGCGACATAATAATCAAGGAAGCGGCCTGAAATGAGCAGTGTGGAAATATGTAATTAAAAAAGATTTAACAGAGAGAGAGAGAGAGAGAGAGAGAGAGAGAGAGAGAGAGAGAGAGAGAGAGAGAGAGAACATGAAAACTAAAAGAAATTAGGTCACCTTTCCTGATGGAATCTAATTCTGAACTGGATTCTGATCACGATCTTTTTGAGAAGCTGGACAGGATGACGTTACGTCACGAAGGCCCTGGTACGACGACCATGACGTCATTAGCATCACCTTGACATCTGGGCAAGGTTCGGTGAGATTCCTGGCCTCGGCACAGCTGCTGCTTTTGTCTGCTGCCCAGGTTAACCAGGTCTGCCGGTTCTGAGTCCCCATCTGTCCAACGACAACGTTCATCTGGACTGATTTGGCAAAAATATCCCTTCTGTTTGTCAGAAATAAATAGCTATGCCCGCTCGTTCAGTCAAATATTTCTTTTTAATTTCCTTTCATCGTTCTCTCTCTCTCTCTCTCTCTCTCTCTCTCTCTCTCTCTCTCTCTGTCTCTCACACACGCGCACGCACGCGCGCGTGCGCGCACAGGGAGAGACAGAGACAGAGATAAGGGGGGGGGGGGGGGGAGAGATTTTGACATTTTGAAAACATGCGTTAGTATAAATAATCTTCAACTGTTAGGTTATTTGGTTTCAGTCGTAAGTACAGACTGCTCACTGAACACTAAGACATGAGGCGTGCTGTGATTTTCAGAGACAAGACCTCGGTTCTTGGAAACACCCAGAAACGTGATGATCAATGTGGGAGGCACTGCTGTTCTGCCCTGTGCTATCAGTGACCACAATGATTACCAGGTTATATCTCCTGCTTGTCTGTCTGTCTGCCTGGGAGTCTGTCCGTCCATCTTTGTCATGTCACATATGTCTGTATCAAACTGTATTTGTGAAGATAAAGGTGCAGAGAAAGTTGGCCCAAAAGATCGATCCAGGGCTTATTACTAAGCGGTGCTATGTACATGAATAGGCGAAAACATTAATTTAAACAATCTGGCAAAAAAGACAAGGACATCATTAGAAAAAGTGATCCCGAGCAACTGCATGGCACAACATGGAGCATCGGAGCAGCACATGAGCAGTCAGACTGATGAGAACACTGCAGAAGAGTTCACAGGTGTCCCTGAGCACGTCAGAAAACCGAGCTATCTTCCACTCCGTGGCGATTCACTACCCTCCACCTACTCCACTACTCCTTTCTTTCACCAGTGGATCTGCATGTTGCTGCCTATGACCCTCCCTCCTTACTACCCACCACTGCCCCCTTTTTTCCACTGGTGGATTCTGCTGATAGCTGACAGTGATACAGTGTGTTTCAGTCTGTTACTGTCCAACACAGTCCCAACACCAAAGGCCCACGGAAAACTGTTAGTATGAGATGATCATGGGTAATGTGCAAAAGGCGACACTGCAGTGTTGTGAGTCGTTAATGGTGCCCACATGTACGTGTCTGTTCTGATGAAGTATGCGCAGGGTGTCACTAACCAAGCTCCCAATTGATACAGTAACTGCTGAATTATGAAGTCAGAGTCAATGAGCAGTCTCCTTTACAAGGGACTCCTGTCATGTGGTCCAAACTTTCCGTATAACGGCCTTTTCACTTCTCTCAATATACAACGGCTTGCAGTGCATTTTCCTAGACTGGTACCAGTGCTGTCTTTCTGTACTACAGTATTTTGAATTGTCTTAATATTTTCACATATTTTAGAACATAACGCCATGTTGTGCGTTTTCCAAGATTGCTGTCGTATGGTTCTGTCTTTCAGACTTACAGTCTGTTTACTGATGTCCATACCCACCACCAAGCTATGCATGGTCACGCCAGATCTTGCTCGGCACGACATGATTCAAAGTTCCCATGCTGCCGAGGAGGAAATTCGGCAATTCCAAGGTCCCCAGACGGTTTCCTTTTTCTCCTGACGATTGCCAGGTTAAAAGACTGGACCTGTTTGCTCCTCACTGTTCACTTAACGTTGTTCAGGGAGCTCAGTTCCTGTTGATCAATTTGTCCCAATCGATGGTATATCAAATGTCCAGATCAACTTTCACCATATGGCTGATATACATTCTCCTTAGTGTCTATTGTATGGACGGGTGGATTTTTGCCCTCCCCCCTTTCTCGCTTTCTCTCCCTCTGTGTGTGTGTGTGTGTGTGTGTGTGCGTGTGCGTGTGCGTGCGTGTGCGTGGTGTGCTGTGTGTGTGTGTGTGTGTGTGTGCGTGTGTGCGTGGGTGTGTGTGTGTGTGGGTGTGAGTGTATCTTTGTATATTTGTAATTCCATCACATTACACATGATAATTTTCACAGACACACTACCTCATCTCATGAAAGCAGTCAGGGGGCCAGGAGAGAAAGCCAATTTGTTGTCCCCAGGCTGGCATGTTTCGTTTGCTTTCAGTATTGCCTAGGGCATATTTCCTTCTTCCATCTGATTTCAGTATTACCTAGGGCATATTTCCTTCTTCCATCTGCTTTCAGTATTGCCTAGGGCATATTTCTTTCTTCTATCTGCTGTCAGTATTACCTAGGGCATATTTCCTTCTTCTAGCTGCTTTTAGTATCACCCTAGTACATATTTCCTTCTTCTGTGTAAGACTGCACTCTCATGAACAGTAGACATGACCATCCTTAACAGATAATGTCTGCTGATTGACAGGTGATATAACAGAATTCTACTGTCTCCTGATTGCCGCAGGTACAATGGCTGGCTCCGGACCAGCACATACTGTCCATCAATGACCGCCGCGTGGTGAATGACTTCAGGGTGAGCGTAGAGCGACCCTATCAGAAAGACTGGACCTTGGTCATCCGGGACGTGGACATGTCAGACAGTGGGCAATACCAGTGTCAAGTCGGCACCTCCCTGTCATGTCACAATCTGTTACCTTAAGAGTTATGGGTAAGCAATCAATGTTATGATCAGGTACTCTAATGCATAAGTCAGATAGGTATCGCATAAACGTTGGCCCAGACATCTGGTAAGTTGTACCCATAAGATCATCGTCTTTAATCCATTTATTTCAGTTACTAAACTTTCAGTCCATCAGCGGTAAACCCTACACACTGTGGTCTCGCATCTCATCCCATGGGATGTAGTTTGTATGTTCTACTCTCCATGCAGTGACACCCCTTGATGAAATCCAAACTGAAAAAAAATCCTTAGCAGGGCAAGAGACAGACATGAGAGAGAAAGAGAGAGAGAGAGAGAGAGAGAGAGAGAGAGAGAGAGAGCAGAGAGAGACAGAGACAGAGACAGAGACAGACAGACAGACAGACATTTTGACATTTTCAAAACAGGCGTTGGGTGTAAACAATCTTCATGTGTTAAGGTATTTGGTTTCCGCCTTAAGTACAGACTGGTCACTATGTGCTGTTATTTTCAGACACGAGGCCTCGGTTCTTGGAAACAGCCAGAAACGTGACGGCCACAGTGGGAGACACTGCTGTTCTGCCCTGTGCTGTCAGTGACCTCAACGATTACAAGGTTACTTCTCTTGTCTGTCTTCCTGCCTGTCTGTCCTGCCCAGTTTTACCACTTGTGGATCCGCTTGCAGCTGATAGTAATGCACTGTGCCTCAGTCTGATACTGTCCAACACAGTCCCAGCACTAGTGGTCAAAGAGAAAACTGTATTAGATGACCATGGGTACTCTCCCTCCCCCTCCCACTACCCCCACTCCCAGCAAAGACGACACTGCACTGTTGTGCGTCGTCGATGGTGCTCATATGTGTATGTTCTGATCAAGCAAATGCAGGACATCATTGCCAAGCCCCCAACTGTCTACAATAATTGCTACAACATTAAGTCAGAATGACTGAGTACTCTCCTTTACGAGGAAGTGCTAATACATGGTCCAATCTTTCTGTGTTAAAGCCTTTTCACTAATCGCCATATACAACACCTTGTTATGCATTCTCCTAGACTGCTACCAGTCCTGTTTTTCTGTACTACGGCGTTTGGTCTGTCTTCACATGTTCACATACTTTAGTATACAACACCATGTGTCCTCACAGACTGCTATCACATGGTCCTGTCTTGCTGTATTACAGCCTGTTTGCTGATGTCAATACACGCCACCTTCTATTGTCAAGCCAAGCCCTGCCCAGCCCGAGACATATCAAAGTTAGAATGATGGTTTTGAGGTAATTCGGCAGTTCCAGATGCCCCAGAGAGTTCCCTATTTCTCCTGATTGTTCACAGGCTAAATGTCCACAACCATTTTCTCCTGACCGTTCGCCTACAATGACGTCTTGAGCTCAGTGTCCGTTGTTTGTGGACAGACCAGTTTCTCCCGATTAATGACAGGTCGCATGTCCAGATCCAGCTTGACCTGACAATTGACGTAAGATTAGATTGGTTCCCAACTTCTTATTCTCTTTATGTATAGATCCTGTGTTTGTGACCTCTCTCTCTCTCTGTTGTGTGTGTGTGTGTGTGTGTGTGTGTGTGTGTGTGTGTGTGCGCGCGTGTGTTTGTGTGTGTGTGTGTGTGTGTGTTGTGTGTGTGTGTGTGTGTGTGTGTGTGTGTGTGTGTGTGTGTGTGTAGATGCCAGCAGGTATGATCTGATGTTAAACTGTTGACACCTTCAGGGCGACAACCAAATCCCCAGTTCCTCCTGGTTGTTGACAAGCGATTTGACTGGATTCTAGTTTCTATTGACTGTTGCCAGGTGCTATATGGATCTCAGTGTTCTTTACCTGTTGATTGATAATTCATATGATTGATTGTGTATTGCCCTGACAGAACACAGATGGCGTGTCAAGGTATCCGGATTGTTAAAAGGTGGTATGCCTGGACTCCGATGTCGTGGGATCATTGACTGATACAGTGAAGTCCAAACGTTCCATTTCCCCCTGACTAAGCAGAGATGGATGTCAGTGCCCAGCTCCGTTGCATCTTTAACGGCCGATAACTCTGGAGTTAATGTCCCCTGATTGTTAACCGATAATGGACTTAAGACCCCATGTTTCCTGACTGTTGAGAAATGATATGTCCTGATGTCACTGTGTCCTAGCATTCTGATGCACCATATCATTAAGTTCCAGTGGTTTCCAATTATTCACCAATGACATGTCCGGATCCCAGTGTCTCCTCACTGTTGACAAACGAAGTGTCTCAATTCCAGTGTCTCCATTGTGGTGACTGTTGATATGTCTGGATCCACAAGCAGAAGAAGAATGATAAGAATGAGAGGATCATTGCTGCTTTTGATGCATGGTGTATTCTTTTCACGTAAATCCCTGAATGGTTTTCCTTGTGCCAGTTTGAAGACCGAGTCCTAGCATGCACGGATATCTCTCTGGTAAAAACCGATTCTTTCACTACGATGCTAAAGCACTGTATCCACTCAATTTATAAATGGATATGGATCCACAACACACAACAACAGACCTCAATCTTTAATGTTATATCAACAATTTTTTCCAATGCTTTGCAATCAACATGAAATGTTTACACGTCGTGTTGTAAAAAATACATTTCATGTCAATTTCCTGTTCTGATTTAAAACCACCTGCCAGGATCCTTGTTTGTTGTAATGATTGACAGGATCCTTGGTTGTCATACTTATCGACAGGATCCTTGTTTGCAATAATTATCGACAAAATACTTTTTTCTCGTAATTATCGACAGCATCCTTGTGTGTCATGTTAGCGACAGGATCCTTGTTTGTCGTAATTATTGACTGGATCCTTGTTTCTCAAAATTCTCAAAAGGATCCTTGTTTGTCATAATGGCTGATTTTGTCGTAACTTTTGACAGGATCCTTGTTTGTCATATTTTGGACAAAACGCTTCTTTGCCATGATTTTTGGCAGGATCCTTGTTTGTCATAATTATTGACAGATACTTGTTTGTCATAATTGTTGACAGGATCCTTGTTGGTCATAATTGTTGACAGGATCCTAGTTGGTCATAATCGTTGACATGATCCTCTTTTGTCGGTGTCGTCATTTTTGACAGGATCCTTGTTTTGTCATAATTATCAACAGGTTCCTTGTTTGTCATAATTAATGACAGGATCCTTGTTTGTTATAATTTTGACAGGATCCGTGTTTGTCATAATATTGACAGGATCCTTGTTTGTCATAGTTTTTTTACAGGATCCTTCTTTGTCATAACTATTAACAGGTTCCTTGTTGGTTATAATTGTTGACAGGATCCTTGTTTGTCATGATATTGACAGGATCCTTGTTTGTCATAGTTTCTAGAGGATGATTGTCATAATTTGGACAGGATCCTTGCTTGTCATAATTTTTGCAGGATCATTGTTTGTCATAATTGTTGACAGTGCCTTGTTTATCACGGGTATTGACATTGCCTAGCAGACATGACAGCAGAGAGCACACAGAACAAATATCAGAAGCCCAAATTCTCTCCTCGCTGTTGACAAGTGATATAACAGAAGCCCAAATTCTCTTATGACTGTTGACAGGTAATGTAACAGAAACCCAAATTCTCTTATGACTGTTGACAGGTGATATAACAGAAGCCCAAATTCTCCTGACTGTTGCCAGACAATATAACAGATTTTCAAATTCTCCTGACTGTTGACAGGTGGCATAACAGAAGCCCACATTCTCCTGACTGTTGACAGGTGATATAACAGAAGCCCACATTCTCCTGACTGTTGACAGGTGATATAACAGAAGCTCAAATTGTCCTGACTGTTGACAAGTGATATACCAGAAGCCAAAATTCTTCTGACCATTGAGAGGTGATATAACAGAAGCCCAAATTCACCTGACTGTTGACAGGTGATATAACAGAAGCGCACATTCTCTTATGACTGTTGACACATGATATAACAGAAGCCTGAATTCTCCTGACTGTTATCAGATGATATAACAGAAGCCCAAAGTCTCCTGACTATTGACAGGTGATATAACAGAAGCCCGAAATCTCTTATGACTGTTGACAGGTAATATAACAGAAACCCAAATTCTCTTATGACTGTTGACAGGTGATATGACAGAAGCCCAAATTCTCTTATGACTGTTGACAGGTGGCATAACAGAAGCCCAATTTCTCCTGACAGTTGTCAGATGATATAACAGAAGCCCAAATTCTCCTGACTATTGACAGGTGATATAACAGAAGCCCAAATTCTCTTATTACTGTTGACAGGTGACAACAGAAGCCCAAATTCTCTTATGACTGGTGACATAACAGAAGCCCAAATTCTCCTGACTGTTGACAGATGATACAACAGAAGCCCAAATTCTCTTATGACTGTTGACAGGTGGCTTGGATAGATCACCATTTCTTGCTGACCTTTGAGGATCGCCGCATAGTAGATGACCACAGGATAAGTTTGGAGCGACCCTGCGTGAAGGACTGGAATTTGCACATCCGGGACGTCCGGTTCTCAGACAGCGGGGAGTATCAGTGTCAAGTCAACACATCTCCTGTCATGTCTACATCCGTTTTCCTCACCGTCACTGGCAAGCAGCCAAGGCAATATACAGGTATGTAAGCTAATGCCGCGCGTGGTGCCCACTGACCTAGCACACAGACTGACTAAGGGACGAGTTATCTTGCTCCGCATGGGTCTTTTCTACATTGTGGGCTTGGTAAATGAGTGCCACGAGGAAATAAAAACCACTGCCCTTGAGGTTAGATGGCTTGAATTAGTGCACCACAGGAACAAACTTTACTGCGTTTAAAATCTGTGCATCATTCGTCATTTTCCTTTTTGATTCCGAAGTCATTGCTGTACAAACATGGCACTATGGCTGAACGTAGAATAACTGCTAGTGAAAACTGAGGAAAGAGAGACAGAGTGATGGAGAGCGAGAGCGAGAGCGAGAGAGAGAGAGAAGGGGGGGGGGGAGGGAGAGAGAGACAGAGAGAGAGAGAGAGAGACAAAGAGAGAGAGGCTTTAAACAAAGAACAGCGTTGTTCTCCCAACAGCAGGTGCAATCAAGTCCTACATGTCTGCTTAAATGACAATGTTTTCTTTTGGAAGTGGAGAAGAAAGACTGGGGGGCGGGGGGGGGGGGGGGGGTCGCGCACAAGCACGCACCCCCCCCCCCCCAAACACATACACAAACACATACCACACCACACCACACACACACGCACACACACACCACACCACACCACACAGACATACACGCACGCACGCACGCACACACACACACACACACACGCACATACGCATATACGCGTGCACGCGCGCGCGCGCGCACACACACACACACACATACATAATCAGGAGAATGGGTGGACAAACACACACATGCACACACACGCACAAACACACGCACGCACGCACGCACGCACGCACGCACGCACACACACATACAGACAAACACATGATCAGGAGAATGGGTGGACAGACACACACACGCACGCAGACATGCACACACACACACACACACACACACACACACACACACACCACACACACACCACACATAATTAAGAGAACGGGTGGAAGGACGGGAAATCAGGGGGGGGGGGGGGGTAGGGAAGTGAAAGAAATCATTCAAGTAATGCCAATGTTACACTTACATCGCAACATTGCCTTGCAATAACAGCGTGCAACCTTTAAAATACTCGTCATGATCGACTTCCCAAAACGACAAATGTCGTGTCTCAAAAATGCGTCACTTATATGGAATAATTGAATACGAACTTTCACACACACACACACACACACACACAAGGCATTCAACTGTGCTTACCAAGACGAAAACGAAAAAGCACATGAAGTGAAGAAGCAGAATGAGGCGGTGATCATAACTAATCGCTTGGTGGGTAATAAGATGTGACTCCTATCTCAATACCCGACACATATATTAATGTATTCAAATAAAAGAGACAGAGGTGAAAACAGAGCGTGCTTCTCTCTGGTTTACATTCTTTCCCCTTGAACATCCACTTCATCTTCAATACCACCTACCACATGAAACTGTCTGCATGGAGTAGAAGTAAGATTTTCTGCTACTAAACAGGCACCGCCACATTCCACAAGCACCATAGACAGCAACATCCTCTCACCCCCTGGGCCTTTACACAATTCCTACTGTCGAGCACAGCATGCATATCATAGATGAACTATACTGTTCAAAAAAAAAGTTAAGGACCAACATTGAGAATGCACAAAAACTTTTTAAAATTCACAAAAATTCAATTGGACCGCCTTTGTGGTCCAAACAAATTGAACCACACGCACAAACTGATAGTGAAGGCGGCAACTGCAATTTTGTGGCACACATTTCTCACGCGCCTTGAAAAACACGTGTCGCGACTTTTCATTTTTGGAACAAATTGGGGTGAATTTCTGGTGTGTTTGGGATCCGAGGAGCATGTGCTGAATCAAAATCATGTGAAGCACGAGCTAAATCAGGCTGTAGGTCATAAAGTATGCTCAACCAAATGTCTTTAAAAGCCACTGTACTGGCGAAAAATGCAATGCAACAGCATGCCTCCACGTCGAAGACTGAACGAGCTGGATCGAGGAAGAGCAATAGGATGGCTCCAAGAAGGAGTTGCAGTCCGGGAAGTGGCACGGAGACTTGGGGTATCACACTCTGTTGTTATCAGACTCAGACAACGCTTTCAAGACACAGGAAGAGAGCAAGAACGACCACGCTCTGGTCGACCCAGAATAACAACACAACGAGAGGACCGATACATTGAAAGGCAGGCCACACAAGAAAGAACAGCAAGTGCAAACAACATCAGACGTCGCCTTAGAGATGCCACCAACACTGTTGTCAGTGATCAGACCATACGAAACCGCCTACACGCCGCTAACCTCCGTGCTCGACGGCCAGCCATAAGACCTCGTTTGACTGATGCCCACATAGCAGCACGCCGAGTATGGTGCACGCAGCACGTGCGATGGACACATGAACAGTGGGCTAACGTGATGTTTACAGACGAGTCGCGGTTCTGCCTGGATCCCACCGATCGACGGAACAGGGTCTGGAGACGCCGTGGGGAGCGTTTTGCAGAAGCTGTCCTGGAAAGGAACCGCTATGGTGGGGGATCCGTTATGATTTGGGGCGGCATAAGCACACGCTACAGAACGGTTCTCTACAATGTGGCAGGGAACTTGAATGGTGTTCGCTACCAAACAGAGATTTTGCAACCCCTGGTGCTGCCAGCCCTTCAACAGCTTGGACCCCAGGCAGTCTTTCAAGACGACAATGCACGGCCCCATCGCACCAGAGCAGTAAACACGTTTCTCCAAGCTGCTGGTGTCAACAGAATGCTGTGGCCCGCAAACAGCCCAGACATGAACCCCATCGAACATCTTTGGGATGAGCTGGGCCGGAGACTGCAGCAGCGTCGTCCTCCTCCTGCTAACCTGGGTCAGCTGTTTGAGTCACTCCAGCAGGAGTGGGCTGCTGTCCCCCAGGCGTTTCTGCGCACACTGGTGAACTCCATGCGACAACGCTGCCTTGAATGCCTTGCCAATAACGGGGGACACACACGTTATTAACCATGACATTGAAAAACACTCCTCCTGTGACTTTCAAATTTGGGGGTGGGGGTGTTTGTACTGCGCTCGATTCCAGTTTGTTGATTCCTCGGACTTGTCATTGTCTTTACACACTTTTCACATATTCAATAAATTCATGTTACACTTGGAGATTGATCACTTCCCAATTTTCTTTTTTATAAGTCAGTGAAATGTTGGTCCTTAACTTTTTTTAACAGTATATATTCACATTCTCCTCCGCAAGAGGAGGTAATCTAATGGCAGAAAAAGGCTCAACGAAGACTGCAGAAAGCTTCTTTCAGCCGATAGGTTATCTTCCCTTACGGGTAGGTTCAAAGCGAGGTGACTGCAGGCAGAAATTGAACCAAAGTTTAAACAGAATTGTTAACGAGTCCGCCAAACAACAGGGACAAACATATGACAAGACAAAGCATGACGCGTTTCGACCTCCTAGGTCTTCTTCAGGCAAGATAAGCAACGTTCAGGACAATGAAAACGAAGAACGAGCAATCACTTATATTCTCATATTCGGCGCAAGATTAGCGTTGAAGGAAAACAAGGCCGTTGGGAAGGGGCAAAGGGAGTTAATAATGATGATCATGATAATAATGACAGCAATAATTGTGGTAATTATGATTATTATGAAGATAAAATATCAAGAAATAAAGAGAGTATTACTACAACTTTTGCTGATAATATGATGATAACAGTTGTGGTATTAGACGTGGCTATACATACAGAAGGGGAGAAAGGAGAAGGGTGTGAGTATTTTCAAACAGCATGTTTGTAGTGGCAACAGTGTTACAGGCAATGATGATGGTGATGATAATGGTACTGATGACGATGATGAAAATGATGATGATGATGGTAATAATAGTAATAATAATTCTTATCATTATTATAATGATAATAATGGTATTAATAATGCCAACAGTAAGAGCAGTAAAACTAATAGTAATAATGATACTAACAAGAGTAACGGTAATAGGAACAATAGTAGTAAGAATAAAAGTAATGGTAAAAAAAAAAACATCAATAGTAGTAATGATAATAATGATAATGACAATTAATAATAATAATAATGAGGGAAGAGAGGAAGAGGAAGAAGGAGGAGAGGGAGGAGGAGGGAACAGGAAGAACAAAGAGAAGGAGGTCGAAACGCGTCGTGTTTTGTCTTGTCATTTGTTTGTCCCTGTTGCTTGGAGGACTCACTAACAATTCTTTCTACATTTTTTCCCCATCCACTGCCTACCGAAGTGACGATGTCCCAGTAGCAATGCCCGCAACCTCTTTCAAAGGTGTACTCTCTCCTCCTCCATGTCACCAGGCTGGCTCAGCGGCTGAGCACGGAACTGAGTCCGATGCTGAGCGTTCGAATACCGCTTGCTTCTTCCTTACTCACAGCCATTTTCGCGGCCAGTGTGTGCGTGTTGTCATTGTGGTTGTGTCAAGGCAGTGATGAATAGATCACCTCTCCCCACTCTCCTGGGCTAGTTATTCTCGTCAGCCTTACCATCACCTTTGGTGCATGTGTCCGGTACCGAAAAGAACGACAACTCGAAATATCATGAACGCGGAAAGGAAGAGTTATCTGCTATTGATCACTTGTTGCCCAACATATTGAACAGAAAAAAAATACCAAAAAAAATCAGAAAGCAGAAAAGAAAAAAATAAATTATCAGTGAAATTCTCCACACAGATTACCAGAGCAATAATAAATGACGTCTTGGGAAGCAGAGAAATCGCAAAGCTGATTCAGGAAGAGGGAACCTTTCTTGAGAGGAATGCTACGTACAACCCACTCGCTTTTCGACGGAGACTATCGGGCATTTGGATTTGGCATTCGTATAAACCAAAAACAAGGTGCGAGCGAACGCGTAGAGAGAGACACTGACACTGACTGACACTGACACTGACATTTTATTGAATAAACATATATACATGTTCATTTCAAGGGGATAGCAAAATGGATTTACCATTCACACAGTTCGTAGTCCCACGCACATCGACATTCCAATGAAGGCAGGTCAACAATGAATTCTTGAAAATTAATCAACAGGATATCAATAGGAGCACGCACCAATAGTTAAGCCTCATCATTTTCGACCGTCAAAATAATTGTCCACTGATATTCCGTCGATCATAATCAATCATCAATCCCTAATCATAGATGCCACTGATCAATATTGATAATCAGTCATCATTATCATTTGAATCATTTATCCTCAGTGTTCGTTAATTCGACTTAAATCGCTTATCCTCTCCCGTATCCTATCCTCAACATACCATTCAAAAAATAAAAATGAAAATAAATAAATAAATAGATAAATAAATAACTGATCAATAGTCATCATCAGTCATCCTCCATCTTTGGTCATGTATCAGTAGAAAGAAACTCGTGGAGAGCGAGGCAGCAGAGAGTCCTCAGAAGAGAAGCCCCCTTCAAGCAAGTGTTTCGGCCCTTATCTCCTGACACTCTAGGGGGGTTGGGCCACACCCGGTTCATGACTCCGGATGTCCCTCTGCTGCCCCTTTTTTTTTTCCCCATCTTGGGACGAGCCATGGCTGGGATTCGAACCCATGACCCTCTGGACATGCTCATTTTCCACTTAATGACTCGCGCTTTAACCACTGAGCCACAGGGACACCTGATATTTGTAGGGAAATTAAGCCTTATGAAGTTCACTTTTGTTCCTCCTTGACCAGATCCAGCTTGAACACCTCTCTGCCGCTTCTGCCATTGCTTTCAGGGCTCTGGTTTTTTCCTTCCCTGCAACTGAGAGCTGTTTCATGAGGCTGTATGCAGACGTTCCTACAAACCCCCTAGCTCCAATTTCTGCAGTGAGGACTTTGACCTGATAGCCTTCTCTCCTCAGGCTGTTTGCCAGATCAGCATACTTTTCAGTCTTGTAGATTTGAGCTGCCTCCATTCTGTTCTCATATGGCACCGTGAGCTCGATCATGATCAGCTGCTTGGTTGACTTAGAGTGGACTACTATGTCTGGTCTCATGCTACTCTTGCTGATGATCTCTGGGTGACTCTTCCATTCTGGGAGGTCTGCAGTGCACTCCCAGTCATCTGCCCCGTCCAGCAGACTCTGCCTGCATGTTTCGAGTGGCACTGTTGTTCTTGGCCATGATTTGCTGCCTCCTGCCGTGAAGAATGTTGCGGGTGCTTTTGGAGTCCTGATTTTCCCTTTTGTGGTGTTGGTACTAGCCCAGACTACTTGTACAATTTCTTTGAGCACTTGGTTGTGCCTCCATGTGTACCTTCCTTGAGCCAGGGCTACTTTACATGAGCTTAGGACATGCTCCACTGTTTGTTTTTCATGGCAGAGGGGACATGCAGGATCGTCTGTTTTCCCCCACTTCACCAGGTTTGCATTTGAGGGCAGAAGGTCATATGCAGATCTGAGAATGAAGCTGATCCTGAGAGGGGCCATGTGCCAAATGTCATTCCAAGTGAGACTTCTTTGGAGTGCATTCTCCCACGTTGTCCATTGCCCTTGCTGGCTCTGCTGGACTGCTTTTTGGAGTCTTTTTTGGTCTTCTTCTTTTCTCATCTCCTGAATCATCATGTCTCTTTTGGCTTTTCCTTTGGCCTTTGACCACCATTCAGTTTTGGTCACCCCCAGTCCTTGTCTGTTGGTCTGTGTGTGTCCTGTTATTTCTCTGATCTTGAGACTTTCTTTTGCAGAATCCATCGCCTCTTGAACTTTCCATTTTCTGCCTGTCTTCAGCTGGGGCTTGATTGCTTCTACCACCTTGTCTCCTGAGTCCTCCAGCATGCTTTGAAGTCTGATCTTCCCTGCTTTGTATTCCTCCAGGATGGATTTCAGGGGTAGTTTCAGCTTTGCTTGGCGACAGTACAGCGCTATGTCAGTCAGACAGGGTGGAACACCAAGCCATTTCCTTGTGAACTTGTTGATTTTGGCTTCCATTGCCTCCACTATGCTGGTGCAGATGTCGTATATCATCAGAGGCCATAGCAGCTTTGGTATCAGCATGAACTGCAGACACCAGACCTTGTATTTGCCAGGGAGCCCACACTGGTCAATGGTCTCCAAGCCTTCCTCCGCCATCTGCTTGGTTTCTTTTGCTCTTTGTGTGTCTTTCAGCGTATCATCATACCATCTTCCAAGGCTCTTGACTGCTTCTTCTGTGACTGTTGGAATGGCCTGGTTGGCAACACTGAAGACCACAGATCCGGCCACTTTTCCTTTCCTCAGTGAGAGACTCCGTGATTTCTTTGGCTTGAACTTCATTCTGGATGAGGCAACTATGTCGTCCAGCCTCTCCAGCACATGACGTGTCTCGTCTTCTCTGGATGAAATCACTGTAGTGTCATCCATGAAGGCCTTGAGAGGAGGCATCTTGTATCCATCGCCAAGGTCTGTTTGTCTCGCGTTGTTTGTTGCTGCTTTCAAGATGAGTTCCATTGCCAGCACGAACAGTATTGGGGAAATTGCACAGCCCATTGCAATACCCACTTCCAAGTTGATCCAGTCTGTTGTGTACTCCTTGGTAGAGAACCGCATTGAGAAGCCATTGAAGTACTTCTTGAGCATGTCGCGGATGTTCTTTGGCACATGGTACATCTCAAGAGCCAACTGTATCATCTCATGGGGCACAGATCCATATGCGTTTGCCAGATCAAGCCACACTACGTCCAGGTCTCTCTTTTCTGTTTTTGCTTTTTGGATTGCGTCCCAGATCATTGTGGCGTGTTCTACACAGCCAGCCACGCCTGGGATGCCACCTTTCTGGACTGACACATCCAAGTACTTGTTTTCCATCAGGTACTTGGTCAGCCTTGCTGCCATGACAGAGAAGAAGATTTTCCCTTCGACGTTCAGTAGTGATATTGGCCTGAACTGGCTAATGTCACTTGAGTTTTGCTCTTTGGGGATGTACACACCATCTGCCGTCATCCACTGGCCGCTGATCTTCTGGTTTCTCCAAGCCGATCGCAGCAGCCTGTGGAGCCACTCCAGCACCTTGGGACATTTCTTGTAAAGCTGGTAAGGTATTCCGTTTGGCCCTGGTGATGATTTGGCTCTGGCTTTGTCGACCACCTTCTTGATTTCCGCCAACGTTGGAGGCTTGCCATTGAACTGTTCCTCAGGGTTGGTTGGCCACACCAGACCTTGAATGTCGAGTGGTGCTTTGCTCTGTGGGTCAGAGTATGTTTTCCTCAGATGCTGCTCAAGAACTCCTTTGTCCACACTTAGGGTCCCAGATTTTGGCTGCTCAAACAGTGTTCTGGCAAACTGGAAGGGGTCTCTGAAGAAGCGCTCTTGTGTCTTCTTCTTTTTGCTCTTCCTCTTCCTCGCAGATTCCGCTTTGCTGAGGGCACTGTGTTTTGCTTTCAGGTCTTTCCACAGTTTTTCCAAGCCTTGTTTTTCAGCTGGCAGTGCGGTCTTCATTTGCATCTTGAGGTTTTTCTTTTGGACCCTGATCTTGTCCATCTTTTCTTGGCGTCTGGATTTCTTTGGAGGTGTTTTCTCTTTGGGTAGTTTTGCTCCATAGGCGTCTCTACATGTGGCATACACAATGTCCCCATATGTGGCTAGTTTGTGTTCCAGGGTGCTTTTCCCTATCAGTGCATCGAGTCTTTGGACGATTTTTGCATCCAGTTTCTCCCAATCTTCAGTTTCGTTTGCTCGTGGCAGGTTGAGTTTCAGGCGCCTGGCATCGAGGGCCTGTGCAAATTCCTCATCCGAACCAACAGCGTGGATGTCCTTGGCACTGTGGTTTAAATCCTGGCCTTGGTCTTCCGACGTCTTATCTGCTGATGCAGTGCGCTGCTGCTCATTCAGATGAGTCTTCACACATCCCATCTTTGTTCTGTGGATCTTCATGCCACGGGTGGTAGCGAAACGCTTTCCACAGACACATGTATCAGTAATCAATCATCCATAAAAGCCTACTAACATATTATTTACCGCCTTGATCCCCGATCAGTCTTCAGTTCTCGTTAATAACTGAGATCCTCAATCATTATTAATCAAAGTTGACGAGCATCCATCCATTAACTTCATCAATCCTACGGAATATTTGTTGGAGCTTCATTTGTCCATTCAACATCATCATTCCACAGCATGAACACACACTGTCTTCAGTTCTTCCTCTTGTATCAGCTGTGATCTTCTTCGGAAAACGTTGTACTGAAAACGTGAGACTTGTCTTACAGACATTTCATCGGCACAGGACATTACATACGACACACTTCCTTCAGCGTTATTGACAGCATTCACATTTTCTCTAAATATTTCATACACCCTGTATTCAAACAACACACGTGACTCGTCTTCAATAGCTCCTTTGCAAACCGGACATAATACATGTCTTGGTACCACATCCCTTCTGTATCTCAGTTTATGCACCCTTATTGTAGAAATGCCAAATCTAAACTTAACATACGCTTCTTTCTGACACCGTAATATCTCGTAATCCGAATAATGTTCTGTTCGTAGGAACTGCTTAAAGCTAGAATATAGTTCAAAATGTTCTGCTGATTCCAGTTTATCATGCCAAGTTTGTGCATACTGATCAGTGAGTCTCTGTCTAAAAATATGAATGAAATTGTTCATATCGCCAACACTCTGTTGCAACCAAACATCTCCAAATCCATTTACAAATAATAACTGTCTCACGTAAAACGCCCATGTTTTTTTGCCCAATTCTTGAAGGTGGTTTAGCATATTATAGGCTTTCCTGGGTAGTCTTTCTTCTGCCAGATTACAAAGTCTTAGCCAGTAACGAATACACCTTTCAGCCGCTAAAACATACATTGGATATCGGCCGAGATCTCCCAGCACCATTTTGTTTGGCGTTTGCTTACTTACGTTCCAGTAACGTTTACAGGCAAACATATGTGTCTTCTCTAGTACATCGAGCTGTTGATAGCCCCAGACCTCAGACCCGTACAGTAAAATGGGAGCAATCTGAGCGTCATACATCTTAAAGAACACATTTCTCGAAATATCTCCCAATTTCGAAAGGCATCTATGGAGCTGAGTTATTTTAATTTTTGCTTTAGTGGCCAGCTCTTCCACCGCATGCGTTAGTGAAAGCTTGGTTGTAAAATGTAGCCCTAAATATTTATATTTGTTGACTACCGTTATATGTTCCTCATCATATTTCCATTTTTCTTTCTGTCCCAGAAATCCCCCTTTTCTGAATACAATTATTTTCGTCTTTTCCAGATTCACTTTCATATCATAATTGTCTGCAAATTGTTTGAGGATATCAATTAGATTTTGTAAGCCCTTGGGACAGTATGAAGCTAAAACAACATCATCAGCAAACAACAATATCAAGACCTGTACAAAGTCAGGTGCTAACTGTATTACAAAGTCACCCTTTGAAGCAAGTTCTAACGCTAGTTCATTTATCAAAAACGAAAATAACGTGGGTGACAATACACAGCCTTGCCTTACATCCACTGGGCACTCAAAGAATTCAGTAAGAACATCGGGACATCTTACACACGATCTCACACTTTGATACATACATCGCAGCATCCTTAGCATTTTACTTCCAACACCAATTTTTCTAAGTACATTCCACAAAATGTTACGATTAACTGTATCAACTGCTTTTTTAAAGTCAACGGAGCAAACATATACTTTTCCTGACTTTCTCACCAAATACTTTAGCACTACAGAATACAGGACAAATATATTGTCGGAAGTAGAATAATCTGATCTAAAACCACTTTGTTCCTCGGCAATCCTTCCGTTATCTTCTGCCTACTGTGTGAGGCGGTTATTTAACACCCTAGCAAACACTTTCCCAAGTATACTCATCAGAGACACTCCTCGATAATTGTGTGGATTATCAATATCTCCGGTCTTGTGTAGATGTACAATAATGGCACAGTTCCACACGCTTGGATAATCGTGTGTGTCAAATATATGATTAATTAAACACAACAGGAAAGGCATAATACAATCGGTAGAGCTTTTCAACATTTCTGCTAAAATACCATCAGGTCCAGGAGCTTTGCACAATTTCAGAGAGCGAATGCTTCTATGTATTTCTTCCGTGCAAATTGGCCTATCGAGCTCATCAACATACTTTTGACTTTCATCATTATCTTGAGAGTTGTCCATAACAGGATTAACAGAACTAAATACAGATCGGAAATGACTAAACCATTCATTTGTACTGATGTTTGGTGTGCATTTTGTCTTTCGATTTAGAGACCTGATTTCACTCCAGAACTTACCTGAATCATTTATTTTCATGTTGAGCTCATTGAGTTTGTTTCTTTTATATATTTTATGTTTATCTTTAAGCAAATGCTTGTACAGTCGTCTGCTGTTTGCCAAGCCAATTCTATATTGCGTTTTAGCCGATTTAACTTTACAGCGATTAAAATTTCTCCACCACTTTCTCATCTCTTTTTTTGCTGCTCTGCATTGTCTGTCATACCAAGGGCTTGACTTTATGCCCGTGAAAATTTTGCGCTTCATGCATTCCGCTGCTTTAATCAACTCATCATTTAAGCAGGTGACAGCATCGTTCACAGACACTGGTAAAAGACGTGTTGCTTCAACTAAGATTTGCTGAAAAAGGGACTTTGCACAGCTGCTTGAAAATGAAAAGAGTTATCTAAATTCCATACGATTTTTTCTGTACATGTCGTCTTATTCTCCTTTGTGACCATTTCTTTGTAATTTTTTGTCAGCTCTACAGGCATGTGTTGTGAGGTAAACATTTCACCCACCTTTAGCTCCATATTGTCACCTTTCAGCGCCTTTGAGCAAATGAAATAGTCAATTACACTACTACCAGTAGCACATACATAAGTAAAACTTCCATTTTCGTCCCCAGCACACGATCCGTTCAGTATTGTTAAATCACACGCACTACAGAACTCAAGGAGAAGCCGACCATAAGCATTCACTGTATCATCTTGAGACGACCTTGTTTCACACAAGTCTGACTGCACCAGATCATATATGTCTCCCTTGGTCTCATGTGTTGCAAC
Source organism: Conus canariensis (assembly GCA_033310375.1). Lineage (NCBI taxonomy): Eukaryota > Metazoa > Mollusca > Gastropoda > Neogastropoda > Conidae > Conus > Conus canariensis. Next base: position 56,993,504 of record CM065722.1, on the reverse strand, counting down.
ATTTAGTGTTCCCGTCCTGGCATTAAAGTCTCCGCATACCAAAAAGTCACACGAATCATTCATTATTTGAGTACAATTCAAAATACATTGTTCAATCAGACAGATACCAGAATTAACAGAAACGTGTGGTTGTTCATAGTAAGGGCTATCTGGGGAACACACATATGCACCGCACAATATTATATCGTTGGTACTGTTCAACATACTTTTATGAAACTTAATAAGTACAATGTTATCTTGTGATGTGTCCAGTGGCTCAGTGAACGCCTGCAATGAACGTTTAACCATTATCATCACACCACCACTGCTTCGACCGTGCACTGAGAGTTTAACTGCGGGACTAATGAATTGAATGTAGCTGGGAAAACAATCTAATGCTTTCCTTAGTTCAAGGAAGGTTTCAGTAAAACAAATAATGTCAAAGTTGTGAACATAGTGCATAAAATCAGGGTCAGATACCTTAGAAAGCAAGCCCTCAATATTCCAGTTAGGAATGCGCACACATCTATTGTTTGATTTTATACCCAACAAACGGGGCCCCTTTGACCCAGACTGCCCGTTAGTTCCTGCTGTACTAAGTCTGGTCCTACTACAAAAAGCTGAATCATATTTTTTGCTATTTAAATTGGTATCTGTGATTGGAGTGTGTGTCACATTGTCACATGTATCGCGCTGTGTGTCAGGGTCTCGCTGTACCTGATTACTGGAAACCTTAGTCATTTGGCGTCATTTCGTCTATGATCGTTTCTGTACGGTGCGTAGAGAGAGAGAGAGAGAGAGAGAGAGAGGGAGAGAAAGAGAGTATGTACATATATGTATCTATATATATATATATATAATGCTGAACAATTTAGTAGTGGGGGAAAACAAGTGCAGGCTAACAATTCTTCGGTCATTATAATAATGACTTCGCAAAGATTTGAACTTTTTGAGAAAAAAAAAATATGAAGATGAAGAAAATGGGGGAAATATATTATAAATATGAGAAACCCTTCACTAGCTGCCTGAGGGAACCATCGTGATCCCTTCTGAAGGCAGATCTATTTGTATTGCCTGCTCCTAGGCCTTTCGTCTGCTGGATCGGACTCATCAGGGAGACACGGCTGATTGTGTCTGCACTCCTGGTGTCAAATAGAGACACACCACAGTCCATAATTCTGTGGTGTTCTCACTACCAAGGGTTAGAAAAAGAATCCAACAGCACCCCAAAGCAGCCAGCGAAGGATAGTAAATTGGAATAAAACGAAAGTGTGGAGAGGAAAAAAGTTGCTGAAAAACTAAAAGCATTATGCAAACAGTATAAAATGTAAGGGACCATCTTTGAGCCCATGCCTGAGGATCCATTCAAGGATACATGGGAGATCAAAAGATATGGAACAGTCTGAGTGGTCAGCTCTGCTGTTCAATAACTCAAGCAATGTCAGTGGCTAAGAATTGTGCAGGACAACCTTTACTTGGATCTCCTAAGAGATGCAATCTCCCACTGATTGACCAAACAATATAATGCTGAACAATTAAGTAGTGGGGGAAAACAAGTGCAGGCTAACAATTCTTCGGTCATTATAATGACTTCGCAAAGATTTGAACTTTTTGAGAAAAAATATATAAAAAATATGAAGATGAAGAAAATGGGGGAAATATATTATAAATATGAGAAACCCTTCACTAGCTGCCTGAGGGAACCATCGCGATCCCTTCTGAAGGCAGATCTATTTGTATTGCCTGCTCCTAGGCCTTTCGTCCGCTGGATCGGACTCATATGTATATATATATATATATATATATATATATATATATATATGTGTGTGTGTGTGTGTGTGTGTGTGTGTGTGTGTGTGTGTGTGTGTGTGTGTGTGTGTGTGTGCGTGCGCGTGCATGTGTTTGGTGGTGGTGGTAGTAGTGGTGGTGGTGACGGGGTGGTGGCTGCAGTCTCGTTGTCCCACTCATATGTAGAGATGTCATATTTTGTTCAGTTTATAGTTCTGAAACCACAGATGTTGCCACATTGCAATAAACACACGACATACACATGAACATACAAACAACCAAGAAGGAGCGCAGAGGGGTCTGAACAGACGGGAGGCTCTCACCAGTGTGGCTCAACAATTTAGCAGCTGTTGTCGTCAGTTTGCAGTTTCTCGCGTGTGTCAGAACACCGCCAAAGTGACTCAGCAGCAGAGCAGCGTCTCCTCTGGGGGTCGCTCTCATGACAACCCGACACAGATCGCTGCTTGTGGACTTCCAGTACTGTAGCTGCGACATAATAATCAAGGAAGCGGCCTGAAATAAGCAGTATGGAAATGATGTAACTGAAAGAGAGAGAGAGAGAGAGAGAGAGAGAGAGAGAGAGAGAGAGAGAGAGAGAGAGAGAGAGAGAGAGAGAGAGAATTAAAAGAAATACGGTCACCTTTTCTGTTGGAATCTGATTCTGATCTGGATTCTGATCACCATCTTTTCAGTAGCTGGACAGGACGAGGTTACGTCACCGAGGCCCCGCTACGACGGCCATGACGTCATGAACGGCTCCATGTCATATAACGTCACCTGGGCATCTGGGCAAGGTTCGGTGAGATTCCTGGCCACGACGCACTCGCTGCTTTTGTCTGCTGCCCTGGTCAACTGGGTCTGCTGGTTCTGAGTCCACATCTGTCCAACGACAACGTTCACCTGGAATGATTTGACAACTACATCCCTTCTGTCCGTCAAAAAGAAATAGCCATTTGTTTTTGAAGCTCAGAAAATGAAAAACAAAACAACATTCTTCTACTGTCAGATTTGACTATTCTTTGCACAATCTTAACGAGGTTTGACGTCACTGAAGGCTGTGCCAGAGTTGAAATTACAGACGGTGATTTGCCAGTCACCGGCTTATGTCATCCCCCCCCCCCCCCTCCACACACACACACCTCTTTGTTTGTTTTGTTTCTTTTGATTTGTTTTGCTTGGAAGCATTGTTTTCTACACACACACACACACACACACTCTCTCTCTCTCTGTCAAGATCCACTGCAGTTCGCCTACAACAGAGGTAAGAGCACAGAAGATGCCATCCTGACAATGCTGCACCACCTTCACCAGCACCTTGATAGGCTAGGGACGTTCGCCAAGGTTCTGTTTGTGGACTTTTTGAGTGCCTTTAACACCATTCAGCCCCATCTCCTCGTCGGGAAACTCCTGGCCATGGTTGTTAATCCAGAGATCATCAAATGGATCTTCAGCTTCCTGACTGACAGGCCGCAGCAAGTCACAGTTGGCCGGGTTGTCTCTGATGTCCTGGTGACCAATACAGGAGCCCCACAGGGATGTGCTATGTCGCCTGCCCTGTTCACCATCTATACAGCTGACTGCCACACCAGGGATGCATGCAATGTGCAGATCAAGTTCGCAGATGATACGTCAATTACAGGACTGATCCAGGACTCTGATGAAACCAAATACTGAAAGGCAGTCGGCGAGCTGGTGGACTGGTGCGACAGGAACTTCCTTCAGCTCGATGTCACCAAGACAGAAGAGATGGTCATCGACTTCCGCAGGAACCCAAGCAGCATCCCCCCACCGGTCATCAAGCATGAGGAAGTGCCCATTGTGCGCACCTACAAGTACCTCGGCACAGCCATTGATGACAATCTGGAGTGGACCCCTAACATCAACATGTGCTGCAAGAAGGCCAGCCAGCGTCTTTTCTTTCTGCGGAAACTCCGACAGTTCAGGGTCAACAGCACGATCCTGAACTTGTTCTATCAGTTGGTGATCCAGTCCATCCTCCCCTCCCATATGCGCTTGTTCAGCTCCCTGAGTGATGCCGATAGGGCAAGGTTGGAGAAAACTGTGTCTGCTGCAGGCAAGGCAATCGGCCGAGGTCTCACGTCTCTTGCTGACATTCACGTCAAGGCATGCTCCAAGAAGGCCCGGGCCATTCTCCAAGATCAGAGCCATCCGCTCAACCCTGCTCTGTCGGCCTGCATCTCCAATCGTAACTCTGGTCGACTGCTGTCCATGAGACGCAGAACATCCAGATATAAGGATCCTTTCCTGCCATCAGAACCCTGAATGAGGCTTGCAGGCGGAACTGAAAGTCGATACCCTTGCTGGCAGATACAGTAATCACTCTGTCCCCTTCCCCTCTCCTCACTCCATCCTTAAACTACCCTCTCTCCCCCTTCCCACATCTCCCCCCTCCCCCCCCCTTCCAACCACAACTGTACTGATACCAGGATTAAAATGGTGGTGTAATGATGATGATAATTGCAGTGATAATGATAACGATAATAACAGAATTTTAGAACCCACGCACACTTACACAGACTCATGACAGACATACAAGCAGATATACTGGCAAGCATAGGCACCCACATATATGCACTCATTTATGCATTCTTGCATTCACGCACACACATACACAGAGAGACACTCACGCGCTTATGCGCAGACACATGCACACCCACACGCGCATACATGCTTGTGTACACAGACACGCAGGCACACTTGCACATGCGCAAGCACAAACATGCTCACACACGCGCGCACACTCATACAATCAGACATGAGCGTACATGCCCACACACAGGCACAAATAGTACTAACAAATGGTTACATACATATTCAATGAGGTTGCACTGTTGATAGGTATATTATGGAGATCTAGTCCTTTGATCTTATGTTCATACAATGTTTATAACTATTATATGTTGACAAATTCTAGGTTATGAATCTTTGTGTTTGATTGTGTGTGTGTGTGTGTGTGTGTGTGTGTGTGTGTGTGTGTGTGTGTGTGTGTGTGTGTGTGTGTGTGTGTGTGTGCGTTTGTGTGTGTGTGTGGATAGAAGATGGATTGTGATGTGTAGATAAGTAAATACGTGGTGAATGTTGATGCTTAATTTTAAGTTTATTAATTTGATTTTATTCTATGTGTTTTACTTTGCATTTTATGATGTGATATTGCAATGTGTCACCACAACATAACTTTCTTTCATGGACAAAATAAACAACTTGTGAACATGTGTCTGCCTGTCTGTCTCCCTTGACGTGCCTAGTCTAATATGTTGTATACTGTTCATCAAAATACTGATTGTGAGAGTGGTTAATTGTTTCATTGTTTTCGTTACGCTGTATATATTTTTTTATTTCTATGAATGCATTGCTTCACGTTTCTTCTTTTCTTCATTATTGTAATTGACCTTTATTTTGTGTGTGTGTGTGTATGTGAAGGCAGGATGCAAACGAAAGGTGTAAAGCTCATTCTTTAACCCTCAATAAAGAGAATTTTGACTTGACTTCACACACACACACACACACACACACACACACACACACACACACACACACAAATACGCGCGCGCGCGCGCGCGCGCTCGCACACCACACACACACACACACACACACACGCACAGAATTAGAGAGAGAGAGAAAGAAATGGGTAAAGCGAGAGAGAGAAAGAGGAGGGGGGGAGGGGGGGGACAGACGAATTTGTTGCAGAACTGTTCGCCATTTCACATCCGGGGCGGCGAAATGTCAACTGTAAAAGGTAGCACGCCCGTTCTGCTGAACGAATCCCGAGCACAAGCGATGGCGGGAGATAATTAGCATAACCTTTAGGACAAAAGCGACGATTTTCCATGGGAACAGACTCCGAGTCTTCAGTGGCAGTGCAGCAGCAGAGAAAGCGCGATACTAAGCTCTTCCACCCCCTCCAACGACAGGGAGAGAATGCAAACAAAACTGCAGGGTCAGAAAGAGAGGGTAATAGGCGGATGGTTTCAATTTTAGTCACAGTTCCATTCAAGCCCAGCCGATCTCTGAGGATTCTGTCCAGACCTGTCAGTAAGCTGAAGGAAAAGCAGCGACTGCTGGTGAGGAAACACGTAGACATTTACGTGTACAATTCATAAATTCATGACACATTAATTTCAACTTTGAAATCTTCAATGCAGATAAAAAAACAAAGCTCTACTCAGCTCGTGACCCATTCCATTTATTGTCTTCAATCAGATTTTCAAACATAAACAGTCACTCAAAAAATAATTCCGCCACTTAAAAATAATTCAAAGCCCAATCAACAAAGAAGAGAAGACTGTTAGTGCCCCTTACAGAGATAAAATCGTTACTACCTTTTGCCAAATCACAACATGAAAACTACCGAGTAATGCATTGCAGGAAGACAAAACAAAGCGTCAAACAAGGAAGCCCAAAATGTCCAACACTTGCTGGGACAAAGGTAGATGAATAGAGCACGAGACAGAAAACCTGCACACGACAGTAATGACAGGGAGGTGGGGGGATAAGAAATGCAGGGTCAAAAAGAGTGATATAAAAGACAGAATTGCTGGCACAGAATGTCCAGAAGGTAGAGACTGTACTGAAAGATGCCCGTCATCCCCACAAGGGGATGATGCCGACGACGACGATGATGTTGATGATGATGACGATGATGATGTGATGCTGCTGATGATGATGACGATATGATGATGATGATGATGATGATGATGATGATGATGATGATGATGAAAACTAATAGGCATGGTTTCTCAAATGGCATGGAGTCTTGTTGGGGCAGACCTAGCTAGGATTAGTTTCGTTTTCACCTCTTTTGGACGAATGCGTAAAATAATTGTGACGACGACGACGACCGACGACGACGACGACGGATGATGATGATGACAATGATGGTAATGACGATAATGATCATCATATGCAGCTCTACAAAGGAGGTTACCATGAGACTGATCCTGGCTAAATCATGACCGACAAGACTCCATGTTATCAGGACAAATACATCAGTCAGCTGTCCAGTGATATCCTCCTGGAAGGACGCAAGAACCTGATACTTGACCACACGTCTCGAGCGAAAAAAAGGAGACCAAGAATCCAGACGTGTGGATAAAGCCTTTGAATGGGTTCTTCCCAAAGTCCTCTGGTTCCACGTGACCTCTTTCCCTCTGTGTGAACGTCAAATCTGGATGCGGACAGGGGACATGGAACGAAATTTCCAGGCTTTTGGAGAGGAGGGGGTGGGGGTGGGGGTAGTCTCCAGAAGTGTTCTGCATAAACTCTGCAAGTCAATGACGACATCCATCCTTCTTTGGGGGGTGTGAGAGCTGAGCACTGGCATGACATCTGGAGCAACAAATTCAGGAGATAGCGAACAAATGCTTCTCAGCATCTCCTGCAAGGAACAGAAGACACATGGCTATGTCTGGCAGCGAGTCAACAGCCACACTGAAATAAAAAAGAACCACTCCTCGCAGTCATCAACTGATGGAAACTTGCCCGGTAAAGAAATGTATCTCTTCACGACTGCCGTCCAAGACCATTTTACAGGGTTCAGTGGAGCGTAGACATAAATATCTCCATGATTCCCAGTCCACGCCATTATACAGAGTACAGCGGAGGGTGGACATGTATCCCTCCATGACTCCCTGTCCATGATCCTTTCACATGGTACAGTGGAGGGTGTGGGCATGTATCTTTCCATGATTATCCGTCCAGACCATTTTAGAGTACGTTGGGGGATGGACATGTATCTCTCCATGACACGCTGTCCAAGGTTATTCTGCAGGAATAGTGGAGGGTGGACATATATCTCGCTATGACTCTCTTTCCAAGACCATTCTTCAGGATACAGTGGAGGATGAACACAATTATATCTCGCTATGACTCTCTATCCAAGACCATTCTACAGGGTACAGTGGAGGGTGGACATGTATCTCAGTATGACTCCCTGCCCATGAACATTCTGCAGGGTACAGTGGAGGGTGGACATGCATCTCACCATGACTTCCTGTCCATGACCATTCTGCTGGGTATAGTGGAGGGTGGACACGCATCTCGCAATGACTCCATGTCCGTGTCCACCCTACAGCGTACAGAGGAGGGTGGACATATATCTCACCATGACTCCTTGTCCAAGACCAGATTACAGGATACAGAAGAGGGTGGACATGTACCTCACCATGACTCTCTTTCCAAGACCATTCTACATGATGCAGAGGAGAACGGATGTACAAGGTTAGACCAAGGAGTATTAGATGGACAACATATAGACCACTGGACGGGTTACACCCCCTCTGCCTCACTGCACATGATCAAGGAGGTAGGGCTGTAGAGATGAAGGGTAGTCTAGCCCTCCATAGCTCTCTGTCCTCAGCCCAGCGTCCGGACTGATGACTCGCTGGTATGGGGCAATACTGGTAATTCAGGATAATCACCAGCTGTCAACAATAAGAAAATTACAACAGTAATTAACATGACTAGTAGTAGCAGCAGTTGTAGTAGAATCATGATTTAATAGCAGTATTGTTTTCACTGTCCGTATTGTTATTACAGTTCTGTATACTATACTACTACTACCACCACCATCACTACTACTACTACTACTACTGCTGCTGCTACTTCTACTACCACCACCAAAACCACCACCACCACTACTACTACTGCTACTGACCCCTCCTCCTTCACCTACTACTACTTATATTATCATTACTACTAGTGGTATTACCACTACTACTACTACTGCTACTGCCCCCCCCTCCTCCTTCACCTACTACTACTAGTATTATTACTACTAGTAGTAGTATTACTATTATACTACTACTAGTATTTAGCGGAAGAAAGATTTTTAACGAAGTTCTGGTACGCTTTTAGAAGATGTATTTTAAATAGCTGTATGAAAGATTTTTTTTTTCTTTTTTGATGACTTGTGAGTTGATTTTAACGTGGTGACAGGTAACGTGTGTTCATATGGTTGAAGGGGTACTTACCACATGATTTTTCACCCCAGCTCCGTAATCAAGTCTTCAACCAATCTCTGTCTCTGTCTGTCTAGCTGTCTGTCCGTCTGTATGTCTCTCTTTGGCCATTCCCCTCCTCCTGTCTGTCTGTCTGTCTCTCTTTCAGTCTGTCCGTCCATCTCTCTCTCACTCTTTGTGTGTGTGTGTGTGTGTGTGTGTGTGTGTGTGTGTGTGTGTGTGTGTGTGTGTGTGTGTTGTGAAGTGTTAGAACAGCACAGACAGATTAGATTGGAAAATCAGGCACTGCCTAAAGTCCTTATCTTGAGTGATAAATTTTGAGTCTTGAGTCAAGACTCTCCCTCTCTCTCTCTAATTTCACAACTGAAAAATAATAAAAGCGCAGCACAATTAACAACATACGTCTAATTATTTTCCCATTAGCAGAATTCCATGTTGCGGTATATTTGAAGCAATGTCCATGCGCAAGCCACCTATCAGCTGGCTTGACATTCCGCCTTCCACACACAAATACTACGTACCGAGTATGTCGTTATGACGGTAACAACTGTTACCGCACAAAATGTCAACACTATACAAAATGTCACAATGACATTTTGTGCAGTAATTCACTGCACAAATTGTCACAGTTTGCACAATTTGTGCACCTGTATGCCTTTTTGAAATCACTGCTGCACAAATTGTCGCAACTCTCTCTCTCTCTCTTATTAGTGTGGGTGTGGGTGTGTATGGGTGTCTGAAAATTGTGACAGGGGGCGTGCAGTGTGCATGGGCGCGCAACGCCCAGGTGGGGCGTGCAGCGTCCAAGTGGGGTGCTCAATGCCCTTGGTGCCCTGCAGTGACCATGAGGGGCGCACAGCGCCCCGATCCCTTCTTGACGACAGGGAGAGGCAGTTGTGGACCACTGTACTAATTCTGCGCAAGGCGTTAGGGGTACTGGCATTAGGGGCACTGGGTGTCAGGGGCAGTGCATGGCTTATCGTCAGTTGTTGTCCCCAAGGCTAGTGCATCTGTGAAGCAAGTTTGGAGGCTCTAACTTTAAGGATGTGGAAAATATTGCAGGAGAAAGGAAACGAGTGCTCAACGTCCAAGGTCAAGGTCAATGTCATGCAGATCGTTGATATCTTGTGAACAGTATAAACTTACCTTACCTAGTCAACAAACAAAATTTGAAAAGGTATTAAGTGGTTCAAGAGATATTGGCAAAGTCGTAAAAACGGAAAGCAGGCAATTTGGGGGGGGGGGGGGGGGGGGGGGTGCGCTGCGCCCAATGGGTGCGCAGCGCACACGGGTTGTTGTCCATTGTTGTCCCCAAGGCTATGCACCTGTGTAGCAAGTTTGGAAAATCTAGCTTTAAAGATGTGGAAAATATTGCAGGAAAAAGGAAATGGGCGTTCGACGGTCAGCGTGACCTTGACCTTGATCTTTGACCATGATTGTTTTGCGAGCAGTATCAACATACCTTACCTAATCAACAAAAAAAATTGAGAAGGCTGTCTTAAGTGGCTGAAGAGACACTGCCAAAAATGTCCGTTTTAGCCGACGGGGACACACACACACACACACACACACACACACACACACACACACACACACACACACACACACACACCAAAACCGAAGAAAACAGACACGAACGAACTTAACAGTCTGCAACCAGCCGCCGTGGCGAAGTGGTTAGCGTCGCGGACTCCCGGCTGGGAGGTCGTGGGTTCGAATCCCATCAGTCATGTGGGTTTTTCTGCCCCGACCGGCTCCTACCCAGAGTTGAGTTTTCTGCGGACTCAGTTGGGAAGGCTGGGACCACACAGTCGAGTTTCATCCACTTAATGGATGCGTTTCTGAGAGTGTTGCTCAAATTTCTTGACCAACACTGCAGGTGCTTGTATCTCTTGGGCTGGTTGACGCTGGGATATATTATGAAAGGAAGCGTAGAGTACAGCCCTGTCATGTAGTCTCAGACCAAAAATGGAAATCCGTAGCATCATCTTAATCATCCTCATTCTCCATCAGCATAAAAAATGTCTCAAATTCTGTGGCCCTTCATGCCCTGCTCTCATGGTGACCTCAATTTCGATGTCCTCTCCACGTCTGTGGCCTTGGTTTGGTTCCGTCGGGGTCACCGGTATCGGCGAGTCCATGGGGGCCGTCACTGGACGGACGTGGTGGCGTCCTCCGGAGGGAGAGCTCACTCACGCCGGCTCCGCGACTAAGCAATTATTGTTGTCAGTAGGGAGCTTAGTAGGTGGTGTCCTGCGTATGTTAGATCAGAATAGGCACCACTGAACACCAATGAAGTGACTCGGCAGCAGTGCAGTGTCTCCTCCGGTGGGTTGCCTCTTGACGACTTGACACTAACTGCTCCCTGTGGATTGACGGTGCTGGGGCTGCGGCGGGGCCGACCGGGCTGTGGTTGTGGACGGGGTGTCGGAATGAGCGGCGTGGGTGCACTGCCTCTGAGGTGGCGCAGAGGTTGGGACAGCAAAAAAAACAACAACAACAACAACAAAAAAACAATAAAAAAAACCCATGTCTGCTCGCTTTCTTGAAAACGGCGGGCTAACAAGACTGACAGAGGTTGTGACATTTTGTGCAAGAGTGAATTCGAAAATGGGGCATAGGTGCACAAATTGTGACATTATGTGCAGTGGTGACATTTTGTGCGGTAACAGCCAGCCATTGTGGATGAGCTGGTTCGCATGCCGTGGTAGCGCTTAGTTCTAACGTTCAATTCGCAGTGCACTGCTGTTTGCCAGTCAAACGCTGTGTCGATTCAGACACATAAAGTTGTGCCTCGTTCTGTGGGGGTTTACAGGTTGACGTCAAACTGTGCGTACTTCAGGTCTTGACGACTTTAGAGTGGACGGCTGGAATCTGATTCTTGTATACCGTGTGGTGTGAGTTCCAGCAAGGATTTCTGACTGTAAGTTTTGAGTGGCCTAAGGAGCGCTGTTGTGAGTTGTAATAGGGCAAGCATTCCGTGAATTCAGTGTATTACGTGAATTCAGTCCAGTTCACTTCTGGTCATGGCGTTTTTTTCTCTAGCCCACCACAGAAAATCATTTCAGAATTGTTACTTCGTCAAACAGTTACATAACTGGGAAAAAATCTCAAAACTTGCTTTTTAAATCGCTTTTTTAATCGCAATTTTCTCATTTTGCTTTATTCAGAACACTGTGCGCATTCTTACTCCTCTCATAATCATCACAGCTGCTTACAATTCAGCATACATTGAGATAACATACTTCTTTTCAACATCACAAAAGAATTTATATATACCTTGTCATCTTGCCAAATTATATCTAATCAAAATAAATAAAATGTACAATTTCGTTTGTTAAAAAAGTCATTTTTTTTAATGTCGCTTTTTAATAAGTGAAAATATCAAGAAATCCTTTTGTGAAGTTGTTCCACAGAAGTAAAAAAAAAAAAAGTTTAAAACTTGTTTGGTGTCAATACCTCTATCCTGTGGAGAATGAGCCTACACACAAGATATGTTGTTTATTTTCAACATGGCCGCCGTTGCCACTGACAACCAATTTTTATATCATCAAAATGCATGAAAAAGATCGTTTTTTTTACATCAAATATGACAATATACCCCAAAACTATGCAGAGATATCATAAGCAAAACATTCTTTACTTTGGGGCAAAACACTACCTTAACTCGCAAAAATTACATGAAATATCTCTTCAATAAAATCTTACATCATATAAAATATACCATCCTCTTTCACGAATTAAAAAATCACATCAGGTGGGACATCTCAGAGAACAAGTCTTGATGTCTGCTGTAAAGTGTTCATGTCTGACATCATGCCAGTCCCCAGCACTCAGTGAGATCATGATTTGTAGTGAGTGGTACAAAGCATGGAGGATGCCAAGATATGAGTAGGTGTAAAAAGAGTGGCTTGTGTGTAATGGAAAAAAGCCTGTTTTCTTTACAGCTACGAACGGGTAGTGGCATAAGCTCTTCAAGTTTTGGAGTAATTTGACGATTGTGTATCTACATATATCAATACTCTTGCCAGAGGTCTTTGACACAGGTCTGGATTTCACATCAGAGAGAGAGAGAGAGAGAGAGCGAGAGAGAGAGAGAGAGAGAGAGAGAGAGAGAGAGAGAGAGAGAGAGAGAGAGAGAGAGAGAGAGTGCACAACTCTTTAGTTGTGGCATTCTTGGCAAGTCAAAAAGCACTCATCGTATGGAATGATCAGGGGCACATGCAAAAACGGCTGTAGCCATCAGATTGGAGAAAGGTGCACTGTTAAATGAAAAGTTCAGAAGTCGAGGGTATTTGAAGTCCCAGCCAGCAATGGCCTCCAAAGGTGAAGGATTCACAAAGAATGAGAAAGTCTGCATGTCTAGATTTGGAGACCATTTAAAGTATTAAGACAAAGGCTGTCAGCTCCCCAGTGAAGACAAAACTGTCTAATGGAATGTGCTTTGAACTTCTTTGAGATGGAGTGGTTAAGCACTACACAGTACAAGCAATTCGTTCACCTGAGTTGGAGCCAGCAATACATATTTTGTGAACGGATGGAAATTTAGAACCAAATGTCTTTCACGCCAGAGAGTTGGTAGAATCTTTGCGTACAGAGACGAGATCCCTTGTATGTGGAAAGTTCATAGTGGATTGTCTGAAGTAAAATATGAAAAAGAAACGAATAAAAAACCGATTCGCAAGAAGCAAGTATGCAGAAAAAAATCAGCTACCTGTACCATTTATCAATGGAGAGGCTGGAGTTAAGAAATATCATCTTGGTTTGACTCCTTTCGTTTTCTTTACAATTTAGTCACATACTAATTGTAACAGAGCACTAAAGAAATCGTCTAATCAATCGTACAGAAGACACCTCCTGTCTTTCCCTGACTCAAGAACCGTCTTCTAGCCTACAGAAATCACTGGCCTTATCTAAGTTTCACACCACAATGCGCTAAAATCTCCGGCTGAAATAAATCAAGCACGTAAAAATACACATTTGTATGATGGCGGGAAAGACGGATAAAAATATTAGACAGACAACAATAAATTGATTAAGTGGTTCTTGTACTACGATTTAAGCCAGTTATGTAAAATTCAGTCGTAATAAAGGATGGTTGTACTGAACTCAGCCGCAAGAAGAATCATTAAACTAAAATCGGTCGTAACAAAAGATCGATTTCAGAATCGGGTGTCACGAAAGATCACAATACGAAAATGGATTGCAAAGGAAGATCGTGATGTTAAACTCAGCAAAAAAACGGAAGTTCTTATTATTAATAACGATCGGAACAAGAAAACGCTTACGGATGAGACGCCATTTTTGTTAGTGCTAGACATCTCACTTACTGTTGTGTACCGTACTTAACTCGTCACGGTTTATTTTGATCGATGAGTTAGTTCGTGAGACCGTGGTTAATGTGTTACCAGTTGTAGGCACCCACCTCCTTCCTATCCCCTACTTGTTGCAGGATACACGCTGAGAGTTAAGGAAGCAGACAGGAGAGAGAGCAGACAAGCACGTCATGTTGCCCTTCATTCTCTGTCTCCTTGTCACTGCGTCCAAGGGAGGTAAGCTGACAACTCTGAGGTGGGGGTGGAGGGAGACGGGGAGTGAGGACAACTGGGGGCTGTGTGGAAGAGGGTGGAGTAAGAGAGATGGTGTGGATGGGATATATGGCGAGTTGTTCAGTTTACATGTATGCCTACAGACAGACAGACTGATGGACGGACGGATAAACAGGCAGACAGATAAAAAGAGAGAGAGATATATATACACTACTCAAAACAATTGAAGTACCACTTAGGAAAACTGTTGTCATTCGAAAGAAAACAAAGCTGAACATAATTTAATGATTGAATATTTTATTTTTATTATTCCTCAATCCATTCAAATTTATTCAAACACCGTGACAAAAAATTATCTTTGTTTTACACTTGATTAAAGAGGCATACCCCCAAAATGAAAAGTAACAAGAGTCTATGGTAGATGTCATGATGTTAATAACGGGTATGACCACCGTTCGCGTTCAAACAAACGTCACATCGACGTCTCATGGAGTGCACCAGGCGGCGGAGAGTGTCCTGGGGGATCGCCTGCCACTCCTGCTCCAGCAACTGAAACAGCTGGTCCACGGTGTCTGCTGGAGGGTTGTGGGCCCGCACTCGCCTCCCCAGCACGTCCCACAGATGCTCTATGGGGTTCAAATCTGGTGACCTGGCAGGCCAGTCCATTCTTGTCACCTGCTGCCCTTGTAGGAACTGATTCACGATGGCGGCGCGGTGGCACAGCGCGTTGTCGTCCTGGAACTGGGCGCCCTGGCCAACTGCCCTCAGGGCGGGCATCACAAGGGGGCGGATGATGGTGTCGCGGTAGGTGGCACCGGTCAGGCGGCCTTCAACACGGTGTAGGGGGGTCCTGTGACGTAGGCTGAACCCACCTCACACCATCACGGACCCACCTCCATAGCGGTCATGCTCCCTGACGGCAGCGTCAACGTAGCGTTCTCCAGGACGTCGCCAGACGCGAACCCGCCCGTCGTTGAACCTGAGGGTGAACCTTGACTCGTCTGTGAAGAGTACTGTTGCCCATTCAGCTCTTGTCCACCTTCTATGACATGCTGCCCAGGCCCGACGATGAGCTCGATGCGCTGGGGTCAGTATTGATCTCACTGCTGGGGACCTTGACCTCAAGTTGGCATCGTGGAGCCGGTTCCGAACTGTCTGGGTACTGACGTTGACGTTGCTGGCTTGTCGTAGCTGGTCTCGGAGTACTGTGGCACTGGCTGAACGGTCTCTCAGACAAGCGATAACAATGAACCGATCCTGCTGTCTGGAGGTGCTTCTCGTCCGTCCACGTCCCTGCTGTTCTTCAACACTTCCAGTGTTAAGCCAACGGTCTCTGAGCCTCAGAATGACTGGGTGACTCACTCCAAGCCGTCGACCAATCTCCCTCAAGCCAATACCTTCTTGGTACCATGCTATCGCTCTTCCTCTGTCGGTGTTGCTTGGTCGTTGTCTCGCAGGCATGGTTAAATCTTCCTAAATTTCGCGACTTTTTATACCCGTCAAATGTGCTAACTGATTGCAATTCTGCTCAGAAAAGACCTTGCTTTCACGTGCATCACATTTTTTTTTCTTGCTGTATCTGTGTCAAAATCTGGGAGCGACACAAGTTCGATAATTTCTCGGGATTTTTTTGCCTCAGATGCGACGCGGTAGATAACTGCTGACCGACTTTAACATAACAAAAATGCACGAGGAGTAGTATTTGAGAACCGGGTAAGCTTATCCAGCAGAGTTTATTCAATTATCAATATTAATTGGTTTATCAGAGCTTTTTAAAAATTGCATACAAAAATTAGGGGTGGTACTTCAATTGTTTTTAGTAGTATATATATATACATTATACACACACACATATCTCGAATATGCAGACTTGTTATCTAGCTTCTACTAAACCACGCCTCTCAAGCTCCCGACCTTCTTCTTTCCCTCCCCCTGCCCCCATCTCTCTCTCTCTCTCTCTCTCTCTCTCTCTCTCTCTCTCTCTCTCTCTCTCTCTCTCATCACTGTTGGTATTGTCCATTTCTTTGTATGCACACCACCCCTCCCTTACCGTCAATACAATATATCATAGCAATGAAAAGCATGAGTTACTGGAGAAAATGGCTGGGACTGCACAGGTGACCTTCAATAATGGGAATGCTATCCTGCCATCGATGACAATTCCCTATCCTGCCATCGATGACAATTCCCTATCCTGCCATCGATGACAATTCCCTATCCTGCCATCGATGACAATTCCCTATCCTGCCATCGATGACAATTCCCTATCCTGCCATCGATGACAATTCCCTATCCTGCCATCCATGGCAAGAGTGGCATGAGACCTGATACTGCACTGCACTCAGCTTCATGAAGAGAACTGATTCTGACTGACCTCACTGTGCCATAGGAAAGCAGAATGGCAAAGGGTCACGTCTATGAGACTGAAAATGATGCCAGTCTAGCCAGCGGCCTGATGCTAAGTTGTAATACATGAGAACCTTGTCTTCCTTTCATCTCAGTGACGAAATAGTTTGTCCATCAGCGGTAATCCTACACACTGTAAGTCTCGTATCTCAGCCGATGTGATGTAGTTTGTATGTGCTACTCTGCACGCAGTGACACCCCTTGATGAAATCCAGACTGAAACAACTCCTGAGGAGGGAAAGGGACGAACATCAGGGGGGGGGGGGGGGGGAGGGGAGAGAGAGAGAGAGAGAGAGAGAGAAGCAGAGGGAGCGACACACACACACACACACACACACACACACACACACACACACACACACACACACACACACACACAGAGTGAGAGAGAGACAGACAGATAGAGACAAAGAGAGACAGAGAGAACTCAAAAGGTTCATTTCATTTTAAGGCCATTGACCCTTACGAAGAGGGGTATGGAGAGGTGACAATATATGAATCTTACATAACACAAAAAAGACTGGATGAACTTCTCTTTCACGAAGTCATAATTGATCAAAACTGAAATGACTTAAACAAATACATTGAGAAATTTGTTACTGTACTTTCATTCTGAGATGAAAAAGAGAGAGAGAGAGAGAGAGAGAGAGAGAGAGAGAGAGAGAGAGAGAGAGAGAGAGAGAGAGAGAGAGAGAGAGATTTTGACACTTTGATATTTTATTGCCATTACCAAAGAGGTCTTTTGACAAGGGGGGAGAGGTAACAGAACAAAAACATTTCCCTCTTCCTTTCCTGCAAACAAATAGTACACTTTCATTCCTAGCGTGTATCAAATCCAAAGTTAACAAAAACAAATAAATTCGTAACATTTCGTTATGTCCTCACCTCACGCACAGGAGTAATGCAGTAAGATTAAAAAACAAAAACAAAAACAAAAAAAAACCTTAAGACTGACTCGACCATCCACTCAATCAAATGATGACATTGTATTTTACTGATCTCTTCCACATGCGATGAATGATAATATTCATTCAGATATCTCGGGAGCCGGAATAGCTCAGTTGGTAGAGCGCCTGACTCGTAATCTTGGTGATCCTGGGGTTGCGGGTTCGAATCTCCGCCGGGGCGTTTCGGTACAGGGGGATTTTTCCCTCGGAGTTAACATTAGTTCTGACTCCATTTCCCATACAGTCCTTCGAATGAGACTATAAACCGAGGTTCCGTGTGTGAATGCACGCATAATATCTTGCACACACGTAAAATCCCATCACCAACTTTCGGAGGAGTAGGCCAGTTTGGCCGTTGATATGGATGACACGTTACACACAGCATGCACCCTGCGTAAGAAATGGAAAGAATGAAGGAAGTAAAGAAACTGAGTGAACGATATTGAACGATATTGACTGGATGACACGGGAAACGACTGAATGAAGCGCCAGCTGGCTGCTCTTCAGTCGGCACTACCCAGGTAGGCAGCCCGTTGTGTAAGCGAGTGTTGATTGTAAAGCGCTTAGAGCTTGGTCTCTAGCCGAGAATAGGCGCTATGTAAGTATTCATTATTATTATTACTATTATCTCTTATAATGTATTATCTTAAATTTCACTATCCTTCATCTGTCTAATTTTCAATGCTTCCGCGATGAATTTCGCAACTGATTTAATTACAAGTTCATCATCTGATGATAACACGACAACCACATCTTGTCTTTTCGCTGTATCTAACTGGAAAAAATGAACAATTTTCCGCACTTCATTATAAGCAGTACAGTGGAACAGAAAGTGTTCTTCGTCATCAATAATATGTCTACATGCAGGACAAGGAGATTCTGTGGATGTCAAACATTTCTTTTGTTCGCATTAAAACCTAAAGTTCTCAACCTAAATCTTGCGTAATTTATTCTGTGCCATTTATCTGTAATGACATTGAGAAACTTTTCAGAATGAAACACATTCTTAAATGAGAAAAACCAGCGATATTTTTCTTCACTTTCCATATCTGAGTGCCAATTCTGTTTAAAAGAACAAATAAGCCTGTCTTAAAATTCCGCAATGAACTGTTGCTCATTTCCTACTTCCTGGGTCATCCACACTATTCCAAAACTGTTCTGAAAGGACTTTCTTTACTTTATAAGCCCAGTTTTCATTACCTTTTTCCATTTCTAGAAGCATCATATCATAGGCTTGCCTGCTCAAACGGGACTGCGGTAGCTTCAAGATCTTCAACCAGTACTTAATACATTTCACAAATGTACTTATATACAAAGGGTATCTGCCCATTTCTCCATCTCGTATAAAACGGTGTTGGATGAATGAATAGGTACTTGAAGGAAACGCTTTATAGCATACGTATGTACTTTTTCCATCTGCGAATTTTCATGTAAGCCCCAAATTTCAGCTGCATATGCAAGAAGAGGTTTTTATCTGTGTATCAAGCATTTTCCAAAATATACCACAGTCTGTATAGTTTGAGAGAGAGAGAGAGAGAGAGAGAGAGAGAGAGAGAGAGAGAGAGAGAGAGAGAGAGAGAGAGAGAGAGAAAGAGAGGGGGGAGGGAGAGAGAGTTTATGACATTTTGAAAACGGGCGTTCGGTATAAACAATCTTCATCTGTTAGGGTATTTGGTTCGAGTCTTAAGTACGGACTGGTCACTGAACACTAATACACGAGGTGTGCTGTGATTTTCAGACCCAAGGACTCGGTTCGTGGAAACAGACAGAAACGTGACGGCCACAGTGGGAGACACTGCTGTTCTGCCCTGTGCTGTCAGTGGCCTCAAAGATTACCAGGTTACTTCTCTTGTCTGTCTGTCCTCCTGCCTGTCTGTCCTGCCCAGTTTTACCACTTGTGGATCCGCTTGCAGCTGACAGTAATGCAGTGTGCCTCTGATACTGTCCAACACAGTCCCGCACTGGTGAACAAATAGGAATATCTGTTTGTATTAGATGACCATGGGTACTCCTCCTCCCCACTTCTCCACCCCACCCACCCCCAGCAAAGACGACACTGCACTGTTGTGCGTCGTCGATGGTGCTCATATGTGCATGTTCTGATCAAGCAACTGCAGGACATCACTGCCAAGCCCCTGACTGACTACAGTAATTGCTAAAACGTTAAAGTCAGAATGAGTGAGTGTGTGTGTGTGTGTGTGTGTGTGTGTGTGTGTGTGTGTGTGTGTGTGTGTGTGTGTGTGCGTGTTAACGGGCGATAAGTCTGGATTTAATGTCCCCTGAAAGTTCCCCGATTATGGACTTAAGACCCCATGTTTCCTGATTGTTGAGAAATAATATCTCCCGATCTCACTGTGTCTTAGCATTTTGAAACGCCATGTATATAAATTCCAGTGGTTTCTAATTATTCATCAATGACATGTCCGGATCCCAATGTCTCCTTACTGCTGACAAACGAAGTGTCTCAATTCCGGTGTCTCCTTTTTGGTGACTTGATATGTCTGGATCCACAAGCAAATCAAGAATGATAAGAATGAGAGGACCATTGCTGCTTTTGATGCATGGTGTATTCTTTTCACGTAAATCCCTGAATGGTTTTCCTTGGGCCAAATTGAAGACCGAGTCCTAGCATGCACGGATATCTCTCTGGTAAAAACCGATTCTTTCACTACGATGCTAAAGCACTGTATCCAGTCAATTTATAAATGGATATGGATCCACAACACACAACAATAGACCTCAATATTTGATGTTACATCAACAACAAGAACAACAACAAAATATTTTACAATCCACATGAAATGTTTACACGTTGTGTTGTAAAAAATATATTTCATGTCAATTTCCTATTCTGATTTAAAACCACTGATCATTGTTTGTCGTAATAATTGACATGATCCTTGGTTGTCATAACTATCGACAGGATTCTTGTTTGTAATAATTATCAACAAGATACTTGTTTCTCGTAATTATCGACAGTGTCACACTGTGCACAAGTGCATACACGCACTCAGCTCAGCATTCACTCCGTGCACACGCAATTCTCCAAACAACCAGAAGGCGCACTACAATAACTCTTCTTCTCCCCCTCCTCTCCGGGAATAATTTACTAAACAATAACCAACTTTTCAAATAATAGCAATATATAACTTCTGTTCCTCCACTCCAGTGGAGGTACAAACATTCCACAGATCCACTAGCTGGGACCAAATTTCATCTCATTATACATAATATTTCACAACAACTTTTTTTACAGGTTTCTCTCTTCACTGGAGAAACAATTCATACATTTTCCAACGAAGAATTAAAGATGGCTAGTATCTGAATTTCGACCCAGGGGGACATTCAACATTCATTGTGGGTCAACATGACAGATTCTTTAAATTCTCTCACGACTCCGACAGTCGTCGTCCTCTTCGCAATGACGTGCTGCCACAGCACTGTTGTTACCCAACTGCCACAGTTGCCTGTACCATTACTGGTGCTGCCACAGCACCGGGAAGGGCTGAAACACGAACGAAGTCCGTGTAAGTAATCTATTTCAAAATCTGAATAATGATAAATTCTTTTCCCTTTTCTTAACTCTCTCTCTCTCTTCTCTCCCCATCTGTCTATACCTCACCTGGTAATGGTAGATTGCAGGAAAAACTCGCTCTGCAAGCTCCAAACAACCTGTCTGGTCAGTGTCCCCAAGCCATCTCCTTCCTATACCTTATTCTTCCTTCATGCGCTCTTCCCGAGTACATATTCACTCGTCTAACTACGCATTACCAGCCCTTGGTTACTTGACCAATGGACAACGTCCGTCCATTCAACCAATAATCACCCTACGTCTATAGCCACCAGCGACACCGATCACACTGGTCAGGCCACGTGAATTATTGTTTCTTTTACTTTTTCTTTTCCCTACCTGGGGAAATGCTTTATAACCAATAAGGGGGTATGCGACGGAACGTCACATGTCGCCATGTGAGGCTACATCACATGACAGACAGCATCCTTGCTTGTTATGATTATCGACAGGATCCTTGTGTGTCATGATTATCGACAGGATCCTCGTTTGTCATAATCATTGACTGAATCCTTGTTTCTCAATATTCTCAACAGGATCCTTGTTTGTCATAATTATTGACTGAATCCTTGTTTCTCAATATTCTCAACAGGATCCTCGTTTGTCATGATCATTGACTGAATCCTTGTTTCTCAATATTCTCAACAGGATCCTTGTTTGTCGTAATTATTGACTGGATCCTTGTTTCTCAAAATTCTCAACAGGATCCTTGTTTGTCATAACTGCTGACAGGATCCTAGTTTGTCGTTATTTTGACAGGGTCCTTCTTTGTCGTAACTGTTGACAGGATCCTTGTTTGTCATAATCTGGACAAAGTCCTTGTTTGTCATCATTTGGACAAAATGCTTATTTGTCATAATTGTTGACAGAATCCTTGTTGGTTATAATTGTTGACAGGATCCTCTTTTCTCGTCATTTTTGACAGGATCCTTGCTTTTCATAATTATTAATAGGTTCCTTGTTTGTCATAATTGTTGACAGGACCCTTGTTTGTTAATAATTTTTACAGGATCCTTGTTTGTCATAATGATTGATATTATCCTCGTTTTGAAAGAATCCTTGCTTTTCATAATCATCGTCAGGATCCATGTTTGTCATAATCATTGACATTATCCTTGTTTCAAAAGGATCCTTGTTTGTCATAATCATTGTCAGGATCATTTTTCGTCATATTAATTGACAGAATCCTTGTTTGTCGTGATTATTAATAGGATCCTTGTTTGTCATAATTATTGACAGGATCCTTGCTTGTCATAATCATTGGCAGGATCCTTGTTTGTCATATTAATTGACAGAATCTCTGTTTGTCATAATCATTGACAGGATGCTTGTTTGTCACAACCATTGGCAGGATCCTTGTTTGTTATATTGTCATGATCCTTGTTTGTCATAATTAGTGGCAGATGCCTTGATTGTCATAATTGCGGACAGGTGCCTTGATTGTCAAGATTGTTGACAGGATCTTTGTCATGATTGTTGACAGAATCCTTAATTGTCATAATCATTGACAGGCTTTCTTGTTCGCCGTAATTGTTGACGTGTGTTGCTTGTTGTAATTGTTGACAGGTGTCTTGTTTGTCATAATTGTTGACAGGATCCTTGTTTATCATCTTTATTTACAGATTGCTTGGTTGTCATAATTGTTAACATGTGTTGTTTGTCATAATTGTTGACGTGTTTTATTTGTCATAATCATTGACAAGACTTTTTAATAATTATTGACAGGATCCTTGTTTGGCATAAATGTTGACAGGATCCTAGTTTGTCATAATCCGTGACAGGATTCTTTTTTTGTCATGTTTATTTTCAGGATTCTTGTACGTCATAATTATCTTCAGGATGTTTGTTTGTCATAATTGTTGACAGGATCCTTGTTTGCCATTATTGTTGACAGGATTTTTGTTTATTGATATTGACAGGATCCTTGTTTGTCATTATTGTTGACAGGATCCTTGTTTATTGATATTGACAGGATCCTTGTTTGTCATTATTGTTGACAGGATTCTTATTTATTGATATTGACAGGATCCTTGTTTGTCATAATTGTTGACAGGATCCTTGTTTGCCATTATTGTTGACATGATTCTTGTTTATTGATATTGACAGGATCCTTGTTTGTCATTATTGTTGACAGGATCCTTGTTTGTTATTAATATTGACAGGATCCTTGTTTGTCAGCACTGTTGACAGACAACATTTCTGCGATTCCTGTTTCCCCTAATTGTTGACAGGTAGACTGTTGACCTATACTACGTCTTCTTCCCAAATTATCCCGATAATTGACTGGTGACATGAATTTTTCATGACGTTGATGGGTGAAATGGCAAATGGTTAATCTCTCTTATTTGTTGATACAATGATATGATAGGATTCAGATTCTCCGGTTTTGTTAAACATTTTTGTTGCTGAATCCTATTGTATCTTGACTGCTGACAGATGACATGACTGAATCCTAATGTCTCCTGACGACAGATAACCTAACTAAATCCCAGGACATCCTGACCGTTGACTGGTAATATGACTCGATCCCAACGCCATCTGATTCTTAAAACTGAATCCCAATCTCTCTTGACTGTTGGCAGGAGATACGACGGTATCCTAATGTTTCCTGTCTGTGAACAAGTAATATGATGGAATCCCAATGTATCTTGACTGTTGACTGGTGATATGACGGAATTTTAAAAATGTCTCCTGACTGTTGTAAGGTAATATGGCTGAAACCCCATGTCTCCTGACTGTTGTAAGATAATATGGCTGAAACCCAATGTCTCCTCTCTGTTGACAGGTGATACAACTGAATCCCAGTGTCTCCTGACTGTTGACAGGCGATAGAACAGAAGCCCAAATTTTCCTGACTGTTGACAGATGATATAACAGAAGCCCAAATTATCTCCTGACTGTTGACAGGTGATATAACAAGCTCAAATTGTCCTGATT
>CM065722.1:56879350-56966850 GCA_033310375.1 Conus canariensis | reverse complement strand
GTGAGCTTAACATCTGGAGGGCGCCACCACACCCGTCCAACGACAGCCCCCATGGACTCGCCGATACGTGTGACCCCGACCGAACCAAGCCAAGACCACAGACCACACACGAATACATAATCAGGAGAATGGGTGGAAGGACGGAAAACCGGGGGAGGGGTGTGGGGGGTGTGGGGGGTGTATAGGAAAGTGAAAGAAATCATTCAAGTAATGCCAATGTTACACTTACATAGCAACATTGCCTTGCAATAACAGCGTGCAACCTTAAAACAAAAAATATCGCCATGATCGACTTCCCAAAACGACGAATATCGTGTCTCAAAAATGCGTCACGTATACAGAATAATTGAATACGATCTTTCACACACACACACACACAAACACACACACACACACACACACACACACACACACACACACACACAAGACATTCAACTGTGCTTACCATGACGAAAACGAAAAAGCACATTAAGTGAAGAAGCAGAATGAGGCAATGATCATAACTAATCGCTTGGTGGATTATAAGATTTGGCTCGTATCTCAATACCCAATGCATACTGCTCAAAACAATTTAAGAGCCAGCTGAAAACATTCACACACAATTCAACCGAAAAACAAAATAACTTCTTCAAACAATTTAATTGAAAATTCATCTATGGAACGATACAATGACATCACAAATAAACGAATAACAGCTGCTCAAAACAACTTCATGGGCTTAATTGATGAACACCTTCATTTCAGAAAGCAGAACAGTCAAATCAAATGACAATCAATGTCAATACTCAGTATGGTCGCCATTAGCGCGGATACAAGCTAGACATCTCTGTCTCACAGAGTCCACAAGCCACCTGAGAGTCAGCTGGGGGATATTGTTCCACTCCTGCTGCAAGAAGTCGAAGAGCTGGCCCAGGTTCACTGCTGGAGGGTGGTTCTCGTGAAGCAGGCGCCCCAGGATGTCCCAGGCGTGCTCGATCGGGTTAAGGTCGGGCAAGGACGCTGGCCAGTCAAGGCGGTTGACCTGCTGTTCCTCTAAGAAGACGTTTACCACCCTGGCACGGTGGGGACGGGCGTTGTCGTCCTGGAGAATGACGTTAGGGCCCAGGGCTTGCAGGGCAGGCAGGACCAGAGGCTGAAGAATGTTGTCCCTGTGCCCACACCAGTTAGGTTGCCTTCAACTCGGTACAGGGGGGGGTTCTGAAGTTCCTTCCTATGCCACCCCACACCATGATAGACCCCCCCCTCCCCCCCCCCACTACCCCCCCCCCCCCCCCCCCCGCCATACCGGTCCCGTTCGATTACGTTGGCTTCTTGGTAGCGTTCCCCCATCCACCTCCAGACACGTATGCGACCATCGTGGAAGAGCCGAGAAAAACTCGTCAGAAAACATCACCCGGGCCCAATGCTGCCTCGTCCAGGCCACATGAGCTCGGCACCAGGTCAGTCACGCCCTACGGTGAGCCGCTGTCAGCACAGGTCGAACAGATGGCCGTCTTGCTCGGAAGTTAACTTCTCTCAGGTGGTTCCGAACAGTTTGGTCGGAAATGTTGACGTTCGCTGCAGTACGCAGTTGTTGCCTGAGGTTGTTTGCAGTGGCAGTTCTTTGTCTCAGCGCCGTCAGAACCAGCAGTCTGTCCTGCTGTCTGGTGGTGGACCTAGGCTGGCCAGACCATCTTCGTTCAGCAGTACTACTGGCCGGTGGCGTTGAAGCAGTCACGAAGTCTTTGGATGACAGCATGATGCACTTGAAGGCGACGACCAACTTCTCTGACGCCTACACCTTCTTGAAGCCAAGCAACAGCCCTTCCCCGGTCAGTGTCATTTAATCTCCGTCTTGGTGGCATGGTTAAAAACACCCCCAAAAGCGGCTTTTTTTTTATACCCACTGCCCAGCAAAACTGGTTGCCATGTGTTCAGTAAAGGCACGACTTGCACGTGCAGTGCGGTTTGCAGTCAGCCCAACTCTGCTTCTTCAGCTATGCGCTCGCAAACCGCGACCATGTTTTCGTGATTTCGGTGTTTCTTTTTTTAACTCGTTCAACCCACTAGACTCAGATTTAACTGAACACATGCCAAAGCCAATTTTGCATTGAAGCAGTTGTCACACTTTCAGTGCAAAAATTGGACAAAACCTTTTAATTCTATACACTACGATGCGTTATCTAAACCATATGAAAAATGCAGGTGGCTCTTAAATTGTTTTGAGCAGTATATCAATGTATTCAAATAAACGAGACAGAGGTGAAAACAGAGCATGCTT
Source organism: Conus canariensis (assembly GCA_033310375.1). Lineage (NCBI taxonomy): Eukaryota > Metazoa > Mollusca > Gastropoda > Neogastropoda > Conidae > Conus > Conus canariensis. The sequence continues at coordinate 56,964,590 of CM065722.1, read as the reverse complement.
CTTTCTGGTTTAGATTTTTCCCTTTAATATCCATTTCATCTTCAATACCACTTACCACATGAAACTGTCTGTTTGGATTAGAAGTAAGATTTTCTACTACTAAACAGGCACTGAACATTCCACAAACGCCACAGACAGCAACGTCCTCTCATTGGTCCTTTACACAACACTACTGTCGAGCACAGAATGCATATCACAGATGGACTATATTCACATTCTCCTCTGTAAGAGGAGGTAATCTAATGACAGAAAAAGACTCAACGAAGACTGCAGAAAGCTTCTTTCAGCTGATAGGTTATCTTCCCTTACGGGTAGGTTCAAAGCGAGGTGACTGCAGGCAGAAATTGAAACAAAGTTTGACAGAATTGTTAACGAGTCCGCCAAACAACAGGGTTAAAACATATGATAAGACAAAGCACGACGCGTTTCGACCTCCTAGGTCTTCTTCAGGCAAGATAAGCACTTGTTGCCCGACATACTTAACAGAAAAAAGGAGAAAGCAGAAAAGAAAAAAACAAAGTAGTGAAATTCTCCACATAGATTACCAGAGCAATAATGAATGACGTCTTAGGAAACAGAGAAAACCCAAAGCTGATTCAGGAAGAGAGTTTTTGTTGTTGTTGTTGTTGTTTTTAGAGGAATGCTACGTACAGTCGTGTGTGTGTGTGTGTGTGTGTGTGTGTGTGTGTGTGTGTGTGTGTGTGTGTGTGTGTGTGGTAGTGGTGGTGACGGGGTGGTGGCAGTAGTCTCGATGTCCCACTCATATACGTCTTACTTTGTTAATTTTATACTCTGTGTGTGTGCGTGCGTGCTGTGTGTGTGTGTGTGTTGTGTGTGTGTGTGTGTGTGTGTGTGTGTGTGTGTGTGTGGTAGTGGTGATGGTGGTGACGGGGTGGTGGCAGTAGTCTCGATGTCCCACTCATATATGTCATATTTTGTTGATTTTCCTCACAACAACCCAACACAGATCGCTGCTTGTGGACTTCCAGTACTGTAGCTGCGACATAATAATCAAGGAAGCGGCCTGAAATGAGCAGTATGGAAATGATGTAACTAAAAAAGATTTAACAGAGAGAGAGAGAGAGAGAGAGAGAGAGAGAGAGAGAGAGAGAGAGAGAGAGAGAGAGAGAGAACATGAAAACTAAAAGAAATTAGGTCACCTTATCTGATGGAATCTAATTCTGATCTCGATCTTTTTGAGAAGCTGGACAGGATGACGTTACGTCACGAAGGCCCTGGTTCGACGACCATAACGTCACTAACGTCACCATGACATCTGGGCAAGGTTCGGTGAGATTCCTGGCCTCGGCACAGCTGCTGCTTTTGTCTGCTGCCCGGGCCAACCGGGTCTACCGGTTCTGAGTCCCCATCTGTCCAACGACAACGTTCGTCTGGACTGATCTGGCAAAAGTGTGTCAAAAATAAATAGCTATGCCCGCTCATTCAGTCAACTATTTCTTTTTGATTTCCTTCCGTCGTCCTCTCTCTCTCTCCCTCACACACACACACACACACACACACACACACACACACACACACACACACACACACACACACAAACACACACGCGCGCGCACACATACACACATAGAGGGAGAGAGAGACAGAGACAGAGACAGAGAGAGACAGAGACAGAGAAAGAGACAGAGACAGAGAGAGGGAGAGAGATTTTGACATTTTGAAAACATGCGTTGGTATAAATAATCTTCAGCTGTTAGGGTATTTGGTTTCAGTTTAAGTACAGACTGGTCAGTGAACACTAAGGCATGAGGTGTGCTGTGATTTTCAGAGCCAAGACCTCGGTTCTTGGAAACATCCAGAAACGTGACGGCCAAAGCGGGATGCACTGCTGTTCTGCCCTGTGCTATCAGTGACCTCAATGATTACCAGGTTATATCTCCTGCTTGTCTGTCTGTCTGGGAGTCTGTCCACCCATCTTTGTCATGTCACACATTTCTGTATCAATCTGTATTTGTGAAGATGAAGGTGCATTGAAAGTTGGCCCAAGATCGATCCAGGAATTATTACTAAACAGTGCCATGTACATGAATAGGCGAAAACATTAAACACACGATCGGGTGGAAAAGACAAAGGCATCATTAGAAAGAGTGATCCAGAGCAACTGCATGGCACAACATGAAACATCAGTGCAGCACATGAGCAGTCAAACAGATATGAGAACACTGCAGAAGAGGTAACAGGTGTCCCTGAACACGTCAGAAAACAGAGCTATCTTCCACTCTGTGGCGATTCACTACCCTCCACCTACTCCACTACTCCTTTCTTTCACCAGTGAATCTGCATGTTGCTGCCTACGGCCCTCCCTCCTTACTACCCACCACTGCCCCCTTTTTCCACTGGTGGATTCTGCTGATAGCTGACAGTGATACAGTGTGTTTCAGTCTGTTACTGTCCAACACAGTCCCAACACCAAAGGCCCATGGAAAACTGTTAGTATGAGACGACCATGGGTGACGTGCCAAAGGCGACACTGCAGTGTTGTGAGGCTGTGATGGTGCCCATATGTACGTGTCTGTTCCGATGAAGTATGCGCAGGGTGTCACTAACCAAGCTCCCAATTGATACAGTAACTGCTGAATTATGAAGTCAGAGTCAATGAGCGGTCTGCTTCACAAGGGACTCCTATCATGTGGTCCAAACTTTCCGTATAACGGCCTTTTCACTTCTCTCAATATACAACGGCTTGCAGTGCATTTTCCTAGACTGGTACGGTGCTCTCTTTCTGTACTACAGTATTTTGAATTGTCTTAATATTTTCACATATTTTAGAACATAACGCCATGTTGTACGTCCTCCGAGATTGCTGTCGTATGGTTCTGTCTTTCAGACTTACAGTCTGTTTGCTGATGCCAATACTCACCACCCAACTATGCATGGTCATGCCAGATTTTGCTCAGCACGACATGATTCAAAGTTACCATGCTGCCGAGGAGGAAATTCGGCAATTCCGGGGTCCCCAGATGGTTTCCTTTTTCTCCTGACGATTGCCAGGTTAAAAGACTGGACCTGTTTGCTCCTCACTGTTCACTAAGATTGTTCAAGGCGCTCAGTTCCTGTTGATAGATTTGTCCCAATCGATGATGGATCAAATATCCAGATCAACTTTCACCTGATGGTTGACATACATTCTCCTTAGTGTCTATTGTATGGACGGGTGGATTTTTTTTTTTTTTTTTCTGGTTTTATATATCTTTTTTTTTTGATATATTTTTTTTATTTCTTTCCTCATTCTCTCTCTTCCATTCCACAGTTCCTTCTTTCTCTCATCTCCATTCTTTCATCAACATGATCTTTCTCTTTGCTGTACATTTCCGGATGCAAATTATCACATATTTTTTGTTGTTAATCATATTTGTACATGTTTGACATTATTGTAGTAAATAATCCGTGAAACGTATTAGAAACGAGTTATCTTTTTTATCGGCTTGAAAGGATTTGAGTGAGAGTTCAATGTATGCCGAGGAAAGGTTGTTTTCTTTTTGTTGGATATACACACATACACAAACAAACAAAAATCACTATGCACAATCCTCTGAGTTCTTACAAACTACAAGCACATAAAGGCAAACAAACACACCCGCTCACTCCACTCACATCCCCTCCCGTCCCTACCCACCCACACCCCCACTTTCTCTCTCCTTATGAATTAATAATACTTAAACAATATACATAATTATACAATTTATAATAATGAAGTAATGTTTTCTCCGTGTGGTACCATGTGATAGCTGTTGTATATAACGCATAACATAATTATGTTCACTGTAATGATCCTTCAAAATATAGATTTAAACAGACGTAAGCATTTCCCAGCTGAGTGTACACACCAGCACCGAAATCCCGTCCATCAGTGTCTTTATATTTCTTTAACAATCAAAAGAAAGTTAATTATATGTTCTTCAGCCCGCTACCAATATGACATCGCTACACCACAGCCGTGCCCCGCCGACCAACCAACAAACCAACCTACCAGCTAAGTTGCTGATCGGCCTACGGGTCCCAGCCGCGGCATCGCCATGCCAGACAAGCAGCGGGCCACAGGCTACAACCACACTCAATGATATTTGAATACCTTATGAAATTACCTACACATCCTGAACATATCCTCTCATGCACGTATTAAATCCAGGTATCTTATGATTTTGATTATCAATTTTCAAATAATACTTCATAATTGATCCAATTAGTGTTAAATTTTTGCAGATTCAATTGTACAGTTGCTATGTATTTTTCAAGATTATATCTTCTCTTTAGTATTTTTAGAAATACTGTTATTGAAGGCTTACATTTGTTTATTTTACAGCTAAAAATGTAGTATTTGGCTATCAGTATTATAAGATCGAATGTAGTATCAGTTGTGGAATTGTCATCTGCTCCAAATATTATTGTGTTTTCAGTCAGAGACAGATTATTCGCTATTAAACACTTTCCTTTTATTAATTCTTGCAATGATTTCCAGAAATCATTGACGTGTATGCATCTCCAGAACATATGTTCAATGCTGTCTTTTTCCTCTTCACAGAAACTACAGTTATAACTTTCTACTATTCCCATTTCTTTCAGAGCTACATTAGTTGCAATTATTCGATGCACTATTCTCATTTGCATCCATTTTAGCTTAATATCCTTAATTTGATGAATTTTTCTAAAACATTTCTTCCAAGGTATCTGTCTATTCAGCTTCTCCGTCCATTTTGCACAACAGTTTGGTTCCCAGTTATCTTTTACTATAATTCTGTAATAAGTTTTGGAACCTTTATCTACAGAATATATTTTCTTTAATGCTGTGCTGACTTCTGCTTCAATGTTATCTTTTATCTCATTCTCAAATCCTTGTTCCCTGATGTATCGTTTAATGGATAATATACATCCACCATAAGATAGGAAATCTATTTCAATGTTATACTTTGTTCTAAATTCCTCATGGGATAGTGAATCTCCATTTGCTTGAAACAAATCAGATACTCTAAATACATTTCTATTGTTCCAGTTTTTGTGTTTTATTAGTTTATTTCCTATTTTAAAATGTTCATTGTAAAGGATTGGTTCTGCAAGTAGTTCTCTAGCATTTTCTGGTTTTATTTTATAATAGAACTGCTTATACGACATGAATACATGTTTCCAGAAAACATTGTCTTGAGTGGTGATGCACAGATGGTTTGGAGAGTACTTCTCAATGTTCTCAATAATTGGGTATGAAAAGATCAACATGTCTCTCCATCTGTGTGTTGTTTGTCTCAGTCTTTTTATCCATGTTAATTTTAAAGCAGTGATGAGAGCATTTATGTCAGGTAGATTCAACCCACCATCCTGTACATCTTTAATAACTGTTTTTCGACTAATTCTGTCTTGTTTTTTATTCCATACAAACCAGTAACATAAGTCTTGTAATTCTTTAACAAATGTGTCAGGTGAATTTGGAAGCATCAACCATAGGTAAGTCAGTTTTGACAGAATTAATGATTTTAAGACAGCAATTCTTCCTAAAGGGGTAATGATTCTCTTTAGCCAAATTTTAAATAGTGCCTTCACTTCTATCATTCTATCTTTGTAGTTTCTTTTTTCCATGTGTGTTAAGTCCTGAGTAAACCAAATTCCTAATATTTTGAATTCTTTTGGATTCCAGATCATCTTTAAATGTTCCATATATCTTATTTCACTATGCTTTTGTCTTCCAAGCCAAATTACTTGTGTTTTCTCTTTGTTTAAGAATAAACCTGATGTTTTCCCAAACCTATCGAGAATCTCGATAGATTTTTCAAATGATTTCTTATTCCCTGTGTTCATCAGTTGAGTGTCGTCGGCAAATTGTGATATCTTGTGTTCTTTCTCCCCGATTTGTATACCTTCAATACTATTTTCTTCTTTGATCATTACGGATAATATTTCTGCACATAATACGAAGATATATGGTGAAACTGGATCTCCTTGCCTACAACCCCTTTCTATTGAGAACCATGGTGATGTTTGGCCATTTACGATAACAGTAGACTTAATGTTTTTGTAGAATACTTCTATCCATTTACATATATCTTTACCTAAACCTACAGCCTCCAGCACTTTGTGCATAAAATCCCAATCTAACGAGTCGAACGCCTTTTCGAAGTCTAAATTAATTAGCATCCCTGGGATATTATTTATGTTGAGATGGTGTATTATGTCATAAATTAACCTAATGTTACTACCTATGTATCTATTTGGGACAAATCCTGTCTGGTCTTCACTAATCAGTGATGGAAGGACCTTTTTAATTCTGTTAGCAATACAAGTGGAGCCAATTTTGTATATAAGGTTTAAAAGTGAAATAGGTCTCCAGTTTTTTACATATTCTTTTGGTTTTCCTTCTTTGGGTATACAGATTATAATACCTTCTTTCTGGGTGTTTGATAGTTCGCCTTCTCTGAAACTTTCATTTAGAGCTCGGGTTACAAACACGCCGATTTGTTTCCAAAAAGATTTGAAAAACTCAGCTCCAAACCCATCCGATCCAGGGCTTTTTCCGTTCTTCATATTTTTCAATGCAATCCCTGCTTCTTCTATTGTTATTTCACCTTGTAATGATTTAGTCTGTTCTTCTGTTAGTTTCGGTATCTTATTCACCAAATCTTCAATATTGCATTTCACAGTTGATCTTTTTCGGTATAGATCCTCATAAAAATGTTTTACTGTAACTTTTATGTCTTCTGGTTTGTCCAGTATATTACCTTGTCCATCCAGTAGTTTTACAATTTGTTTGCAATTAAAGTTACGCTTTTCTAAACTGCAGACATATTACTAACCTTTTCCCCATCTGCAACCCATCTTGCTTTTGATCTTAGTAGTACACCATTCATAACCTTTTCTCTTAGTGATATCAGTTCTCTATTACTCTCTTCAATTGTCTTCAAATCCTCCTCTGATTTAAGTTCTTTACTCTCAATATCTTTAATAGTTTGCATAAGGCTGTTTTCTTTACATTGTGATTCTCTTTTTTTAATTGTGGCATACTGGATGGATTTATCTCTTATCTTCATTAGTAAGAAGTCAAGAAAGACCCGATCAGACACTGTTAGTTTAGGGTCTGAGCTGTTCGACTGGTTTTCATCTTGGCTATTGTTAGCATTAATATCATTCCCCTCATCTTTATCTGTGTATTCCTTTGTTATTTCTTCTATTAGATTATTTATTCCGTCTACATATTCTTTATCTTTTAGTAGAGATGTATTAAATTTCCAAAAAGTTTTGTGTTTAATCTCCTTTCCGAATTGAAGCTTTAGTGTAATCAGTGAATGATCAGATCTATAGCCTGGTAAAATGTCAGCATCTTCAAAATACCAGATTAAATATTCTGACAGAAGGAAGAAGTCTAGCCTACTTTGTTGCAAGGGGGTAGGTCTACGCCATGTGTATCTCCTACAATCCGGGTTGTTTTCTCTCCATATATCTGCTAATGACAAATCTTGTATCATATCCTCAACTGCTTTTTTAGCTTTTGGGTTATTTATGTGTTTATAATTGTAACAATCAATTTCCTGTTCTAGTACCATATTAAAATCCCCCACCACAATAACGTTGTTATTTTTGTACGTTTTAATCTTATTTGTGAGTTCCTCATAGAATGCTGGGTCGTCTTTATTTGGTCCATAAACACTTACTAGCAACAGTTCCTTTTCATTTGTTGTAAATGATATGATGATAAAGTTACCCTGCATATCTGTTTCCACCTTATTTATTTTGAATTCGAAATTATTGTTAAATAGTATTGCTACTCCTCGAGCATTAGATCTGTATGGACGGGTGGATTTTTGCCCTCCCACCTTTCTCGCCATTTCTATCTTTGTGTGTGTGTGTGTGTGTGTGTGTGTGTGTGTGTGTGTGGGTTGCGTGTGCGTGCGTGCGTGCGTGCGTGTGCGTTTGTATGTGTGTTTGTGTATGTGCGTGCGTGGGCGTGTATGTGTGTGTGTGTGTGTGTTTTGTGTGTGTGTGTGTGTGTGTGTGTGTGTGTGTGTGTGAGTGAGTGTATCTTTGTATGTTTGTAATTCCATCGCATTACACATAATAATTCTCACAGACACATTACATCATGAAACCAGTCAGAAGGCCAGGAGAGAAAGCCAATTTGTTGTCCCCATACTGGCATGTTTCGTTTGCTTTCAGTATTGCCTAGGGCATATTTCCTTCTTCTATCTGCTTTCAGTATTACCTAGGGCATATTTCCTTGTTCTATCTGCTTTCAGTATTACCTAGGGCATATTTCCTTGTTCTATCTGCTTTCAGTATTACCTAGGGCATATTTCCTTCTTCTGTGTAAGACTGCACTCTCATGAAAAGCGGACATCACCATCCTTAAATGATAATGTCTGCTGACTGACAGGTGATATAACAGAATTCTACTGTCTCCTGATTGCTGCAGGTGCAATGGCTGGATCCAGACCAGCACATACTGTCCACCAATGACCGCCGCATGGTGAATGACTTCAGGGTGAGCGTACAGCGACCCAACCAGACATACTGGACCTTGGTCATCCGGGACGTGGACATGTCAGACAGTGGGCAATACCAGTGTCAAGTCGGAACCTCCCCTGTCATGTCACAATCTGTTACCTTAAGAGTTATGGGTAAGCAATCAATGTTATGAACAGGTACTCTAATGCATAGGTCAGACAGGTATCGCATAAGCGTTGGCCCAGACATCTGGTAAGTTGTACCCATAAGATCATGGTCTTTAACCCATTTATTTCAGTTACTAAACTTTCAGTCCATCAGGGGTAAATCCTACACACTGTGGTCTCGCATCTCATCCCATGGGATGTAGTTTGTATGTTCTACTCTCCATGCAGTGACACCCCTTGATGAAATCCAAACTGAAAAAAAATCCTTAGCAGGGAAAGAGAGAGAGAGAGAGAGAGAGAGAGAGAGAGAGAGAGAGAGAGAGAGACTCAAGACTCAAGATGATATATTCATATTAGGCCTCAGCCCATCATGAAGGGGAATGTGAACATTTAACTGGATGAGGATATACAACAGATTCAGATTAAAACTAATGATGATATTAATTGTAATCATGTACACTTCAGTCAGTCATAACACCTCTTAGTTTAAATCCTTTATACAGAAACAAAGAAAGGTTACGTACATCTTCGGGCATAGTCGATGACATCAACTGACTCAATTTAAATAGTGAAGGATGTCTATAATACTTGGGCTTAATTAGCGTTTCACGTATATGTCTGAGTGCTGGGCAACAGAGAACAAAATGCACCTCATTTTCTTGGCTCTCAGTACATAATGGACAACTAAGGTCATTAGACATAAACATTTTATATCGATATCGATGTACTGCCAGGTCAGAAATCCCCAGCCTAAATCTAGTAGAGAGAGAGAGAGAGAGAGAGAGAGAGAGAGAGAGAGAGAGAGAGAGAGAGAGAGAGGTTTTGACATTTTGAAAACAGGCGTTGGGTAGAAATAATCTTCATCTGTTAAGGTATTTGGTTTCAGACTGGTCACTGTGTGCTATGATTTTTAGACACGAGGCCTCGGTTCTTGGAAACAGACAGAAACGTGACGGCCACAGTGGGAGACACTGCCGTTCTGCCATGTGCTGTCAGTGACCTCAAAGATTACAAGGTTACTTCTCTGGTCTGTCTGTCTTGTTCACTTTTACCACTTGTGGATCCGCTTGCAGCTGACAGTAATGTAATGTAAAAGGATATTTATAGAGCGCTTTACCTCGCGACAGCCCCAAGCGCATATTACAGAAGAAAAAAAACATGATAAAATTATAATTCTAATTCAAAGCGCGCGCGCGCGCGCGCGCACACACACACACACACACACACACACACACACACACACACACCGCCGAAAAAAAAACTCACACACCGACAGACACACGAGCGCGTTCAACATCAGTAAACACGCGCACAGTGGTAAGTGGATATCATTAATCAGTCCGAGGGAAAAGATGTGTCTTTAGGGAGGTTTTAAAAGTCTCTAAAGAGTCCGTGTTACGCAGAGAAGAAGGGAGACTATTCCACAGAGCAGGTGCCTGGTAAGAGAAAGATCGTTGGCCTGAAGTTTTCAGGCGAGCGGAGGGAAGCCGAAGCAGACGAGAATCGGTGGATGAGCGTAAGCTGCGAGACGGAAGATAGAGATGGAGGAGGTCAGAGAGATAGGAGGGAGCCAGATTATTCAGTGATTTGAAAACCATGAGGAGAACTTTAATGTCAATGCAAGACTGAACCGGGAGCCAGTGTAAGGATGACAGAACTGGTGATATGTGATCAGATCTAGAGGAGCGGGAGATCAGACGGGCGGCATTGTTCTGAACTTTTTGAAGTTTAGAGATGAGTGTTAAGGGACAACCGGCAAGGAGGGAGTTACAATAGTCGAGCCGAGACAGGACAAAAGCACAGATTAGAGTCTTCAGTAATGCAGTGTGCCTCAGTCTGATACTGTCCAACACAGTCCCAGCACTAGTGGTCAGAGAGAAAACTATTAGATGACCATGGGTACTCTCCCTCCCCCTCCGACTACCCCCACTCCCAGCAAAGAAGACACTGAACCGTTGTGCGTCGTCGATGGTGCTCATATGTGTATGTTCTGATTAAGCAAATGCAGGACATCACTGTCAAGCCCCCAACTGACTATAGTAATTGCTAAAACGTTAAAAGTCAGAATGAGTGAGTACTCTCCTTCACGAGGAAGTGCTAGTACACGGTCCAGTCTGTCTGTGTTAAAGCCTTTTCACTAATCTCCATATACAACACCTTGCCATGCATTCCCCTAGATTGCTACCAGTCCTGTTTTTCTGTACTACGGCATTTGGTCTGTCTTCATATGTTCACATACTTTAGTATACAACTCCATGTGTCCTCACAGACTGCTGTCACATGGTCCTGTCTTGCTGTATTACAGCCTGTTTACCGATGTCAATACACGCCACCTTCTATTGTCAAGCCAGGCCCTGCCCAGCCCGAGACATATCAAAGTTATAATGATGGTTTTGAGGTAATTCGGCAGTTCCAGATGCCCCAGAGAGTTCCCTATTTCTCCTGATTGTTCACAGGCTAAATGGCCACAACCATTTTCTCCTGACCATTCACCTATAATGACGTCTTGAGCTCAGTTTCCGTTGTTTGTGGACAGACCAGTTTCTCCCGATTAATGACAGGTCGCATGTCCAGATCCAGCTTGATCTGACAATTGACATAAGATTAGATTGGTTCCCAACTTCTTATTCTCTTTAGGTATAGATCCTGTGTTTGTGACCTCTCTCTCTCTCTCTCTCTCTCTCTGTGTGTGTGTGTGTGTGTGTGTGTGTGTGTGTGTGTGTGTGTGTGTGTGTGTGTGTGTGTAGATGCCAGCATGTATGATCTGATGTTAAACTGTTGAAACCTTCAGGGCGACAACCAAATCCCCAGTTCCTCCTGGTTGGTGACACGCAATATGACTGTATTCTAGTTTCTATTGACTGTTGCCAGGTGCTATATGGATCTCAGTGTTCTTTACCTGTCGACTGATAATTCACATGATTAACTGTGTATCACTCTGACTGAACACAGATGGCGTGTCAAGGTATCTGGACTGTTAAAAGGTGGTATTCTGGACTCCAATGTCGTCGGATTATTGACCGATACAGTGAAGTCCAAACGTTCCATTTCCCCCCTGACTGAGCAGAGATGGATGTCAGTGCCCAGCTCCACTGCATCTTTAATGGCCGACAAGTCTGGAGTTAATGTCCCCTGATTGTTAACCGATTATGGACTTAAGACCCTATGTTTCCTGACTGTTGAGAAATGATATCTCCTGATGTCACTGTGTCATAGCATTCTGATACACCATATCATTAAATTCCAGTGGTTTCCAATTATTCATCAATGGCATATCCGGATCCCAATGTCTCCTCACATTGTCTTCTATTTTCTGTCACAATTGTTGGCAGGAACCTTGTTTGTCATAATTGTTGACAGGATACTTGTTTGTCATAATTATTGACAGTATACTTGCTTGGAACCTTGTTGGTCATAATCGTTGACAGGATCCTCTTTTGTCATCCTTGTTTGTCATAATTTTGACAGGATCCTTGTTTGTCACAATTTTGACAGGATCCTTTCTTGTCATAATTTGGACACGATCCTTGCTTGTCATAATTTTTACAGGATCATTGTTTGTCATAATTGTGGACAGGTGCCTTGTTTATCATGGGTATTGACATTGCCTAGCAGACATGACAGCAGAGAGCACACAGAACAAATATCAGAAGCCCAAATTCTCTCCTGACTGCTGACAGGTGATATAACAGAAACCCAAATTCTCTCATGACTGTTGACAGGTGATATAACAGAAACCCAAATTCTCTTATGACTGTTGACAGGTGATATAACAGAAGCCTAAATTCTCTTATGACTGTTAACATGTGATATAATAGAAGCCCACATTCTTCTGACTGTTGACAGGCGATATAACAGACTTTCAAATTCCCCTGACTGTTCACAGGTAATATAGAAGCCTACATTCTCCTGACTGTTAACAGGTGATGTAACAGAAGCTCAAATTGTCCTGACTGTTGACAGGTGATATAACAGAAGCACAAAACATATTAAAAAAAAGCCCAAAATCTCCTGACTGTTGATGACAGGTGATATAACAGAAGCCTAAATTCTTCTGACTATTGAGAGGTGATATAACAGAAGCCCAAATTCTCTCCTGACTGTTGACAGGTGATACAACAGAAGCCCAGATTCTCTTACGAATGTTGACAGGTGATATAACAGAAGCCCAAATTCTCTTTTGACTGTTGACAGGTGATATAACAGAAGCCCATTTTCTCTTAGGACTTTTGACAGGTAATATAACAGAAGCCTAAATTCTCTTATGACTGTTGACAGGTGATATAATAGAAGCCCACATTCTCCTGACTGTTGACAGGCGATATAACAGACTTTCAAATTCCCCTGACTGTTCACAGGTGAGATAACAGAAGCCTACATTCTCCTGACTGTTAACAGGTGATATAACAGAAGCTCAAATTGTCCTGACTGTTGACAGGTGATATAACAGAAGCCCAAAACACATAACAAAAGCCCAAAATCTCCTGACTGTTGTTGACAGGTGATATAACAGAAGCCTAAATTCTTCCGACTATTGAGAGGTGATATAACAGAAGCCCAAATTCTCTCCTGACTGTTGACAGGTGATATAACAGAAGCCCAGATTCTCTTACGAATGTTGACAGGTGATATAACAGAAGCCCAAATTCTCTTTTGACTGTTGGCAGGTGATATAACAGAAGCCCAAATTCTCTTACGACTGTTGACAGGTGGTTTGGATAAATCAGCACCATCTCTTGCTGACCTACATGGAGCGCCGCATAGTAGATGACCGTAGGATCCGTTTGGAGCGACCCTACGTGAAGGACTGGAATTTGCACATCCGGGACGTCCGGTTGTCAGACAGTGGGGAGTATCAGTGTCAAGTCGGCACATCCCCTGTCAAGACTACATCCGTTTTCCTCACCGTCACTGGTAAGCAGCCAAGGCAATATACAGGTATTCCAAGCTAATGCCGCGCGTGGTGCCCACTGACCTAGCACACAGACTGACTAAGGGACGAGTTATCTTGTTACGCATGGGTCTTTTCTGCATTGTGGGCTTGGTAAACGAGTGCCACGAGGAAATAAAACCACTGTCCTTGAGGTTAGGTGGCTTGGATTAGTGCACCACAGGTGCAAACTTTACTGCGTTTAAAATCTGTGCATCACTCGTCATTTTCCTTTTTGATTCCGAAATCATTGCTGTACAAACATGGCACTGTGGCTGAACGTAGAATAACTGCTAGTGAAAACTGAAGAAAAAGAGAGAGAGAGAGAGAGAGAGAGAGAGAGAAGAGAGAGAGAGAGAGAGAGAGAGAGAGAGAGAGACAGACAGACAGACAGAAAGGAAAATGCGACAGGCAGAGAGAGAGGCGGACGGACAGTTAGACGGATAAATAGACAGACGGACAATCAAACAGACACAGTATTTCTTATCAATTTATAAGACAGATAAAACTTGCACTGAGAATGCTAGTATACAAATATGCAAATGTTTGCTTTATACTCATGTCATGGGCGGCCCATGGCCAATCAGACGTGCCGTGGTATATGATAATCTGACCACAAAAAAAAAGAAGAAAATTCGGAGTGAACACCTCAGTTCTTGGGAAAAGCATGACACGTGACTACCACAGTGGGGGATACAGTTGTTCTGCACTGTGCTCTTAAAGAATCCGACGATTACAAGTTTACATCTCCTCTCTGCCTGTCCTGCCTGCTTGTGTGTCTGTCTCTCTCTTTTCTCTTTCTCTTTGTCCACCCCCCCCCCCCCCACCACCACCACACCCCAGCCCCTCCGAGCCTGTTGGAAACTGACATTATCAACAAAAAAGACTGGATCCAGTTTTTGCTGACAGCTGGACTTTTAATAGAATCCACTATAAAACAATCATGGGTATTGGCAGTAAAGGCCAATGCTTGAGCATATTCACCCACATATTAGTTCAGGGTTAGATTATTTGGAACCGCTCGAACACGCAGGTATGTATATAGCAAGGTGGTGAACTGTGTATTTTGATATAATTATGTAGAACGTTGACTAGGCTGGTGTGGTATAATTAATTCAGATTTCAATCAGGCTGAATAAAATCCCACATGGCTTTAAACAAAGAACAGCGTTGTTCTCCCAATAGCTGGTGTAATCCAGTCCTACATGTCTGCTTAAGTGACAACGCTTTCTCTTGGAAGGGGAGAGGAAAGACTAGGGGGTCGCGCACACACACGCCCCCCCCCCCCACTCTCCCCCAAACACATGCCACACCACACCACATACTCAGACACACACACACACACACCGCGCGCGCGCGCGCGCACGCACACACACGCACATACGCGTGCACACACACACATACAAACACACAAATACATAATCAGGAGAATGGGTGGACACACACGCACGCACTCACGCATTCACACACACACACACACAAATACATAATCAGGAGAATGGGTGGACAGATACACGCACGCAGACATGCGCGCGCGCGCGCGCGCACACACACACACACACACACACACGTACACACACACACATAAATATTTCCTTTTTTTTTTTCTTTTGCTGTCCCATCTTCTGTGCCACCTCAGTGGCAGTGCACCCACACCGCTCATTCCGACACCTGTCCACAGCCACAGCCCGGTCGTTCCCGCCGCAGCCCCGGCACCGGCAATCCACAGGGAGCAGTCAATGTCAAGTCGTCAAGAGGCAACCCACCGGAGAAGACACAGCGCTGCTGCCGAGTCATTTCGGTGGTATTCAGTGGCGCCTGTTCTGATCCAACATACGCAGGACACCACCTACTAAGCCCCCTACTGACGACAATAATTGCTTAGTCGCGCAGCCGGCGTGAGATGAGCTCTGCCTCCATGGGGAGGGGGGAGGGGGCTGTCGTTGGACGGGCGTGGTGGAGCCCTCCGGAGGGAGAGCTCACTCACGCCGGCTCCGTGACTAAGCAATTATTGTCGTCAGTACGGTGGTGTCCTGCGTATGTTGGATCAGAAATATCATGAACGCGGAAAGGAAGTTATCTGCTGTTGATCACTTGTTGCCTGACATACTGAACAGAACAAAAAAAATCGGAAAACAGAAAAGAAAAAATAAAGTAGTGAAATTCTCCACATAGATTACCTGGGCAATAATGAATGACGTCTTAGGAAGCAGAGAAAACCCACAGCTGATTCAGGAAGAGGGTCTTTTTTTTTTAGAGGAATGCTACATGCAATCCACTCGCTTTTCGACGGAGACTGTCGGGCATTTCGATTTGGCATTCGTATAAACCAATAACAAGGTGTCAGCGAACGTGTAGAGAGAGAGAGAGAGAGAGAGAGAGAGAGAGAAGAGAAGAGAAGAGAAGAGAAGAGAAGAGAAGAGAAGAGAAGAGAAGAGAAGAGAAGAGAAGTGAAGAGAAGAGAAGAGAAGAACATGAAAACTAAAAGAAATTCGGTCACCTTTTCCGTTGGAATCTGATTCTGATCTGGATTCTGATCACCATCTTTTCAGTAGCCGGACAGGACGAGGTGACGTCACGAAGGCCCCGGTACGACGGCCATGACGTCATGAACGGCTCCATGTCATATAACGTCACCTGGGCATCTGGGCAAGGTTCGGTGAGATTCCTGGCCACGACGCACTCGCTGCTTTTGTCTGCTGCCCTGGTCAACTGGGTCTGCTGGTTCTGAGTCCACATCTGTCCAACGACACCGTTCACCTGGAATGATTTGACAACTACATCCCTTCTGTCCGTCAAAAATAAACAGCTATGCCTGTTCATTCAGCCAAATACTTTTTTTTTTTTAATTTCCTTGCATCGTTCTCTCTCTCATATTTTTTTTAATCCTAATGTTTTACCCGTCGGTTTTATTGTTTGTGTCTTGCGTTCTGTTTGAACCTGGAAATATAGACATGTGCAGAGAATAGTTACGCTCTCTTGTCCCAGAAGGAAGGTCCTGTGTTGAGACCGAAATATTGGACACAAATAGAAAGGAAACGGAGTCGACCAAGCGGTCTTGTGGTCCATTTTTCTTCTTCTTCTATCTTATCGTCTCACGACAACAGGAAAACGGACCTCAGCAGTCAGAAAGTGGTGCTTCCGGGTTTTTAAGGTTTATACGTTATATCTATAGGTATGTATATATGTATGTACGTATACACACACACACACACACACACACACACACACACACATATATATATATATATATATATATATATACATATATATATTCATGAGCGCAGACACATGGTCTCTAATACAAGAAATATTTCTCTTTTGTTATGCAAATAAATGAACAAACAAACATATGTGTGAGTAGATGTTTGTAACTATGCGGGCACACACACACACACACACACACACACACACACACACACACACACACACACACACACACACAATTCAATTTAATTCAAATTTAATCCTTTGACCCCTGTTGGGGCATGGAGGATACAAATGTAACAAAGAGAAATACGAAACTCACTCAGAACAATGTGTGAACATAGTTGCGAAATGCTGAATTCTGGTGAACTGTAATGATCTCATTAAACAATCTTCCCATTTTTTAGAAACTTACTAATATTCAAACAAATGCGTCTTCCTTTTTGAAATAAATTATAAAAGTTGAAAACAGACTTTGGTTTTAGATATTTTTTAGGGATGAATTTTTCACGAAGTTCATTATATTTTGGACATTCCATGATGCAATGAAATTCATCTCCAATTTCACCCATTTCACGGTTACGACAAATACGCAATTCTCTTGGAACATTATAGTGTCTTCCAATTTCAATTTGCAATTTATGGTTACTACATCTAAATTTAAATAAAGATATAACATAAATATCTGGTAAGGTAGAAATATAATGTTCTTTTCCAAAGACAGTCTTTACACTTCTATAGAATACACACTTGTTGCTGTTTTCAAGAGAACTGCGCCAATCACGAGCATTATTATTTTGCAACTCCTTTTTAACACACTTACATAAGTTACTTCTGTTTGTGAATGAATGAGATTCCCAAGCACAATCAAAACCAGTTTCAAATAAAATGCTTTTAACATAACTAAGCCATGGTGAAACGAAAATTCCTTTTGTATATAGTTCATGTAAGATATTACATACCTTGTTTGAATACTTCTTAGAATCAGGAACAAATAAGTTAGCCCAGAACCTTATCATTCTCACTTTAATCAGTACAGATAAAGGATAGATTCCGGTTTCACCATAAATCATTGAAGTCATTGTAGTTTTATTTAATCTAAATAAATACTTTAAAAAACGTAACTGTAACACACACACACACAACACACACACACACACACACACACACACACACACACACAACGCATCCTCTCTTCTCTCTCTCTCTCTCTTCCTTTTATTCTTCCAACCCTCTCCCTTTCCTCTGCTCCAATACTACTGTTAACCTTTCTCTCTTTGATCATCCCTATTTCTTTTCACCTACCGTTAATATTATTAACATTACAATGTTTATCCTCACCACCTTCTCCCTACTCCAGTAGCACTGTTAGCTTTTACTCATTGACCATCTCCATTCCTTTCCACCTACTATTACTGGTACTAATATTAGTCTTATTACTATTGCTCTCACTACCAATCTCATCACATCATCATTATTAGCACTATCATCATCACCTTCATATTAAGGAAAAACTAACAAAACAAAACAAAAAACTACCAACAAAATCAACGAACTTCATTATTCTTATTATCTCGATTAGTGTTAACATCATCATTATCTTTATTACTATTATGATCACTATTGTCATTACATTTGTGTATCTATCTATCTATCTATCTATCTATCTATCTATATGTGTGTGTGTGTGTGTGTGTGTGTGTGTGTGTGTGTGTGTGTGTGTGTAATTTTTTTTGTAATCATCAATATACCTTTTGTTACAATTTCATAACTGTTACAAATGTTATATCTACTAATATCATTAATATAATTATTATTCTTTACAATATTTCTGACATTCCAGCTTACCACTTTGCCAGCCAGTAGAAAGAAATCCGTGGACAGCGTGGCAGCAGAGAAGCCCCCTTCAAGCAAGTGTTTCGGCCCTTACCTCCTGACAATCTAGGGGGGTTGGGCCACACCCGGTTCATGACTCCGGATGTCCCTCTGCTGCCCCTTTTTTTTCCCATCTTGGGACGAGCCATGGCTGGGATTCGAACCCATGACCCTCTGGACATGCTCATTTTCCACTTAATGACTCGCACTCTAACCACTGAACCACCTGATATTTGTAGGGAAATTTAAGCCTTATGAAGTTCACTTTTGTTCCTCCTTGACCAGATCCAGCTTGAACACCTCTCTGCCGCTTCTGCCATTGCTTTCAGGGCTCTGGTTTTTTTCCCTCCCTGCAACTGAGAGCTGTTTCATGAGGCTGTATGCAGACGTTCCTACAAACCCCCTAGCTCCAATTTCTGCAGTGAGGACTTTGACCTGATAGCCTTCTCTCCTCAGGCTGTTTGCCAGATCAGCATACTTTTCAGTCTTGTAGATTTGAGCTGCCTCCATTCTGTTCTCATATGGCACCGTGAGCTCGATCAGCATCACTATCATTACTATATGGTTACAATCATGAGTATCATTAGAACTATTAATATACATATTATTATTTATCAATATACCTATTAGATTCCATCCTTCCCATAACTTATACCTTCCTTCTCCTCTTTGCTCTTCCCGTCCTCCCTTCCCCTTCCTCTTTTTTTCCTTTTCTTCCTCCCTTCCCTTAGTATTAGTATTAGTACTATTATTATCGTTACTATTATCAATATTAGTATTATTAAAAAAAAAAAATTTTTTTAGATTATATTTCTGTATCATGCTTTTATTATCGGTACTATTATTACCATTACCGTTGCTCTAATTGTTAGCACTATCATCATTATTATCAAAACGGTTGTTATTATTGATATTACCATCACTACCATTAATATCACCATCGCCATCACCACTAACACCGTTGCCGCGGCAACCACGCTGTGTAAGAATGCTCTAACCCACTCTCCTTTCTCCCATACTACAACTGCTATTGCCATATTATCACCAAAAGTGGTAGCAGTCCTGTCTTTATTTATTTCTTTCATATTCTGACCATCATCATTACCATTATCGTTATTCCTATCAGTAGTATAGTTATCATCATCACTTCCTCGACTCACACACTGTCTCCTTCTTGACAGCCTCGTTCTCCTTCAACGCCCATCTTGCGTTGAAGTGGATGAAAATAAGTGATTGCTCGTTCCTGAGTGTTTTGTATCTTGCCTGAAGAAGACCTAAGAGGTCGAAACGCGTCTTGATTTTGTTTTGTGATTAGTTTGTCTACGGGTTTTTTTGTTTTGTTTTGTTTTTGTTTTTGTTTTTTTTCGGTTCGCTATGAATTACATTTAAAATTTGCTTAGATTTCCCTTATCTCCAGTCCAGAAGGAAGAAGCGGGTATCTTTGCATGCGGCAGATGCATCACCTGCTGTGAGCGCCTCGTGGAGGGCACCACGTTCTCAAGCGCTCGTACAGGGGAGACCCCTTCACAGTGCGCCAGAGACTGACGAGTGACACCGAAAACGTCATATACCTGCTATTCTGCTCCAAATGCCAGTATAGCCAATATGTGGGAGAAACCAAAAACAACATCAAGATGAGGTTCTACCTTCACCGCAGTCACATCATGAACAAGGCAGGGTCCCACGTGACGAGACATTTCAATCAGGCAGGCCACTCGGTGTCCCACATGCGATGCCAGATCATCGAAATTGTCCAAGGAAAGAGCCATGATGCCAGAAAACGCAGGGAAGATTTTTGGACTGAGAAACTGGACACCATCCATCCCCACGGCCTGAACTCAGAACTGAACTTCTAACCAAAGTCGTGCTGGGCTGGGAAGCAGAGTAAGACCTTGATAATAGCGTTCAGCAGTAGTACCATGTGTACCCCGGGACCCCTGGGTGGGGGTGGGGTGGTGTGTATTGTGGGTGGGGGAGGGGTACGTGGGGGGACAAAGAGAGAGAGAGGGGGGGGGGGGGGGGGGGGGGAGAGAGAGAGAGAGAGAGAGAGAGAGAGAGAGAGAGAGAGAGAAGTACAGAGAGAGGGGAGACGGAACTGGTGGCAGGGGTTCCAGTGGTGTGACTCTGGGTCTCGTGGCAGGGGACAAGTAGCGTTTGGTTTTGATTGTTATGTGCATGGGGAGATACAGACGGACAAATATAGAGGAGAGAGGAGTACAGTTCATTCCCCCCCCCCCCCCACCCACCAGGAGAGAGAGAGAGAGAGAGAGAGAGAGGGATATATATATGTGTGTGTGTGTGTGTGTGTGTGTGTGTGTGTGTGTGTGTGTGTGTGTGTGTGTGCGCGTGTGTGTGTTCGTTCGTTCTTCTGTTTAACGTCTGTTCACTTTGAGTGATGTACGACGTGAATGAATGAAGAGAATGACTGAAGGAATGAATGATTGAGTGAATAAACCTATATGTTATATAAGCGTGTATGTAGGCCTTTGTATGTGAGTGTATACGTGTATATATCTGTATATCTACCTAAACAGAAACGTGTGCCATCGTGCACCGGTGGAAATGGACATCGCATGCATCCAATGTGAGAAACTGGAGGAATAAATGAAAATGAGTGACTGATATTTGAATGGTACGGGAAGCGACTGAATGAGCGCCAGTAGGCTGCTCTTCGGCCGGCTCTACCTGGGTAGGCAGCCCGTTGTATGTGTAGTGTGTTTACTGTAAAGCGCTCAGAGCTTGGTCTGTGACCGAGGATAGGCGCTATATAAATACCCAATATAATATATAATAATAAAACTAAAAATAAAAAATTAAAAAAACACACACACACACACACAAATCTTAATACACCAATTAATGGATAAAATTAACAGAAGATATAGATCTAACATATAACAATAAAACAAAAATCCTTCACTATCTAAACTTAAGAGTGAAGGAGTAAAATGCAGGCCATTATTATATAACTGCCTTAAACATGTGGCTACTAAGAATAAAAGGAAAAGATGCTCCCAGGATTCACCGAAAGGGGGAGAGAATGATGAATACATCGGTGCTCAACCAATCATGACTGCAAATCCCAAACGGACTATGAACATGGACCAAATGGAATATCCATGTGTCTGTGGAAAGCGTTTCGCTACCACCCGTGGCATGAAGATCCACAGAACAAAGATGGGATGTGTGAAGACTCATCTGAATGAGCAGCAGCGCACTGCATCAGCAGATAAGACGTCGGAAGACCAAGGCCAGGATTTAAACCACAGTGCCAAGGACATCCACGCTGTTGGTTCGGATGAGGAATTTGCACAGGCCCTCGATGCCAGGTGCCTGAAACTCAACCTGCCACGAGCAAACGAAACTGAAGATTGGGAGAAACTGGATGCAAAAATCGTCCAAAGACTCGATGCACTGATAGGGAAAAGCACCCTTGAACACAAACTAGCCACATATGGGGACATTGTGTATGCCACATGTAGGGACGCCTATGGAGCAAAACTACCCAAAGAGAAAACACCTCCAAAGAAATCCAGATGCCAAGAAAAGATGGACAAGATCAGGGTCCAAAAGAAAAACCTCAAGATGCAAATGAAGACCGCACTGCCAGCTGAAAAACAAGGCTTGGAAAAACTGTGGAAAGACCTGAAAGAAAAACACAGCGCCCTCAGCAAAGCGGAATCTGCGAGGAAGAGGAAGAGCAAAAAGAAGAAGACACAAGAGCGCTTCTTCAGAGACCCCTTCCAGTTTGCCAGAACACTGTTTGAGCAGCCAAAATCTGGGACCCTAAGTGTGGACAAAGGAGTTCTTGAGCAGCATCTGAGGAAAACATACTCTGACCCACAGAGCAAAGCACCACTCGACATTCAAGGTCTGGTGTGGCCAACCAACCCTGAGGAACAGTTCAATGGCAAGCCTCCAACGTTGGCGGAAATCAAGAAGGTGCTCGACAAAGCCAGAGCCAAATCATCACCAGGGCCAAACGGAATACCTTACCAGCTTTACAAGAAATGTCCCAAGGTGCTGGAGTGGCTCCACAGGCTGATGCGATCGGCTTGGAGAAACCAGAAGATCAGCGGCAAATGGTGTGTACATCCCCAAAGAGCAAACCTCAAGTGACATCAGCCAGTTCAGGCCAATATCACTACTGAACGTCGAAGGGAAAATCTTCTTCTCTGTCATGGCAGCAAGGCTGACCAAGTACCTGATGGAAAACAAGTACTTGGATGTGTCAGTCCAGAAAGGTGGCATCCCAGGCGTGGCTGGCTGTGTAGAACACGCCACAATGATCTGGGACGCAATCCAAAAAGCAAAAACAGAAAAGAGAGACCTGGACGCAGTGTGGCTTGATCTGGCAAACGCATATGGATCTGTGCCCCATGAGATGATACAGTTGGCTCTTGAGATGTACTATGTGCCAAAGAACATCCGCGACATGCTCAAGAAGTACTTCAATGGCTTCTCAATGCGGTTCTCTACCAAGGAGTACACAACAGACTGGATCAACTTGGAAGTGGGTATTGCAATGGGCTGTGCAATTTCCCCAATACTGTTCGTGCTGGCAATGGAACTCATCTTGAAAGCAGCAACAAACAACGCGAGACAAACAGACCTTGGCGATGGATACAAGATGCCTCCTCTCAAGGCCTTCATGGATGACACTACAGTGATTTCATCCAGAGAAGACGAGACACGTCATGTGCTGGAGAGGCTGGACGACATAGTTGCCTCATCCAGAATGAAGTTCAAGCCAAAGAAATCACGGAGTCTCTCACTGAGGAAAGGAAAAGTGGCCGGATCTGTGGTCTTCAGTGTTGCCAACCAGGCCATTCCAACAGTCACAGAAGAACCAGTCAAGAGCCTTGGAAGATGGTATGATGATACGCTGAAAGACACACAAAGAGGAAAAGAAACCAAGCAGATGGCGGAGGAAGGCTTGGAGACCATTGACCAGTGTGGGCTCCCTGGCAAATACAAGGTCTGGTGTCTGCAGTTCATGCTGATACCAAAGCTCCTATGGCCTCTGATGATATACGACATCTGCACCAGCATAGTGGAGGCAATGGAAGCCAAAATCAACAAGTTCACAAGGAAATGGCTTGGTGTTCCACCCTGTCTGACTGACATAGCGCTGTACTGTCGCCAAGCAAAGCTGAAACTACCACTGAAATCCATCCTGGAGGAATACAAAGCAGGGAAGATCAGACTTCAAAGCATGCTGGAGGACTCAGGAGACAAGGTGGTAGAAGCAATCAAGCCCCAGCTGAAGACAGGCAGAAAATGGAAAGTTCAAGAGGCGATGGATTCTGCAAAAGAAAGTCTCAAGATCAGAGAAATAACAGGACACACACAGACCAACAGACAAGGACTGGGGGTGACCAAAACTGAATGGTGGTCAAAGGCCAAAGGAAAAGCCAAAAGAGACATGATGATTCAGGAGATGAGAAAAGAAGAAGACAAAAAAAGACTCCAAAAAGCAGTCCAGCAGAGCCAGCAAGGGCAATGGACAACGTGGGAGAATGCACTCCAAAGAAGTCTCACTTGGAATGACATTTGGCGCATGGCCCCTCTCAGGATCAGCTTCATTCTCAGATCTGCATATGACCTTCTGCCCTCAAATGCAAACCTGGTGAAGTGGGGGAAAACAGACGATCCTGCATGCCCCCTCTGCCAGGAAAAACAAACAGTGGAGCATGTCCTAAGCTCATGTAAAGTAGCCCTGGCTCAAGGAAGGTACACATGGAGGCACAACCAAGTGCTCAAAGAGATTGTACAAGTAGTCTGGGCTAGTACCAACACCACAAAAGGGAAAATCAGGACTCCAAAAGCACCCGCAACATTCATCACGGCAGGAGGCAGCAAATCATGGCCAAGAACAACAGTGCCACTCGAAACATGCAGGCAGAGTCTGCTGGACGGGGCAGATGACTGGGAGTGCACTGCAGACCTCCCAGAATGGAAGAGTCACCCAGAGATCATCAGCAAGAGTGGCATGAGACCAGACATAGTAGTCCACTCTAAGTCAACCAAGCAGCTGATCATGATCGAGCTCACGGTGCCATATGAGAACAGAATGGAGGCAGCTCAAATCTACAAGACTGAAAAGTATGCTGATCTGGCAAACAGCCTGAGGAGAGAAGGCTATCAGGTCAAAGTCCTCACTGCAGAAATTGGAGCTAGGGGGGTTGTAGGAACGTCTGCATACAGCCTCATGAAACAGCTCTCAGTTGCAGGGAAGGAAAAAACCAGAGCCCTGAAAGCAATGGCAGAAGCGGCAGAGAGGTGTTCAAGCTGGATCTGGTCAAGGAGGAACAAAAGTGAACTTCACACGGCTTAATTTCCCTACAAATATCAGGTGTCCCTGTGGCTCAGTGGTTAAAGCGCGAGTCATTAAGTGGAAAATGAGCATGTCCAGAGGGTCATGGGTTCGAATCCCAGCCATGGCTCGTCCCAATATGGGGGAAAAAAAAAGGGGGGGGGGGGCCGCAGAGGGACATCCGGAGTCATGAACCGGGTGTGGCCCAACCCCCCTAGAGTGTCAGGAGATAAGGGCCGAAACACTTGCTTGAAGGGGGCTTCTCTTCTGAGGACTCTCTGCTGCCACGCTCTCCACGAGTTTCTTTCTACTATAACGCACTATGAACTGACACAAAACAATCTAAAGAAAAACCCCAATCGGACTATGAAATAAGTGTTCAGCAATTTCGATCAGCAAAAAGTGGTCCAAAAGTATATCTTACAAGTTTTTTTTCAGAACAGTTATTAGATCTTAATGATGTTGGTAAGAAAGTAGTTAACTTGCGACAAGTAAATAAAATATGGCTCAATGTTATTTCTTTACCACAAATACAATTAGCATTTTTACTAAACTTTGTTTTTAAAGCATTTAGCTTTAATCGAATTATAAGGGAATATATTTGTCTGGAATAATAAACTGGATGATGAGGCATTTTTTTTTAGTACAAGGTCTATTGGAAAAGCTTCCGGCTGTTTGGATGAAATATTAACATTTATTTGAGCTCGTGTGTGTGTGTGTGTGTGTGTGTGTGTGTGTGTGTGTGTGTGTGTGTGTGTGTGTGTGTGTGTGTGTGTGTCTGCTTGCGTGTGTGTATATATGCGTGTCCGCGTGCTTGTGTGCGTGCGTGTGTGTGTGGGTGCGTGCGTGGGGTGGGGGGGGGGGGCGGGAGAGGGGGGGGGGAGGGGTGTGTGCATGCGTGCGGATGTGCACGTATAAGGGCGCGCGCATGTGGGTGCGTATGTGTCTGTTAGAGACAGAGATTGAAGTTTGATGGATGAGGGGTGGGGAGGGGAGAATGGTGTGGAAAAGGAGAGGACGGGGAACAGCTCATGGAAATGACATCCAGGTAGGAGACAAATCACTCAACTACAATATAAACGGAGAGCAAGCTGTGCGTCTAAAGCACACCAACTGTTGCATACCATAGGAAAGGAAAAGGCTTTAGCAGCGTTTAATCCCCTCCACAAAGTCTGGCCGACCAGGAAGTTTTCACTGAAGACCGAACTCAGAGCGTTTGTCACTCAAACGTACTGTCAACCCTATAGTGCTGCTGCCAAACACGGCACCTTACACAACCAATCGGAAATAAGAAAGAAATCTAAACGCTTTCGCCGACGTGGATTATTTCTCCTCCAAATATACCTACGTAATAAATTTATTTAGTATTCAATTCACGCAAGATGTCGGTTAAATCTCCGTCATGTTTTCTACTTGCTTTTGTGCTTTAGGATTATTGTTATGTCTTAAAACTGTAACAGTCCAAAGAGTAAACACAGACCAAATTCCATTCACATCCCGTAATCACATTTTCAGCTCCATCTTCCCTAATAATTATGTTCTTCCAACTCTGGTTAAAACTCAGGCTCATCACGGTTGGGCCCGTAAACGCCAGCAATGAGACATTATTTATCCATTATTCGAACTGATCTAAAATATGATTACCTGCAGTGTCTGTCTTAACTGAAAGTAAACATTGGTTTGGTTTTGTTTTGTTTTTACCTCCACCATTACTTTTTTTTGTTTTTTTTGTACCTTTTTTTCTTATTTTTTCTTTTCCTTTAAAATTTTTTTTTAATCTTTTTTGTTGTTGGTAAAGACGGTCTTTTTTTTCCAGTGGGGCCTTCATCCTCCCCCCCCCCCCCCCCCCCCCCCCCCCCCCCCCCCCCCCAGTTTTTCATGTTTTTTGCTCTTCAAAGACTCACACACCATGCATTGTCTGTGTGTTACATTACAGATGGACATACGCTTCCTGTTTTAGGTTGGTTTTTTTTTTTCCTGAGTTTGATACATGGCGTCTGGGTTTGTCAATGTTCTAATGTTTGGTGCGCTGTCACTTTCTGTTGCATTTGCCACTCACACGGAAAGGAACAACTGAACAAAACAACAGTGGCAGTAGTACTTATAAAATGGAAAGTAAGAAAAAAAAAAAAAGGGGGGGGGGTGGGGGCGGGGGGGGATACACAATGAGTATGTGTGAATGAGTGAGTGAGTGAGTGAGTGTTATTGCATAAGTTAGATACGCCCCGTGAATGTGAATTATGAGACGCAAAAAAAAGGCATTTATAACCCCATTCTGCACGAATAGAATTTTCTGATTCTGGTTTGAAATGAATACCCTGCAACAAACATACTGAGTATGATTTTCCTCTTAAATGACTAAATACATCTCTTCCATTTTGCGGGTTCGCCAGACCCATGGACGCAATAGTTATTCTGCTACTCACATTGAGACCGGAATTGAATATGGGTCATCCAAACATTTGAACACATTACCAAAGTGACGTACAAAATCGCACCAAAATGAACAATGAAAATCAGAGCGAGACCCGTGTAAGTCAAAATCAACAGTTGCTCCGCAGAAGACATTGTCGGCCACTTTCAGATCAGACCTTTTCACACAGCTATGCACAACGGCACACTCTTAAAACGGCTTTATGATATCCAAACCATGCACGTGTGAGAAAACTGCTAAGTCTTCATTGAAAAGAAAAAAATGCATAAGACATGTACAACGACACGTACAAACACATAATGCATTAAACTTTCTGGGTAGATCCGTCCGGGGCAGAAAAAGAAACTAACTGAGATAAAACATTCCGTCTCATTTTCTAAATTCAGTTGAATACGTGCTCATACATGCAAGAAGACAACAACAACAAGAGAGAGAGAGAGAGAGAGAGAGAGAGAGAGAGAGAGAGAGAGAGAGAGAGAGAGAGAGAGAGCGTTACCATCAAGGATTTTCAAGTACAGTCTTGCATTTTCGATCTGCGAGCTGTTAAGCCACTGTCATCCATTATAAAAAGCCTACACACATACTCCATCTTATCATTCACCGTTTTTCACACACACACACACACACACACACACACACACACACACACACACACACACACACGGACGGACTGGCATAAACACGCGCGCACACAAACACACACACACACACACACGCACGCATGCCCCCCCCCCCCTCCCCAACACACACACACACACACACACACACACACACACACACACACACACACACATGCAGTTGTTCCTTTAACTGATTTTAAAGTCTGTCAGTAGCAGGGAAAGGAAAAAGTAAAAGAGAGAGAGAGAGAGAGAGAGAGAGAGAGAGAGAGAGAGAGAGAGAGAGAGAGAGAGAGAGAGGACAAGACAATTGATACAATGCAATAGGCCATCTGCTGGTATACTGGGGAAGACTGGGCGGGGAAAACATCAAACAAAAAAAGCCATTAAAAAAAAAAAATGAATTGCGTATGTACAGAATATACAAGGAACTAGGAGACAGCAAGGGGGATGAAGTTGACGATAATCAATAAATTACACAGAACCCTGTAACTGAAATACTCTGATCCTAAGGTTACGAAGGCGAGAGAGAGAGAGAGAGAGAGAGAGAGAGAGAGAGAGAGAGAGAGAGAGAGAGAGAGAGAGAAACTAAAGAAATGGACCATCTGCCCGTGTCCTAGGGGAACAGTGGGGTGGGGACAATATCAAACAAAAAAGCCATGAAGAAAAGGAAAAAAAAAAATCCTCGAGTATTGGGAATACGAATTTAAGCCGGGAAACGGTGAGGTATGGAAGATAGTGACTGCAATCACATGAAGCATTGTAACTAAAACACACGGCTGTAACTAATAGCAATGATATTAATGTCTGTCAATACGAGGGAGTGTCGCAATGGAAGGGAGCAGAAAGGAAGTCCTTCTGACATCACTCAGCCTTTCCCAGATTACCAATTTAATTCACTTTTACTGCGAAGTGTGTGGCCGCGCCTTCAGCGGCCAGAGAGGGTAAGCGACCGATGGGAAGTTGCTATAGGTCTTTGGTGTTTGTTTCGTGTTGATGTAGACCATTCGTTTGTTTCGCGTTGATATAGACCATTCCTCCGACGCCTTATGGCCAACAAGGGTAAAATTGCTAGCAGGCGCATTCTTCAAAGATGCTCAAAATATCAGAATTCTGAAAAAAAAAGATTGTATGACATTTTAACAGGAAAACAGTTCGTAAACACACACTTTTGAGTATGGAACACGCGTAGATTCTCGAATTGATAAAGGTGTTTCTGTCTGTCTTCTGCGCATCTGCCGAAAGCTAACCCTAATCCTGGCCTGACACTAACTCTACTCTAACCTAGCATAGGCTAATCCTAACCATTATCTGTTTCGAAGTCTACAATTAAAAGTTCCAAATCTTCTTGAAGATTCTGAACTTGTGAAAGACACCTCCCCTGATCGTGACTTTTGCGCTGTCCCTAAGCCTAATTTGCACATTTTTCCTGTTACTTTTTGGCTCAATTGATGTAAAATTTTGTTGTTCCAGAAAATACGTCACTTCGTTTGATGACGTTACATTTTCTGGGGAAAGCCGAATCGATACGTAGCATCATACACTGTAGCTATCAGGCTCATCAAGCGCGTGAAAACTGGACGAGTTGGACATCCAAACTAATTCCTGTGTGTGAACGAGATCTACCATTGTCAATCTTCAAAATGACCACCATGCACGAAACGGTACTGAGGTACGAAGACCCGCCAAAGAAAATCTACGGTCATGCGGAGAAAAGGCATCATGCAGAACAGGAGGTACGTGTTCAAATCTACGGGGTCGGCCCGCTATTGCGTTGGGCCGCTATTGCGCGGTGACTATTTGTCATTCAACCAGTCTCTCAAAACAGTGTAACAGAAATAGCCAAAGCCAAGAGACGCAGCCTAGAGAATACTGTGCTGACAATCATTCAAACGTGTTCCAAGTCGGTTTTTTGTTAAATTCTCTCAAATGTTCTTTCCCTTGACTACTTTAGTTAAAACTACCAAATTTGCAACCAAAAATACCGACTTTGTGCGGGAATCCCGAATAAGGTATAATATACGGGGTCGGCCCGCTATTGCGTGGGGCCGCTATTGCGCGGGGCCGCTATCGCGCAATAGCGGACCCGCGCAATAGCGGACCCGCGCAACTGGGGTACCAAGCTCCGGGTTACATTGTTCGTCTTAGCTGTAAGCAATAATTCAAGGCAGAGGAGAGAGAGAGAGAGAGAGAGAGCGAATGTGAGAGCCAGCCAGCAAGACAGAGGGCAGCAAATTAGCAGAATTTCTAATTTAGTGTTTTAAATCCAGGTATCCTTCCACCCCTTTTTTTTTTTTTTTTTGGGGGGGGGGGTATGTTTCGTTCCATTTCAATGGCACAATTCCTCCACAGCTCAGTCTGACTCACCCATCCACCACTCCACCCACGATCGTCCTGTTGCAACTCCACCATCGCAGTCCACATTAGGCAGTCTATGTCAAGATTGTTATGCAGCAACCAACTCACCAGAGCAGACACCGCACTGCTGCCGAGTCATATCAGTGGTGTCTCTTGCGAAGACAGATTCAAGACAAGTTTTGCCTGGGGCGATCTGTGACTGGGGCGGATCGCCTTGTCACGATACTGGGGCAGAGGGTCATTTCTTTATTATATCTGAGCGACAAAGCCTACTCCGGCCTCAAAACATAGCGCTCTCTACGGAAGTTCGCAGCGGCCAGCTGTTTGATAGGGAGAAGGCCTACAGACGTGAACAGGCTTATCCAACGACCACTTCGTTCTCTGCAAAAAAATTGTTTGAACAGCGTGCCGTGCAACAAGGCCAGGGGCTTGCGCGGGGTGGATTGGGGGTGTCTAATTAAAATGGGTGGCGCTTGATGAACAACGTCATTTGCAACGACAGGCGCCCGAGGATGGTGCAGACAAACTTGACTGAGGATGGTTCTTTCAGAAAGATAACTTCGTTAAAGTTTTGAGACAAGGCCACTGAACAGAATCTGAATGGAGATCTCTCAGACTTACCTGACACTGGAGTACATGCGTGAAGATACTGGTTCCATGTCTTGGCAACCAAATGATGACCTTCCAACCTAACATTTGCACCTTGACAGGACACTCACAATTTCTATTATGCCACCATCTTCGCACAGACCTATAACGTCTATTCAGAAGAAAAAAAAATAAATGCATCGATCTATCGGCTTCATGACAGGTTATAAACTCGTGCACAGACTGACTGCTCGTTGCAATCCTTTACACCGCATGCCGTTTGAGCAGGAACAGAGACATTAATCCCTGATGAACTCAAACCTGAAGTATTCTCTTTCCTTGCCAAGGTGCGACACACAGGCCATATAATCCAAGCTGTGCACCTGTGTCCTTGATTGTTGGAGGTGTTGCACACAATGCACGTGATTTTCGTCGTGATTCTTGGGGCTCGTGGCTATCAGAATGTGTGTTTGTGTGTGTGTGTGTGTGTGCTTTTGCGCACACACGCACGCTGGAAGACAGTGTGTTTTGTCTGTAAACGCGCGAGCAAGTGTTCCGAGGTGGGCTGACAAAGACCCTCATTTCAGCTCCTCACCTGGCAAGACGTTACTATTTTTGGTGCAGGTGCAGGTGGGGAGGATGGGGGGGGGGGGGGGGGGGGGTTGGAGTAAGGGGGGGTGGCTAAACATAATTAGAAAATATTTCTCTTTAGATTTCTAGCCATTAAAATAACAATCTACTTCTTACATTGAAAATGAAGTGCATTTTGAACGGAAAGAAGATGAATTAGAAACGACACTGTTTCCTCCTCGTCAGTAGTCGTCATCTCTGTCTCTATGATTGTTAATATGTATGTCAAGCTACTTGATTGGTGGACATTTTTTTTAAGCTCCGTGCGATTGGTAGACACAGCCGTCCGTATTCAGTCGTCTACCCAGCTGACTCGATCTCTGTCAGTCAAACGCTGTGTATGCATTAGACGACACGTCGGCAGTTTCACTTCTAAAAGAACATGTGCGTGCGTCTCTCTCTCTCTCTCTCTGTCTCACTCTCTCTCTCTCTCTCTCTCACACACACACACACACACACACACACACACACACACACACACACATGCGCGCGCATTAAGAGATTGATGACGTTCTCATTTACTTTCGCTCATGAGCGCATAGAATCTTTCATACTCATGCTGAGAACGCTATAGACTATGTTCTAATCTGCGCCTATTGGTTTGTTCGTCTGTCTGTCTGTCAGTACGGTTACGCAACAAACGAACAATCAAACAAACAAATGAATTGGCAGACGGCATGAACTGGTCACAACTATAAACGTGGTGGGAAGATAAAATGAAGCTCCGGGACGAATCCAGTCAGTCTGGTGGCAAGGTGTGTGATGTGTACCCATAGCAGAGGAAGCCTCAACAAGATGACACAAACATTAAACCGGTTTTCTCGGGGAAAAAAACAAAAAACTTAAAAGATGGACCAGGGTTTACGAACGGGATCATTTAATGACAGAGCGGATCCGAAGGGCAGATCTGGATTACAAGGTGGATCAAGGATCCATTCCACCTCGGTTGGAGTCTGCGCTGACATCCCCCCCCCCCCCCCCCCTTGCCCTTTGAAGTTAGCACTTCCCTGTCAAGCCGAACTCTTTGTGCGCGTGATTTGGACAGTCGAGGCACTGCACACATAGCTTTTCCCTCAGGTGAATGGGGATCTTGATCTCTACCAATCGCGATCTCGTTTACAGAATTCGGTGAGTCCGTCAACCGAAGACATCTGTTTGTAGAATAAAAGAAACAGAAACAAAATGAAGACAGTCTAAACTGATTCAGCGTCTTTTCAATTAAAATCCACTTCCTCGTCGACATAAAGCAAACTAATAAATGTTAAAGGGCTAGAGGTTTGAAACAATAATATGCCGCCATGTTTTCTTTGCATACACTATGATAGTGACGCCCTGTTGTTGGTAGCCATTATAATCTCAGTTGCCACTCTCCCTTTGTCTTGCAGTAACATCCACAGCTCAGAGGGATGGAAAGAAGGGAGACAATAACTGCCTTTTTTGTTGTTGTTTACAGATACGTTGCCGTTGGAAGATTTGGTTTGTTTCTTTCTTGTTAATAAATGCATTGTTTGCTGATAGCATTTCTGTCCTTGCTTCGTTTTCAGAAATACCGTGAGTTTGAGGAATTCGTGCGTAAGCTCAAGACGTAAGTGTGCTGTACCACTCCTCACTTCTCCTCTCTCCCTCTTCAGTCCCTGTTGCTCCCCCTGACTCCCCCACAGCCCCTAACGTCGTTTTACGTCCCCTCTCTCTCTCTCTCTCTCTGTCTCTCTCTCTCTCCCGTGGGGGGGGGGGGGGGGGTAGTCTAGGTATATGAATGGTTCAAGTTAAATGAGTATGGAAAATGTGCATATAATAGAAAATCAAATGTATTTAAGAAAACATGTATGGAAGAGGAAGGTTAAAATAAGTAACGAAATCTGTATATACATACACACGTAAAACTACGAAATGAATACAAAGGGAAACATAGATAAATAATTTGACCATGAAGTGATGAAGTATGTAAGTAAGATAATCCAGGAAACGAAAGTAGGACGAGAATTTGGCCAGTTTAGTAAAGCAAACAGTAAGGCACGTAGGAGAATTAAGAAGTAGGTCAACATGCAAATCAGCATGAAGCGGTGATGAATGCGTTCCATTCCGCTACTCGCACACAGTGTCAATCTCCCTCTGGCCGTCTCTCGCCCGTTCTTCCGCTCTCTGCTCAGAGAGCGAGGGGAGAGGGGGGGGGGGGGGTAGTGGAGCGTGAGGCGGATGGGGCGATAGTGGGAGGCGGTGGGAGCGAGTGTGGGAGAGAGAGTGGGAGTAGGAATGAGAATTGTCTGTCGAGTCTTGGCTGGATTGTCTGCTGTGATGGCTGCCCGTTGATCAGATTATAATGAGCATGGTTTTGTACTCTTTGAATAACGATAGCTGTTGTATGCATTTTGATTATTTTCCGACGGTTGTTTTGAATTATCCAAGTTTGAACTCTAGGGATCCGACCATTAAGAGACTCCTCTGGTCGGCAGGCGGTCAAGACACAGTGTGCGAGTCAAGTGTCGACAAGACCCAGGGACAGAATATGACTGGGTCACAGGCTGAAAGAAATAGGGAAAACGACAATTAAAGTGAAAAAAAACTGAAGGAATGTACCAACCTGATACATGGAAAGCAACAAGGTTTTAGTAATTTATCCATGGGGCTGCTAAATCCAACGAATATAAACAACACAAGTCCAGCACCACACGAACACGACCACAGACGAACACACTCTGTGTGTCAAAGGTCAGCATGGCAGCTTTGTTATGTAGACTCAAGATTCGGGGTTTACCTTTGCACCGGAGAGGGCGATAGGCTTATTTTGCGCATGCGTCATTGATGTAAGCAAAAGATGCTTAAAATAGTACAGCTTTCCGGAGAATCTTACGACGCAGGGAAGAAAGGTCTTCACTGTATAAACGAAATATGATGAGGGTAACGAAATAGAAAACATGTGTTTTGTATGATAGTATCAACAGCATTAATATCATGAGTTTTAAAATAATAATATATATACTTACATTACGTTCATAAGGAAGAATGTACCAAGTTGTGTTAATGTATGATCAAGATAGAATTCTGCATGTACATACTGTCAGGGAAGAATGCTTCGTTGCAGTTATGGTGAATTTTGTTCTGATTATGTAAAATTGATGTATATTTCTTGTTGCGTACTCATGTGAATAGGCTGATGGCCTCACATTAAAGTCACGAGTCACGAGTCTCTCTCTCTCTCTCTCTCTCTCTCTCTCTCTCTCTCTCTCTCTCTATCTCTCTCTCTCTCTCTCTCTCTCTCTCTCTCTCTCTCTCGTATCAGTCTGCTTTTTCATAGTCTAATTATCGATTTGTGTATTCACCTCTTTTTCCCTGTTGTTGCAATGGTGACATGCATGTTTTCCTTTTTTTCTCTTCTTCCTCTCTTTTTTGTTTGCCCCTGGGCTGGGTGAAAAAAAAAAACGTGTATAATTTGCTTGGTAATGATCCTGTTACCCTGGAAAGATAAAATTTCGTTCGTTCGTTCAGGCAGTCGGTGAGATTTATGTCCTTTCAGCTTGAGGGCAGGTAGTTCCCTAGCAGGAGTCTGTATGGAGTGCTGGGAAACCTTCCATGCCCTTACACATCCCTCCCTCCTCTTCTCCCTCCTCCTCTCGGCTTCTCCCACCAACCTTCCTCTTCTTCTTCTCTCCACCCTCCCTTGACTCCCATTTCCTCCTCTGTCTGGCAGTGTGGGGGTGGTGGTGGTGGTGGTGGTGGTGGTAGGAAGGCTGAATGAAGAACTGTTGGTAGGATAAATACCGCCAGCTCATCCATGGATGACTTCCGGGAAAGTAGTGTATTATACATGTATTGTACTGCATCTTATTGTATTGGAATGTATGGTATGTTATTGCAGTGTGTACTTATTTGAAGAAGAAAAAGAAGATTATGATGATGGTGATGATGATGATTGTTGCTGTTATAATTATTATTGTAGTAGTAGTAGTAATAGAAGTAGTTGTAATAGTTGTTGTTTTGTTGTTTTATAATTGTGATTATCATTATCATTATACATTTGATTCTGCTTGAGAACAAAAAGTACATCAAATTTCTGCAAACATTGACGTAACCAGTGGTACGAAATGGTTCGCGCCATTATTCAAAACAGCTTCATCGCTTGCCCACGTGTTTGTGTTCGTTTATCTGCAGACATTTGGGTTCGAGCTTGATGGAGCTCTGTGCTTTCCCACATGCCCTTCTAGTGTTGTATGCCAGTGTTATCAACATGCCATGTGCCATGCTGTGTTGGCTTTGTTATTCTGCATTGAATTGTATAGTGTTATGTTGTACGACACTGTACTCCATTTTGATGTCTAATACTTCTGTCGTGCTGTACTATGTTTCATGTGTTAGATTATATGTAGTATGTGGTGTTGTGTTGTATTGTATGTAGTATGTGGTGTTGTGTTGTATTGTATTGTATCGTGCGGTGGTGTGTTGTTTGATATTGTGTTACGTTTTGCATTGGTCAGAGAGTGAGGGGAGGCGGAGAGAGCTGAACGAATGATGACCGTTAAGGTCCAAGACATCTGGATGGAGGTGGTACAACTGTAGGAATTGTATTGCTTTGTACAGTGTTGTACTGGTTTGTATTGTATGGTGCTTATTGCACTGCATTGTATTGTATTGTATAGTATATCTCTCTTGATGTAGTGCATTGTATCGTGTTGTCTGGTACTATATTATTTTGTATATAATTGTAGAGTATTGAATAGCAGCTTTAGGGTATTAAATTCTGTTACGCTGTATTGTATAGTTACAGTCTCTCTTAACGCAGTGCATTGTTTTGTGTCGTGCTGTCTGGTACTGTGTTGTTGTGTATATACTGTAGTAGAGTGAACACTTTTGTATGCTATCGAATTGTGTTGCACTGTACTGAAGTGTTGTATTTAAATTCTATTGTACTGCGTCATGTTGTACTGTGTTAGATTGTGACATAGTTTATTGTTCCGTATGGTACAGATCCCCAGGGGATACAGGGGGTTCTCTCAGTACAAATAGCATCTCTCTTTCCCCTCTCTTTTTTCCTGGAAGTTCTGCGCTGGTAGCTTCCTCTCTTCTCTGCCTGTTTCTTTTCGTTGTTGTCTTTCTGTACTGTAGTCTACTGTTTTTTTCTGCATTTGTGGACCATTCTCGTGTCTTTGTTCTGGAAACTCGTATAAACTCATTGTAAATGTAATTAATAGCGAACCGCCAACAAAAACGTACACAAATGAATCACAAGACAAAACTTGTCTTGTGATTCGTGTGTCTACGTTTTGTTGGCGGTTCGCTATTAATTACATTTAAAATTTGTTTAGGTTTCCGCCTGCAGTCGCCTCACTTTGCAACTCGTATAAACTAATTGTTTCTCTTACAGCAGTTTATCACATGCCGGCGTTTTTTTCTTTTTATCTCAAGTGAAACTTGTGACAGTTAGTGACATTGCCAGCATGTTCACATTATGTCAGAGACCTCTGGCAGGAGGACTGGAATACACAGACGGATAACAAACTTTTCCAGATCCGTCCAAACCTAAACGAGTTCCTCTCATTTACCTGTGGTGGTCACAAAGAAGAAACGGTTTTATGCCGGCTGCACACCGGCCATTCGTATTTTACTCATTCGTGCCTTTTAAAGAGTGAAGAAGCTCCGTGGTGCATTCCATGTCGTGTGCCACTCACAATGAAACATATTCTTTTAGAGTGTTGGGACTTGCATGACGTGAGACATAAACATTTTACAGCAGATTCCATGTAAACCTTGTTCAGAGATGTTCCACCTGATGTGATCTTTGAATTTTTTATAAGAGATTAACATTTTTCATCTGATCTGAGATTTTACAGTGGAAAGATTTTTAACAAAATTTCGGGTGTGTTTTTAGGTTTTAGAATGACTTGTGAGTTGACTTCAACGCGGTGACAGCCCTGATATGGCCCTTCGCGGTTGGGTGGGCTATAAGCAACATTACCTTACCTTAGCGGTTTTTTTTTTTTTTTTTTTTTTTTTTTAACATATTTTTGTGTTTGTTATCTCAAGTGAAGCTTGTAAACACTGCCCAGAGAGGAAGACCTGACAACAGCCGGTCTTGTTTTGTATTGTATTGCACGGTGTCGCCTTGTTTTGCCTTGTATCAAAATGGTACTGTGCTTTACTGTGCTGTATTATGTTGTGTTGAATAGTAGTTTTTTGATTGCTTTGTTTTGGATTGCATTACATCGTATCGAATCGAAACGTGTTGTATCATATCGTAATTTGTTGCATTGCATCGTATTGTATTGCATTGTATCGTATAGCATTGCATTGTTTTGTACTGTATTGTATGGTATTGCATTGTGCTGTAGTGCATTGTGCTGTATTGCATTGTGCTGTATTGCATTGTGCTGTATTGCATCGTGTTGTAGTGCATTGTGCAGTATTGTATTGTGCCGTATTGCATTGTGCTGTATTACATTGTGCTGTATTGCATTGCGCTGTATTGAATTGTGCTGTACTGCATTGTGCTGTATTGCATTGTGCTGTATCGTATTGTGCTGTATTGCATTGTGCTGTACTGCATTGTGCTGTATTGCATTCCGCTGTACTGCATTGTGCTGTATTGCATTGTGCTGTATCGCATTGTGCTGTATCGCATTGTGCTGTATTGCATTGTGCAGTAGTGCATTGTGATGTATTGCGTTGTGCTGTATTTTATTGTATTGTATTGTAGTGCGTGTTGCTGTGTTGCATTGTGCTGTATTGCATTGCGCTGTATTGCATTGCGCTGTATTGTATTGCGTTCTATTGTATTGCGCTATATTCCCTTGTGCGGCATTGCATTGTGCTGTATTGCATTATGCTGTAGTGCATTGTGCTGTAGTGCATTGTGCTGTATTCCATTGTGCTGTATTGCATTGTGCTGTATTCCATTGTCGTGTATTGCATTGTGCTGTAGTGCTTGTGCTGTTTTGCATTGTGCTGTAGTGCATGTGCTGTATTGCATTGTGCTGTTTGCATTGTGCTTTGCATTGTGCAGTATGATTTGTGTATTACATTGTGCAGTATGCATTGTGATTATTGCGTTGTGCTGTATTTTATTGTACTGTACTGTATTGTAGTGCGTGTTGCTGTAGTGCATTGTGCTGTGTTGCATTGTGCTGTAGTGCATTGTGCTGTGTTGCATTGTGCTGTAGTGCATTGTGCTGTAGTGCATTATGTTGCATTGTATTGCAGTACATTGTGCTGTATTGCATTGTATTGTGTTGTATTGCATTGCATTATGCTCTACTGTACTGTGCTGTGATGTACTGTACTGTTTTGTACTGCATTATGCTGTAATTGCATCATTTTGTATTGCATTGCATCGCATTGTATTATATTCTAATGCACTGCATCCATTGTACTGTATTGCATTGTATTTATTGCATTGTACTACATTGTATGGTAATACACTGTATTGTATGTATTGTATTGTATTGCACTGCGTTGTAAGGTAATACACTGTATTGCATTTATTTATTTCATTGCACTGCATTGTGTGGTAATACACTGTATTGCATGTATTGTATTTTATTGCACTGCATTGTATAGCAATACACTGTATTGCATGTATTTATTTTATTGCACCGCATTGTATTGTAATACACTGTATTGCATGTATTGCATTTTATTGCACTGCATTGCACAGTATATTGCACTGCAGTGAATTGTACTGTATTGCATTGCATTGCATTGGATTGTACTGCATTGTATTGCATTGTACTGTATTGCATTGTATTGCATTGCACTGCGCTGTATTGCACTGCATTGAACTGCATGCATTGTACTGTTAATGCATTGTATTGGATTGGATTGGATTGCATTGTATTGTACTGCACAGTGCCGCATCTGTTGCATGGCGCTGCACCATACTCATTGCGTTGTACCGCACTGTGTAGGGAAAACATGGCCACGGAGCGAGCTAAACGCCTGCATGCCTCGGTGGTGAAGCTGGGCACCCGCAGAATGGTCAACTGCCTGAAACAGTGCCAGACTGAGGCCCGCGTGGCTGGCAAAGCCACTATCATGGTAAGGTCAGCTCTTCACACCATTAGCATCAACAGTAGAAGCAGCAGCAGCAGCAGCAGCAGCAGCAACAACAACAACAACAACAACAACAACAACAACAACAACAACAACAACAACAACAACAACAATGATAATAACGACGATGACGACGACGAGAAGAAGAAGAAGAAGAAGAAGAAGAAGAAGAAGAAGAAGAAGAAGAAGAAGAAGAACAACAACAACAACAACAAACAACAACAACAACAAGCAACAACAGCAACATCATCATCATCATCATCATCATCATCAACAACAACAACAACAACAACAGCAACAGCAACAACAACGGCTATTACCACCACCACCACCACTACTACTACTACTACTACTACTACTACTACTACTACTACTCTTGCTTCTGTTGCTGCTGCTGCTTCTGCTACTACTACTCCTATAGTACACAACGACCACTACTACTACTACTACTACTGATAATGATGATTTGTCACGCCCTCTGTCAATAGTGCTCATTCTACTTACGCACGCAAAAATGTACAATTAAGCTACACAACATGAATTAAAATATATAACTGTAGAGAAGCACACGAAATGTATAGTATTTTGTTATTGTTGTTGCTGTTGTTGTTGTATTGTTCTCTCTCTCTCTCTCTCTCTCTCTCTCTCTCTCTCTCTCTCTCTCTCTCTCTCTCCACCCAGTGAAATCTGTGGGTTAATCGACCAAATTAACGCCGGGTGAACTGTCCGACTAACGTATTTATCCATCAATTCCTACTTTGTTTGTTTGGCCGGCTGGTTAATTAACTGATCGAAAGATCTAGGCAGGCTGACTGATTAATTACTTCCCAGTCTGGTCGATCGACTGATTCTAACGATAGGTTCCTTGACGAATGGATGGACGGATGGGTTGATGGGGGGGGGGGGGGGGGGGGGGGATGGATGGATAAATGGATGTTTGGTTGGATGGATGGTTCGATGGATGGATGGTTGTTTGGTTGGATTGATGGATGGATGGTTCGATGGATGAATTGTTGTTTGGTTGGATGGTCGGATGGATTGATGGATGGATGATTGTATGGTCGAATGGATGGATGGATAGGTGTATAGTCGGATGGATTGAAGGATGGATGGTTGTATGGTCGAATGGATGGATGGATAGTTGTATGGTCGGATGGATCGAAGGATGGATGGTTGTTGGGTCGAATGGATCGATGGATGGATAGTTGTAGGGTCAGATGGATTGAAGGATGGATGGTTGTATGGTCGAATGGATGGAAGGATGAATGGTTGTATGGTCGGATGGATTGATGGATGGATAATTGTATGGTCGAATGGATGGTTGTATGGTCGGATGGATTGATGGATGGATAGTTGTATGGTCGAATGGATGGTTGTATGGTCGGATGGATTGATGGATGGATAGTTGTATGGTCGAATGGATGGTTGTATGGTCGGATGGATGGATGGATGGCTGTATGATGGGATGGATGAATGGGTGGATATATGGACGGATGGATGGGTGGATGGATGAATGGCTGGATGGATGGTTCAATGGATTGATGGATGGGTGCTTGGATGGATCAGGTACGGAGAAGAGCCTTGGAGGTGCAGCAGCAGCGGGAGATGGAGCAGTACAACAAAGAACTGGCCGCTATGGGCAAGACTTTCCACATCGAGCGCCTGTGACTTTGTGTCCGTCCCTTACTCTGTGACCCTGTGTCCATCCCTTCCTCTGTGACTCTGTCTCCATCCCTTCCTCTGTGACTCTGTGTCCATCCCTGCCTCTGGACCCTGTGTCCATCCCTTCCTCTGTGACCCTGTGTTCATCCCTCCCTCTGTGGCCCCCTGTCCGTCCCTTCCTGTGTGACCCTGTGTTCATCCCTTCCTGTGTGACCCTGTGTCCATCCCTTCCTCTGTGTCCATCCCTTCCTTTGTGACCCTGTGTCCGTCCCTCCCTCTGTGGCCCCCTGTTCGTCCCTTCCTGTGTGACCCTGTGTCCATCCCTTCCTCTGTGACCCTGTGTCCATCCCTTCCTCTGTGACCCTGTGCCCATCCTTCCTCTGTGACCCTGTGTCCATCCTTCCTCTCTGTGACCCTGTGTCCATCCCTTCCTGTGTGACCCTGTGTCCATCCCTTCCTGTGTGACCCTGTGTCCATCCCTTCCTGTGTGACCCTGTGTCCATCCCTTCCTCTG
Organism: Conus canariensis; assembly: GCA_033310375.1. Classification (NCBI taxonomy): domain Eukaryota; kingdom Metazoa; phylum Mollusca; class Gastropoda; order Neogastropoda; family Conidae; genus Conus; species Conus canariensis. Next base: position 56,922,807 of record CM065722.1, on the reverse strand, counting down.
TGACCCTGTGTCCATCCCTTCCTCTGTGACCCTGTGTCCATCCCTTCCCTGTGTGACCCTGTGTCCGTCCCTTCCTGTGTGACCCTGTGTCCATCCCTTCCTGTATGACCCTGTGTCCATCCCTTCCTGTGTGACCCTGTGTCCATCCCTTCCTGTGTTGACCCTGTGTCCATCCCTTCCTCTGTGACCCTGTGTCCATCCCTTCCTCTGTGACCCTGTGCCATCCCTTCCTCTGTGACCCTGTGTCCATCCCTTCCTCTGTGACCCTGTGTCCATCCCTTCCTGTGTGACCCTGTGTCCATCCCTTCCTGTGTGACCCTGTGTCCATCCCTTCCTGTGTGACCCTGTGTCCATCCTCCTTGTGACCCGTGTCCTCTTGTGACCCTGTGTCCATCCCTTCCTCTGTGACCCTGTGTCCATCCCTTCCTCTTGTGACCCTGTGTCCATCCCTTCCCTGTGTGACCCTGTGTCCGTCCCTTCCTGTGTGACCCTGTGTCCATCCCTTCCTCTGTGACCCTGTGTCCATCCCTTCCTGTGTGACCCTGTGTCCATCCCTTCCTGTGTGACCCTGTGTCCATCCCTTCTCTGTGACCCTGTGTCCATCCCTTCCTGTGTGACCCTGTGTCCATCCCTTCCTTGTGACCCTGTGTCCATCCCTTCCTGTGTGACCCTGTGTCCATCCCTTCCTGTGACCCTGTGCCATCCCTCGTGTGACCTGTGTCCATCCCTTCCTGTGTGACCCTGTGTCCATCCCTTCCTGTGTGACCCTGTGTCCATCCCTTCCTGTGTGACCCTGTGTCCATCTCTTCCTGTGTGACCCTGTGTCCATCCCTTCCTGTGTGACCCTGTGCACTCCCTTCCTGTGTGACCCTGTGTCCATCCCTTCCTTGTGACCCTGTGTCCATCCCTTCCTGTGTGACCCTGTGTCCATCCTTCCTTTGTGACCCGGTGTCCATCACTTCCTCTGTGACCCTGTGTCCATCCCTTCCTTGTGACCCCTGTCCATCCCTTCCTGTGTGACCCTGTGTCCGCTTCCTCTGTGACCCTGTGTCCATCCCTTCCTTGTGTGACCCTGTGTCCATCCCTTCCTTTGTGACCCTGTGTCATCCCTTCCTCTGTGACCCCTGTCCATCCCTTCCTCAGTGACCCCCTGTCCATCCCTTCCTCAGTGACCCCTGTCCAACCCTTCCTCAGTGACCCCTGTCCATTCCTTCCTCAGTGACCCCCTGTCCAACCCTTCCTCAGTGACCCCTGTCCAACCCTTCCTCAGTGACCCCCTGTCCGTCCCTTCCTCAGTGACCCCCTGTCCAACCCTTCCTCAGTGACCCCCTGTCCGTCCCTTCCTCAGTGACCCCTGTCCAGTCCCTTCAGTGACCCCCTGTCCGTCCCTTCCTCAGTGACCCCTGTCCGTCCTCATACCCTTCTCCCTTCCTCAGTGACCCCCTGTCCGTCCCTTCCTCAGTGACCCCCTGTCCGTCCCTTCCTCAGTGACCCCTGTCACCTTCTCAGTGACCCCTGTCTCCCTTCCTCAGTGACCCCCTGTCCAGTCCCTCTCAGTGACCCCCTGTCCAGTCCCTCCAGTGACCCCTGTCCGTCCCTTCCGCAGTGACCCCCTGTCAGTCCCTTCTAGTGACCCCTGTCAGTCCTCAGTGACCCCTGTCCAACCGTTCTCAGTGACCCCTGTCCATCCTTCTTTGTGACCCTGTGTCCATCCCTTCCTCTGTGACCCTGTGTCCAATTCTTAATCTATGTGTGTGTGTGTGTGTGTGTGTGTGTGTGTGTGTGTGCGTGCGCGCGCGCACTCCACTCCCTTTCTCTCTCGCTTTTGTTTATGAAAATGACGCAAGTGTGTGTCTGCCTGAAGACTTTTTTCCACTCCTGTCTCTCGTGTATAAAAAAAAAATAATTAAATTTTTTTTAAAAAACGATGACAAATAAAGGGGGACAATTGTTCCGAGTTATAGATGATGGCGATTCTGAGTGCAATACTTATCAATATTTTGTCGTCCTGTTATCTCCCTTGTCAAAAGAAGACGCTTTACGTCTACTTTCGACGTAGGCAATGTGTCAGCATGACGGGATATGTCAAACGTTTGACAAATAATACAAACGAAGATTTAAATCGTTTCCGATCAAGCCCAATCGGACCGTCATAGTGGCCATTTTCAATGTGTAGTCAAGGAGAAAGGCAGGCAAATTTTGGCATCGTTGACATGATCTTGAATGCAACGTCAGTAGTAGGGGCCAAAAATGGAACGATTTGACTGCTCGATGGGAGACACCTCACTCCACCTGATGTTGCTCTTCATTCCATCTTGCAGGGACTATTAAGTGCACATATTGACATCAGAAACCTTTGGACTGAGTCGACGAGGAGATTTCGGCGAAGCTCGGAGCATTCTCTTGAAGTCGTCTGTTCCCTTCCTCGTGGAACTGGGAACATGTGATGCACATGTGACATTGTTGGTCTCTTTCCCCCCTTTCTTTCATAACACGCCGTCTTGACAATCCAAGATCAATTTTCAGTCTCTGGCAACGTTGTGTGATTGGAATATCCATGATGACCCATTGAACTATGATCATACACCTATTTTCACGCAAACGTTTACTAATGTTGTTAACTTCAGAAGAATTCAGGTAGCTCCCACAACTGACGTCACAGTTGTCTGTCCACGCCGTTGGGTATGAATCGGTAAACCAACGCAGTTTTTGTTTTTCATTCATTAAAACTATACGGCCAATCTGTTCGGACACTGACGTGAAGACCTGTTTGCAACAAGTTCTTGACGATTTCAAAAGTGGACCTTTAAACCTTCCCCGCCTTCACTGTGTTCTTCTTTGTCCCACTCGCTCCAAGTCTTTCAAAATATGTTTGTGTGCCCGAGTTGTGTGTCAGTCTGTGTGTGTGTGTGCGCGCGCGCGCGCGCGTGTGCGCTTTTCAACCGCGGTGTGTTCTCTGTGGTAGGCTGCGCTGTGCACATCATGCTCCCTCCCCCCCCCCCCCCTCTCTCTCTCTCTCTCTCTCCCTTGAATTGCATCGTGCGTTTCTTTTATAACTTCTACCTTTGACGTCAGAAGATGCCGTGTTTGTTGAAATTCGCTTGTTTGTTTCCAGGTCTGAATTCTAAATTTTCGTAATTTTGTAACCTTAGTTTGTGAGTTTTTCTTTCTTTTTTTATTTCTAATTTTGGCCTGTGTATTGATTTTTTCCCTTTGATGTAAAGCTGGTACATTATTTGCATAGCTCTGACAGTCTTTGAGCTTTGCTGCGCTGTGGATAATGTCATATGATGACGATGGAGTCTGTTATTCTCTCTCTCTCTCTCTCTCTCTCACACACACACACACACACACACACACGCGCGCGCGCGCGCGCGCACAAAAGCAACAAATAAACAATATTATATTTTATTCCATTCATGTTCTCATCAGCACGAAACAAACATACACACAAAGAAAACATTGTTCGGTGAAACATTGTTGACAGCACAATAAACATATAATTGCTTGTGTGGAACAAAAACACAGAGAAACAAAAAACATGAAGGGAGACAACATTGAAGCGATGGACAGTGTTTCAATCCTAGTGGACAATGCGCCTAATCTGTTAGTCACGCAAATATTGTCAGACACATTTAGCCCAATGACACTAGGAAAAAACAGGACACACACACACACACCACACACACACACACAACACACCACTCCTCACATACATTTCTATGCATACGAATGTGTGCATTTCAATGCATGCACGTATGCACACCTGCACATGCATGTACAACATCCGCACGCGTGTACTTCTACTACAAAATCTGAACGCACGCCAGCGCATGCACTCAGCAGCAACAGCTTGTGCAGTTACGCGCACACACACATTCTGTCTCTCTTTCTCCCTCTCTGTCTGTCTGTCCTTCTGTCTGTCTCTCTCTGACACACACACACATACATACATATATACACCACACACACACACACGCGCGCGCGCACGCGCGCACATACACACACACACACGCAAACGCACACACACACACACACGCACGCACGCACGCACGCGTGCGAACACGAGTATACAAACATGCACACGCAGCATTTAAAGCTCAGAAGAGACTACAAGGTTGGTTTCTACGCTGATAGACAATGAACAAATCAAAACACAACTGAAAAACGACACCAGAAAGAACCATAGCATAGACCTTTAAGCCGACATTTGACACTCAAACGTCATAATCCTCTGACATCCTCTGTGGCTATCAAAAACGTCCACAACTCGTTTCCTTATACATTGTGCTTTGACATGATAAGGACCGATGACAGTTCAAGACATTTTCATTTACGACAACACATAGTGGCAGACACACTTATCAGAAGATAGAAAAATAACAACACAAAATATCAAACATTACCAAATGAGTTCGCATTTGGAGTAATTAAGCGGGCTCTCTCTCTCTCTCTCTCTCTCTCTCAGAGTAATACATCTCCTGCTGTATATCATCACACAGATTTTCTTGTATCAAGTTCCGTGGGGAGCGTGCAGTGCAATGAATGTCTGTTCTTTGTTTTTCTATGTATCTTTTTGTTACGTCATCAAAGTGACACGTTCCTACAGAGACTGGCCAGGGACAACTTCCGTGTACCCATGGGTCTTTAACGTGCGCTAACAGCATGCAGCACAAGAGATATTGGTTCACCGTCTGCTCCGAAATACTATGACTCAGACCACCGCTTCAGGTCTGTTGAAGAGGGTGAGATAAAAAAAAAAAAAATCAAGCCTGTATGAGAGTGGAAACCATAGAACCAGGGATTCTATCGCTTCACAGGCGAGTGTGTTAACCACTAGGCCTCCTTTGAAACTGTGTTGGCAGGTACAATAAATTCTTGAGACAAAAGCCTTTTCTTGCTATCGATGTCATTCGTAACAACGTGAAACGGAACTAATGTCACACTACTTTAAAGTCTGTCCATGTTTGTGCAGTCAGCATCTTACAAACGTAATGTTCGTGACGACATGAAATGTTTGCAACTGAACATCGTGTAATGCCAAAAATATATGTACGTGCAAGTGCGCAACAATAAATTTTTGTAATACAAGATAACAATGAAAATTTCCCGATGATTTGAAAAATCTCCAATGTTAAAGGTTACATTTTCTTGATTAAAATAAACGTTAGGATCTGGTAAAAATGTGCGCGTCTTCCTTTAGAAACTGTATAATATTTTTTTTACGTTATGTTTATTTACGTTTGAGGTATGCACAGAAGCCGAAGTACGAAGAACTTCTCTAACATTCCAAAGAATTTAAGAAATGTTATGTTTTCTTCGTTGTTTATAACCGTCTCTAAAATATGACATGAATTTAGTTGACTGGTTATGCTACGTCATGATTATGAAATATTCGATTTTTTTAAAACCTATTAACAGGCGAAGAGGCACTTATTTTATTTTATTTTTTATTTGTTTTTAAATGTCCTTCATTTCGTTTAAAATTTTTCAGTTTGAGCTCAAACGACAGCTCCGTTCTGGGGCTGTTGTACCAGTTATTTAAAGGCCAGAATTGTGGCTCTTTAGCTGAGAATAAAGACGAAAAACTTTATTTTCAGACAGGACTGTGCCAGTATATTGATGGAATTTACGGAATAACTAAAACCAGCTCTTGTCATACTCAGTGAATACGTCGACTTCAGTGTTCTCAACAGAACAGAAGTACTGGGAGATGGGTGTAGGGTTAGAGTTATCTAAATAGAATGATGTTCGGAAATCTGCAAGGGAGACAATCTATGTCAGAGCTGCTGCTGCAAGGGAGGCAATCTATGTTGGAGCACCTGCTGCAAGGGAGGCAATTTACGTTACAGCACCTTTGAGTGAAAGTGACCTCGGGTTTTCCAAGGTCAGATGCCGCTGGTGGGCACACCTAAACCACTCTTGCCTAATCAGTCAGCTTAATTAACAGTTCGGAGAGACAATGCCAGAACATGGGTGTGAAACGGTGCGCCTGTAATGCAGACAGTCGATGTCCTGATGGTATCCTGACGTGCGCTTCAAATCGAACGGTTGACTCTAGATTAGTTGGTTCGACCCATAAACTGAGAAGGAAGGTCCATTTGCAAATGAAAGACAGATTTAACCTTTCCCTTTTTTTTTTTTTTTTTCTTTTCTTTTTTTTAAAATAATCAGAGCAGGTGTACTGCAAGCGAACAGTGAGTTTTCTGCGTGCTGTCTGCCTGAAGGAAAGTAGCAAGAGTTGCGGGTGGACGAGCAGCATTAGAACAGAAGTATATGATGATACACGGCCAGTAAACAAGACATAGAAAACTCGCATTACAGTGCGCGGGCTCTACCACATGCACATACGGACGCACGCTCACACGCACACTCACACACTCGCTCTCTCTTCACACACACACACGCACGTACGCGCGCGCACACACACACACACACACTAACACATGCACACACACACGTGTACACACACACGCACGCGCGCGCGCGCGCGCACACACACACACACACAACCAACCAGACATAATATAATGCTAATTTTCATCACTTTGCTTTCTCCACAAACAAACCACGAGTACAAAATGTCCACACGATCACACATCATGTGGAGATACCGTGTCACACACCGCCATGGAACGAAATCCATGGTCAGTAGGCACGTGATCCACTGCTGGTCATCCAATACATATCCTGACCGAGTCACATTCTCACAATGTCAAGTCAAAACCATACACGCGGAGAAAACAAGCCTGTCACTTTCTTCACATACGGCTTTCTGCTGTAGAGTCACTATGTACTTTACATGGCCCAACATGTCACACACTGTGTTAAAGTGCAGGACAACCACTGGAGTCCAACTGAATTGCCGTCATGGGTAATACCTTCCCTAACATATTCGCGGATAAATTTATCCCAATACACTGTCAGATAACATTATCCTCATGTATTCACAGGTAATATTATCCCTATATAAAATCACGGATGATACCATCACCAGGTATTCTTAGATGATAGTCTCCCAAGACATTCCTAGATAATATCACACCCATCCGTTCATAGATTTCTACGCATTCACAGATATTCCAGTATTGTCTCAGAAATTTTCCCACATACATCATGAATAATCATGTTCCAACACATTCACACAGTATTTTCTCAAGATGTTCAGATATTTCCCCAATATGTTCGTGGATATCATTATCCCTGTATAATTACGTATGCATATCATCCCTCTACATTCATAGATAATACTGCCCCCCAGTTCTGTGTGTGAATAATACTGTTCCCACACATTCCAGTAAAATATTACCCCTTTACATCCACGCAAGACGATTTACCCCTACACCCACAGACAATATAATACAGATCCCCTCCCCTCCAATTTTCTGACAACATTATACCCCGAATTCCATTCATTCTTGGAAAAGAGCGCCCACAGACGCTAAAATGTGAAGGAATATTCCTAAGCCGTGCACACATCTTCATGATAAGGAATTGCTGACAAGTTCAGAAACGTAGGACTCGCCACAGAACATGTCTCGCATGTCAACAAATAATAAGCATTTCTGTCCAGGGAACACACGTGTGTGTATGTGTGTGTGTTGTGTGTGAAGAAACAAAAAGCATGGCACAAAATAGACATATTAAAAGCTAAGCTGAGTAATCGACATTAGAGTACATGTGTATTCTTCATCTGAAACCAAAGCTAACTACATATTCTTATACAGCTTAACTCACAACTACATATGTTCATGCTTGTAAAATAACACCTGCTACCGCGTGTTTTCCCGCGAGGAGATCCCAAAGAAAAGTGAATTCATTTAAATGAAAGTTAAATCATCTGAAACCGATTCTTTATTATGTGCAGTTCAGTGCTTTTTTAAAATTTTTAATTAGAACTGATCGTGTTGGAAAAAAAAGACGAGAAACACGACTATCATCATCCTACCCCAGAAAACAGGAAAGACAACAGCAAACAAACAAAATCAACAAAGACAAAACCCAACAACCACCAACTCGATTGTAAAACAAGGATTGACTGTCTATTCATAGCTTCAAGCACTGGATGAAAGCATCGTTGACACTCAATAAAACCGTAAGCATCTGAAAAAAAACTAAGCAGCATAGGAAAACCATACAGTATGGGGAATCAATACTTTGAAGGCCTGAAAAACTTTAGCAAGTTGGAAAGTATAACGACTGCTTTTTGAAAAAAATACAAAAAAAAACGACAGCCAGCGAAAATTCAAACATGAAAATAATCGTTGGAATACCGTGCCAACGCTCCAAGTTTAGCAAATACGACGATAAAAGGCAGAAGATATTCAACTTCTGACTTCTGAAGTGTGGGAATAGATTACTGGAAACATCAATTCTTCTTCGGAGCTGGATACCTCATTCGGCATTTCCCCTAGGAAGGAATCGCAGTCAGGGACATGTAACAGCTCCTTCAAGGAGGAAGTCTCGATGATAGCCAGGCCTGTTGCGCGTGTTTGGCGGCTTTGGCTTCTCTTTAGCAGACTGCAAATAGCAGGAGTGTGTTGGGCTCACCCAGACCCAGCTAATACAACGAGGAACAAGACAAGGGGGGGGGGGGGGCTGGATGTGTCGACGGAGTTTTGTTTGATGATCCAGGTTGTCCACGTACAGTTTTCCATCCGACAATCCATGGCGTTATTTTGTCTTATGCTGAGAGTTAAGTACACATTTATGGACGCGTGATGCAACACTTTGCACAAAAAGTGGAGCATTTTAAACACACAGATATATCGCGTTATGTAGATTCCAGACTCGGAAGCAATTCTAAAATGAGTGAACGAGTGCGCACACCCGCGCGCACATACACACACACGCACCCACCCACACCCACACAATGCAAAATGCTATGATAGCTATTACAATATGTTGCTAATATACTCTGTGTGTGTGTGTTTCTGAGTATATGTGAGAGAGAGAGAGAGAGAGAGTGTGTGTGTGTGTGTGTGTGTGTGCGTGCGTGTACATACACACACACACACACTTGGAAATATGCTATTCATACATTCTAAAAGGCAAGAACTTTCAATAACAAGAAAATAAACCCTCTCCCCACCAACCCCTGCAAAACATCAGCTGAAAATTTTAGTCGCTAGGAAAGCAATAAATAGTCTACAGTTTTATACAGAGCAGACCCAACTCTAAGACCCATTCCCAAGTTAGAGCCTGGCAGTCACCGAAACTATGTGCTTGACTAGTTCCTTAGGGATTGACACGACGGTGCAGGCACCACGCAATGTTCCATTGTAACACGCTCTCGGAAGACGAAGTGTGGCCGTCTTCGTTACGCGGCCACAAAACAGTTACGCACAACAAACCTCTCGTTCTTAGGAAACACGCTCAATGCTCTGCTGTTTGCCAGTGAGGATGAACCTCCCGGATGACTTTTCAGTAGAGGGAGGGTTTAATAAACAGACACCGCTTTACATGATAGTCAGTGGAGATACACGCAGCTGATTGAGATACCTCACACTGGATGTCATGTGCTTCTGTACAGTGTCCCAGATCCATTTGTCCAAAACTGAACGGAGTTTATAAATCAGTTCGATATAAGCGGCTTTTTCCTACAACCGAAGCCAAGTCAGTAAAGGAAGACTTCGAACTAAGGGACGGGTGGATGGAGGAAGTGGGTGGGGGGAATCAACCGCTTTATACAAAGAATGTTTGCTAGACTTCCATACAACCTTTCTCGACAGTATTTCAAGGTCATTTTATGTGAGTGAAATTACAGAAGAAAACGAGGAACTTGTGTGCATGTGTACGGCTGAGGGAGGTCTGGTGGCGTAAAAAGAATGTTGGGGGGGGGGGGGGGGGGGCGAAGAGGAAAGAGGGGCTTGGGGCGGAGGTTGGGAGACAAAACACAGTTTCCTGGATGAAAACAAACAAACAAACAAAAATCAGAAAGAAGCAAACACGCCGAAACAACAACCCAAAACGAAACACTGACAACAAAGAGGAATGACGCAGGCCAGGGGAGACAAACGCTACAGCTGACGTATCACAGACCGGCACACACGTCAGCAGCACTAACACACAGTGTCCACCTGCCTGGACAAAGGAATGACCACACAGTGCTGGACCATGCGATACAATGCTGGACCACGCTATACAACACACACACACACCGTTTAATCTGACTATTTATGAACATCGCCTGTCCATGTCAAGCAGTTTGAACTCATGAACTCGTCAGGCAGTGACGTAAACACCTAAACCATTCATGCATGAAATCATTGGATAATAAAAGCCTGCAGTGCATCTAGTGAAGAACTTGATATTCAGCATACAATGTGTTTAGACAGGCTAATGAATCATTCTGGGTGTACTAAAAGTCAAATCGCACACACAAAACAAGAAAATGGAATAAATAAATCAATAAATAAAAGGTAAAGAAAGCACATTTATTCTTTGTAATTAAGCCCCCCCCCCCCCCCCCCTCCCCCTCTCTTTTCATTTTTGTCGGTCCTCCCCCTAAACCCCCTTTCACCCCCTGCGAATTCCTTGTCTGTACCCTCATCATCATCATCATGTTATTTACTGGAAATGTTTTGCCGATAGCAAAACAACACGCTGCAATGTTTTGCATGTCCAGGTAAAATCAGTCCCTGTTGTTTGTCTGGTAACTCCTGGTAAATTACAAATAAATGAGACAGTTTCTGCTTTAGTGATGAAGCAGTTACATCCCCATCAGTCCAAGCTAGTACTACTTTCGGCACGAATTCACCAATCCCAGACACTGTCATGACGCAGACAAAACAGACCAATAGATAAAGAAGCCAATAAATAAATAGTAATTTTGTAAAAAAAAAAAAAGAAATAAAACCATCCTCAGAAACAGTTCCAAGACTGCTGTATGAGGACAGATGCGCATAACAACAAACCCTGAAGAAACTAACAAGCACAAATTTACATCACTTCAAGACTCGTCTATACCTTTTGATTTTAGACACTGTCAAACGCAGAGTAGAACAGAAACAAGGAGAGGTAACCACCATCTGATATGAAAGGACGACTTGAGTGAGGCAGGGAAGGTGTACTAGCATATCTGAACTGTTTGAGACCATCTTCGCACCTGACGATTTACACGAATACATGAATAGTCGGGAAAAAAAACCAAAAAAAACCGGACAGGCAGTAGACTATGCCACGTACCTGATTACACCGACTGCCTGCAACAAACACGCACAGTGTTACATTTAGAGCTCAAATTTGGACAGCACAGTGCATACTGTTTGTACTCAAACTAAGAAGAGTGGTGAAATCAATTGGATTGATGCAGCCAAGTTACAACAGCACCTAGTGACGGACAGAACTTTGATGCGGGGGAAAATACTCCACCGCGCTTTGGTTTAACCGTCTATCCATATCACCTATTTCTTCGTTGTCGATTTAATGGTAGTTCTTCTAGATAATTACAATGAATACTTATATAGCGCCTATTATCAGCTAGAAACCAAGCTCTAAGCGCTTTACAATCCACGCTCGTTTACACAACGGACTGCCTACCTGGGTAGCGCCGACTGAAGAGCTGCCAGCTGGCGCTTCATTCAGTCGTTTCCCGTGTCATCCAGTCAATATCGTTCACTCATTTTCCTTACTTCCTTCATTCTTTCCATTTCTCACGCAGGGTGCATGCTATGTGTAACGTGTCACCCATACCAACGGCCGAACTGGCCTTCTCTTCCGAAAGTTGGTGATGGGATTTTACATGTGTGCAAGATGTTATGCGTGCGTTCACACACGGAACCTCGGTTTATAGTCTCATTGGAAGGACTGAAATAATGATGAACTAACCCAGCTTGCAGTCAAGCATGAGCATGTTCAGGACAGAGAATGAGATGTGCCACAAATGGTGTTGAAGTTCATTCTAAAGTTTGACTTTCGACATACAGTGACAATGTTTTTTGTCGAAGTGGATGATAGCAGGAACATTCCTGGTGTAAAAAAAACAACGTATATCATCCTGAAATCAGGCTTTCCTTCCTGTAAAGTTCTATTCAAGATTTCATTCATTTTCCGACAGAACTTGAACTACAATTGATTTGCAGTAGCTTTCTGTGTCACACACACACACACACACACACACACACACACACAACACACACACACACACACACACATGCAACTGGTTCATGTCGATTTTTAAAAATCAACGAACAGAACTTAATCTCATTTTCAAAGCGTATAAAAAGACAACTTCATATACATTGCATTTTTTTTTTTTTAAAAAGGTTTTTCTTTCTTGAGAAAATATAAACTTAATTAAAATGTAAACTGAAATAAATACAGAGGAAAAGAAATGAAAAAGAAAGTGAAATACAACAAGGAAACGCAATGATAGCAATATCGGACTGAGTGGTACTCGATCTGTCTACCATTATGCCTGTGAATTATCGTGGAATCTCATACCTGCTCCTGAGCTTTAATCAAAGCAAATAAACGTTACCAAGTTTACACTAAATTTAAAGAGTACTCCCCACCCCCTTTCTTTCTTTCCTCTCTTCCATTTCCCATCCCGCCACTGTTTTGCTCCACTGTAACAGTGTGACTATGACAACAGCTCATTGTGCACTAAACACCTGCTGCACAGCACTATCAAACTACACATAAACTAGCAAAACACACACACACACACACACACACACACACAAACAGTTCAGGGGTGCAGGGTTCTGATGCAGGGGCTAATAACCATCCTATCCTTCACGGATACTTGGAAATAATAGTAACAGAGATGAAACAACCTCAACAGGATCAGGACAACTGCACAAGCCTCACAACGATGTCACCACCACGTCATAACATCGTCACTCGCACTTGACGACACAACCCTGTGACGTCACAGATTACGACCTCTAACAGCTCCGTTTCAATTCAGTATGTTTACTGATGACCAGCTGGGTTTCTGCGGGCAACGAGGGATCTCCTTTGTTTTATCATGAACTGTCTGTCTGTGAAAAGTCCTCACATAATACATCATACACACAGCACCAAAGTAGTCTTTGTGCTCGAAAAAAGAACATCGTACAGCTTTCGGTTTGGTAGGCTGATGGAAACAAAATGAAGAGAGAGAGAGAGAGAGAGAGAGAGAGAGAGAGAGAGAGAGACTGAGAGAAAGGGAGACAGACAGACAAACAGAAAGAGAGGGAAACAGACAGACAAACAGACAGACAGAGAGAGAGAGAGAGAGAGAGCAGTCGAAAACATTCAATCACCAATTTACGCTGCTCCAGATTTTCCCTCCTTGTCTGACATTATGCACTATACAATCATCACAACAGCGGCTGTTTCTCTGGCGCGTTCAGAACGCCTGTTAAATGTTGCAAAGTAATTGTTCCTGCGTTTACTTCCAAAGCACTAGCTCACAAAACCCTCGTACTGTCAGCACGGCACGAAATCAATGTCCGAAGTGCTGACCAATCCACATTCATCCCACCGATGCCAACAGTTGCCTTGTCCTGTCTGGAACCAAGTCTGACTCCCTGACAACATGGCACGGTGGGCACCAAACTCCACTGAAGCCGTAGAATGTGAAGAAGGATGAAGCCAGACAGTCGGGTTATGACGTTGAGGTCACACACACACGTGATTGGACAGCCGTACAGACACTGGTTGTCACGCAACTGCGCACGTTCAACACGTCCGACTCCATTGAAGTATTCACAAAACCACATCAAAATTGCGCACAGCCACACCAAGTCACCAGTCTTTTGCAGAAGCCGTTCTTGTCCTGTGCATCGATGCTGCACTGGGCGGAGACGGCAAGAAGAGATATCATCAACACTGACTTCACCAAGTCCAGACATGTTCACCTTCCAATTCTCCGCTGGGGTTCTGGCGTAGCCTGCGGTCTTGGAGCCTGCGTTTCTGTGCAAACCAAAATGATCACAAAGAAAATGCACGTGTTCACACACAATAGTCTGCGGCAGCCGCTTCCATGTATTATGCCCCAAGAAGAACAGAAAAATATACAGCGGACATAGTGACGATCGTAAACATCTGAAACAAGAATCGGTAATGTTGCTGTCCCGTTCAGTCATTGCAACGCCGAAGATCAGAAAAAGACGTGTGTATGTGATGCCTTGGAACGATGCCGGCTGATGCAGAGTAAGTTTTTGAATTCATTCATTCTTTACAACACTGCAAAAACTGGTGTTTTGAGATTTGTGTGATGCCATTGACATGACCTTGAAACAAAATCATGCCACAATTTACGAAATGTGTCTGTGACATCATTCACATGTATGTATGTGGCATCATTCACACTACCACAGTTTTAGCATCGTGTGTTCGTGACTTGTCACCGAAACTCACGGAGCTGAGACAGTGAGCCGTCACAATCCATTGCTGTTTTCTGAACGTAGCACAGGTGGAGACAATCCGGGTGTGCACAGTTCGATCCCTGGTCAGGACAGGGAAGGCACATCACACGTGTCCATTGCCTCCCTTTAATGCACAATATTCCTAACGTGACGGACAATTCGGCAATAGATCACACTTCTTTTCCCCAGCAAAGCGAAGCAAAGCCACAGAGCTGATGATGCTGGTCAGACACAGCTGAGACCGCCACTGTCCTCAGAAGAAACACCGGCACCGGCATGCCAGCCTCTGAGGAATCGATTCAGCCCTTCGTTTTTCCAGTCCACTTCATGTTGTGTGTAGGCCACCCCACCTTGGGGTTTACCCACCTTGGGGCTTATCAGAGCTGTTTTATTTTTCTTTAAAACGACAGAACCGGCATGCTGCACAGTGATGCCTTGCACACCACCTTTCCTCTAGAAAACGGGAAAGGTGGCAACACACATTGTAACACATCCTCCTTTCTTGGGGGGATCGGAACTAGAAAGACGGCGTTGAGTCACGTGATACTGATGGTAGCAAATGTTCTATAGACCTAAAATGTTCCGGCTGATATTACACAGACAGTAGAACAGGTACCAGTGTTTGGACTGGCGTGAAACTCTGGAACTGGCATAAGCCTTTCTGACTGGTTCTGGACAGATACTGGAGACAGTGTCATTGTGTCTGACCACCACGGGGGGACACAGGGCGAAGAGAACGAAGGACGAAGGTGAAGGTCGTCAGTTGCCCCCGATCCTGGGCACCATGTTGGAGATGGGCGAATCCTCACAGCACGTGCTGCACTTCTGCTCCTGCAACACATGACAAGGGGGCGAGGTCAAAACACTTTTCCTTCCTTCTGCTGAAGTCATGTCGTTTATAGCCCACTATTTCCTTTATTTGAATGCTGTTTGTCCTGCCTGAAGAAGACTCAACAGGTCGAAACGCGTCGTGTGTCTGTTTTGTAATTTGTTCGTTCTTTTGTTTGGCGGCTGGGTAATTCTATTTTTGTTTTTATGTTCAAGGCTCAGCCAATCACAAAGCCCCAAATCAGGGATGCAAGCATGTTGGACACAAACTTGTGCACAGATAACAATCCCAAGATTATCATTCCAAGGCAAGCCAAATCATCAATGAAAGGAAGTGATCTGAAACAAAAATGTATCACAGACTATGTTCAAATCAGATCAAATGAGAAATATCGATTTCCTGCGTGTAAAAGAAAATCTTGCTGGGGGTAACTTGCCGGGCCATAGCCATCATGGAGCCCACGATATAATGCCTGATGGCAGCCTGATGGCAGCCTGATGGCAGCCTGAGGATAATGATGACTGCTTCCTATGGGCTGCCGTCGCGTGGCTGTGACAGGACTTACCTTTGTGTGGCTGTGCACTGCAGAACCGCGACGAGAAACACGTGATCAATGCCACTGACAGGAAATTGGAGAAGGGGGAGGGGAGGGGGGGCTTGGATGGTAAGACAGGTAAAAGAAAGGAAGAAAGCAAGAAAGAATGAAAGAATGAAAGAAAGAAAGAAAGAAAACCAAAGAAATGGGCTCACCCATTGCCTGATGTCGTTTTGGTATCGTTCAAACTCGTCACACCACTGGTCAAACTTCCTCATCCATCTCTGTTCTATCTGTTCTTTGGCTGAAAAAAGAAACCATGCTCTTTGTTCTTCTTCTGGAAAGAAAATTCTTTATCTATTTATCTTTTTTTGGGGGGTGGAGGAGAAGAGAACGAGATGGGGGATAAGGTTGGTGGGTGGGGACACTGAAACACATACCATAAACATCTCTGTTTTACTTGTCTTCGGCTGAAACATACACCTCATCACTCTCTGTTATTGATCTCGAACATCAACCACACACATCGCTGTTCTCACTGGTCTTACCATGCATATCTCTGTTCTGTCTGTTCTTCCACTGACATACAAACCACAACCGTCTCTGTTCTTTGACCGAAATATAAACCACCTCACCCATACCTGCTCTACCTGTTCTTTGCTTGTATTACCATGCCAGTCTATTTTTTATGACTGAAATAAACAGTGACATGAGAATGCGAAGGTGCATGTATGAGAGATATATTACTAGCATCGTATGTTTATCATCTGTAAAGTAAAAGTAATCATATTCTCATAAAATGCATTTTTAGAAAAAGGAAAACTGCATCAAAAAGAACAGTCCCGTTCTGGAATATGAAAGGGAAGAAGACTGCAGTTCCATATAAACTAAAGGTTCAAAGTATAAACGATAGGGCAAGTGACCTGGCTCTCTCAGAGAATGACACTGTAGTTTCATGAAGCAAAGCATGTCCATTCACACCAAAGATGTTCAGCCATTACTTGGCTGGTCGGTTTGTTCAGTGTGGGGTATTTAGTCACTCACCAGCAAAAGATTGTAATTGAAAAATGTTAACCCACAAAGGATTTAAGGCTGCTTATGTAAAACGTTTGAGCTGCAAGGGCTTTCTTTTTCGACCTGTACATTTTGTCAAATCAAGCCAAGAATCACCGTACTTAAAAGACATGAATTTCTACACTAAAACCAAGGAATCTAAGAGTGAATGAATATTATTTTTCAATCTATCATATCCAATCGCCTTTAGTCGTTAGTCTGAAACAGTGCAATCAAAGAATGTTGAATGGAACTGGAGGGCACTCAAGTACACATTTATCTATTTTCTTTATTCAGATAAACAAATCATTATATCTGCTTACGAATGAAAACGAATAAAAAATCAAACATGACATCTTCATAGAGAACAGCACAATACTGTCTGAATGATAATTTACACAAAATACACGAGTACGCATAAACATGGATAATGTATCCTGATGACGTTAGTTATACAACAATACAACTGGCAGCAGCATGACTGTAGTAGTCTCATCATGACAACCAGGAGCAGAGTAAAGAAGAAATGCCACAAGTGATGACAAAACATGATGAAAAACGTATAGGATGTACCTAGCTAGCAATTTGGACCATTACTATCCATTTCAAACCCAACGTTTCTTTGGAATGGGGAAACATTATGAGAATAACTTTATGGACGTAGGTAAAATGTGCTATTCACGAATTTATCCCTGTTTTAAGCCAGTGAGAATTACTACTTCCTAGGCAGAGGCATTTAAGAAACAGCAATCTTTAGGAAACAATACACGAGGGTACACAATGACATGACCTTCCATTGGAAGGCCATTTCTAGAAGATATTTAGTTTCTTATAGCGGGAAATTAATCTATTTAATAACTGAACATAAAGCAGCCATTCACAAAGGCATCCGAGGCTGTGACAAACTGTAAACGTGTTGAAACGAATATAGAAGACCTTGCTAACATTATATCCAATACAGAGACTACTTCAAATACAAAAAATAATAGACATAAAATGAAATAAAAGAACGTGTGTTTTTTCCTCATAGTCATGAAACAAAGCTGATAGGCGTACAGATTTTCCATTCTAAATAGATCAACATCCTCCTTCGAAAAAAAAAAACAAGATAATAATAATAAAAAATTATACAACTAAATAAAAGATTTTTTTCTCCAGAGTCAGGAAAAAAGGAGAACCGATATATGTAAGATTTCCCCTACCTCCCTCCAAGTAAAAAAGAAAAAGAAAAAGTGAAAGAAAGAAAGAAATACCAATAAGAAAAGACACAGCACCACAACACAAAGTCAGCAACGAACTGAACTTGACCATAACACAGCAAAAAACACAACAGTCAAACAGCCGCTGAAGCGCAGTGGATACTGCCATGCGATTGTCGGTTGGGAGGTAATGGGGTGTCAGTTGGGAGGTAACGGGGTGTCAGTTGGGAGGTAGCGGGGTGTCAGTTGGGAGGTAGCGGGGTGTCAGTTGGGAGGTAGCGGGGTGTCAGTTGGGAGGTAGTGGGGTGTCAGTTGGGAGGTAGCGGGGTGTCAGTTGGGAGGTAATGGGGTGTCAGTTGGGAGGTAATGGGGTGTCAGTTGGGAGGTAGCGGGGTGTCAGTTGGGAGGTAGCGGGGTGTCAGTTGGGAGGTAATGGGGTGTCAGTTGGGAGGTAATGGGGTGTCAGTTGGGAGGTAGCGGGGTGTCAGTTGGGAGGTAGCGGGGTGTCAGTTGGGAGGTAATGGGGTGTCAGTTGGGAGGTAATGGGGTGTCAGTTGGGAGGTAGCGGGGGGGTGTCGGTTGGAAGGTAGCGGGGTGTTGGTTGGGAGGTAGCGGGGTGTCGGTTGGAAGGTAGCGGGGTGTCAGTTTGGGAGGTAGCGGCGTGTCGGTTGGGAGGTAGTGGGGTGTCAGTTGACAGATAGTGGGGTGTCGGTTGAGAAGTAGCGGGGTGTCAGTTGGGAGGTAATGGGGTGTTGGTTGAGAAGTAGCGTGATGTCAGTTGACAGATAACGGGGTGTCGCTACGTCCCAGCCGACACCCCGCTACCTCCCAACTGCCGGCCTGAACACCAGAGAGTGACAGCAGCTGAGCTTCAGGCACCCCCTCCCCCTTCTCTACTAACCCCTCCCCCTCTTTTTTTTTTGAACAGGTCTTCTTGCTTTCCACTTTAACTTGTTCATGATTCCTACTCACTGCTTAACCCCAGTTAACTTCCTTTTGTCTCTGAGCTCTGTTCATTCCTTCTTCTTTTTATTGTCAGTCCCCATATAAGATCTGTCTCTGTCACCCACTAACTCTAAGCCTGATGACAGCTCTATGAGCAGAAAGCTTGCTTGCTTTCCTTCTTGTTCCCCCGATCACCATACTCAAACCCTGGTGAGTGCACTCTTCCCCATTTTCTTCTCCAACGGGGTGTCGGTTGGGAAGTAGCGGGGTGTTAGATGACTGATAGTGGGGTGTCGGTTGGGAAGTAGCGGGGTGTTAGATGACTGATAGTGGGGTGTCGGTTGGGAAGTAGCGGGGTGTTAGATGACTGATAGTGGGGTGTCGGTTGGGAAGTAGCGGGTGTTAGATGACTGTAGTGGGTGTCGGTTGGGAAGTATGCGGGTACCGGTGTCATTGGAGGTAGTGGGGTGTCAGTTGGGAGTAGCGGGGTGTCGGCTGGGAGGTAGCGGGGTGTCAGTTGGGAGGTAGCGGGTGTCGGCTGGGAGGTAGCGGGTGTCAGTTGGAGGTAGCGGGGTGTCGGCTAGGAGGTAGCAGGATGTCAGTTGGGAGGTAGCGGGGTGTCGGCTGGGAGGTAGCGGGGTGTCGGCTGGGAGGTAGCGGGGTGTCAGTTGGGAGGTAGCGGGGTGTCAGTTGGGAGGTAGCGGGGTGTCGGCTGGGAGGTAGCGGGGTGTCAGTTGGGAGGTAGCGGGGTGTCGGCTGGGAGGTAGCGGGTGTGTCAGTTGGGAGGTAGCGGGGTGTCAGTTGGGAGGTAGCGGGGTGTCAGTTGGGAGGTAGCGGGGTGTCGGCTGGGAGGTAGCGGGGTGTCAGTTGCGAGGTAGCGGGGTGTCGGCTGGGAGGTAGCGGGGTGTCAGTTGGGAGGTAGCGGGGTGTCGGCTGGGAGGTAGCGGGGTGTCAGTTGGGAGGTAGCAGGGTGTCGGCTGGGAGGTAGCAGGATGTCAGTTGGGAGGTAGCGGGGTGTCGGCTGGGAGGTAGCGGGGTGTCAGTTGGGAGGTAGCGGGGTGTCAGTTGGGAGGTAGCAGGGTGTCAGTTGGGAGGTAGCGGGTGTCAGTTGGGAGGTAGCAGGGTGTCAGTTGGGAGGTAGCAGGGTGTCAGTTGGGAGGTAGTGGGGTGTCAGTTGGGAGGTAGGGGTGTCAGTTGGAGGTAGCAGGGTGTCGGTTGGGAGGTAATGGGGTGTCAGTTGGGAGGTAGTGGGGTGTCAGTTGGGAGGTAGCGGGTGTCGGCTGGGAGGTAGCAGGATGTCAGTTGGGAGGTAATGGGGTTCAGTTGGGAGGTAGCAGGGTGTCGGTTGGGAGGTAATGGGGTGTCAGTTGGGAGGTAGTGGGGTGTCAGTTGGGAGGTAGCAGGGTGTCGGCTGGGAGGTAGCAGGATGTCAGTTGGGAGGTAATGGGGTGTCAGTTGGGAGGTAGCAGGGGTGTCGGTTGGCTTGGAGGTAGTGGGGTGTCAGTTGGGGAGGTAGTGGCGGGTGTCAGTTGGGAGGTAGTGGGGTGTCAGTTGGGAGAGGTAGCTAGGGTGGTTCGTTGGGAGGTATGAGGGTGTCAGTTGGGAGGTAGTGGGGTGTCAGTTTGGGAGGTAGCAGGGTGTCAGTAGGGAGGTAGTGGGGTGTCAGTTGGGAGGTAGCAGGGTGTCGGTTGGGAGGTAATGGGGTGTCAGTTGGGAGGTAGTGGGGTGTCAGTTGGGAGGTAGTGGGGTGTCAGTTGGGAGGTAGCAGGGTGTCAGTTGGGAGGTAACGGGGTGTCAGTTGGGAAGTAGCGGGGTGTCAGTTGGGAGGTAACGGGGTGTCAGTTGGGAAGTAGCGGGGTGTCAGTTGGGAGGTAATGGGGTGTCAGTTGGGAGGTAACGGGGTGTCAGTTGGGAGGTAATGGGGTGTCAGTTGGGAGGTAATGGGGTGTCAGTAGGGAGGTAATGGGGTGTCGATTGGGAGTAATGGGGTGTCGGTTGGGAGGTAGCAGCGTGTTGGTTGGGAGGTAGCGGGGGTGTCGGTTGGGGAGGTAACAAGGAGTCGGTTGGGAGGTAACTGGGTGTCGGTTTGGAGGTAACGGGGTGTCGGTTTGGAGGTAACGGGGTGTTGGTTTGGAGGTAACGGGGTGTCAGTTGGAAGGTAATGGGGTATCGGTCGGGAGCTTCATAGGTGGTGACCTGCATATGCTGGATCGCAACAAGCGCCACTGAACACCATCAAACTGATTCAGCAGCAGTGCAGTGTCTTCGCCGGTGGGTAGTCTCATGACGACCTCACATTGATGGCTCCTTGTGGTCTGTAGTGCAAGGCTGTGAAAGGACACATCTTAATGCGGCTGAGTATGAGGGAGAAGACCGCTCAGCGTGGATGTCACAGGAGACGTGACAGCAACTCAAAAAGGACGAGAAGAAAGGCTACAATGCAGCGTGCATGGCACCATGCAGACTATGACTGCTATTGTGTTTTTGACTGTGAAAAGGTTTCAAAATGTTCCAGAAAAACACAGACATACCCAAACACACAAAACCATGTTCTCTCTCTCTCTCTCTCTCTCTCTCTTTTACACATAAGTTCATAAAATGACAGAAGGAAGATGTATATAATTGTGCACGTTTACATGTTATATTCGGGTTTCTAACCTCTTAGTTCGTTATCTGTTTTTTTCTCTTTTTTTTCTTATGCATTAGAGTTTATGAAAAAGATGGGTTAGAGAGAGAGAGAGAGAAAGAGAAAGAGAGAGAGAGAGGGAGAGAGAGAGAGAGAGAGAGAGAGATGCAGAGAGAGAGAGAGAGAGTGTGTGTGTGTGTGTCTGTCTGTGTGTGTCTGTACACGCGCACGCGCGTACGCGCACATGCATACACTCATGCAGCACAAACAGCACACCACCACAATAATACCAACACCAGCAGTCCGGAGCATGAAAAACCACAGTTCACCACCACAAGCTCCGAGAGACTGAGACGGACGACGCCATCCAAGACAACACCGAAACACCGTTAGTGAGAAAAGGGGGTCAGCTTACAGTTCTTACTTGTCTCAATAGACAACAGATACTTGGCCACCGTCCTCTTCTGGTCGTCGATGGCCTCGTACACGCCGTGGTCCAGGGGCCGCAGGTCCGTGATGATGAGCGAGTTGTCCTGGGCCAGGATGTGGCGGTCGTCCGAGATGAAGGTGTTGTTCTTCATCCACCGGACAGTGCCCGGCACGTGCAGTTTGTAGTCCACTTTCAGGGTCACTGAGCTGCCCGAGATCTTGGACACCTTCTCGTATTCTGCACAGCACGATTTTCTTATGGGAGGTTTTGTTGTTTGTTTTCATGAGGGGCTCCTGTGCTTTTTCTCTTTCGTTTGAAGAAGAATAATTTTTGTGTTACTCACCTGAATTTTTGTTACATTTTTGTTTCCTGTTGTTTGCAGTCCAACTGGATGCAGGAGGACACATTTGGTCTGTTAGCATGTTAATTTTATACATGCATGTCTTACGCTCTCTCTCTCTCTCTCTCTCTCTCTCTGCTGGCACTACTATTACTACCACTACTGCTGCTACTGCTTCTACTTATACCACCACCACCACTACTACTACTACCGCAACTACTACTACTATTACTACTACTACTACTACTACTACCACCACCACCACCACCACTATCACTGCCAATACCATTGACTCGCACTCGGACTTTGATCTTAGAATTAATTTGGCACCAAATGCCTCAAGGGTCTACTGACATGATATTGTAACAAGCAGGCCTATTGTTGACACTCCTCTAGGATCTCTCTCTCTATCTCTCTCTTTCTTTTTTTCTTCCCAGTCTCTCTCTGTCTCCCTGTGTCTCTCGCTGCCTGGTTCTCTCTTTGAAGTGTGAGCATGTGTGTGTGTGTGTGTGTGTGTGTGCGTGTGTGTGTGTGTGTGTGTGTGTGCGCGCGCGCGTGCGTGCGTGTGTATGTGCGTGTGTGTTTGCATGTGTACGCGCGCGCGCGTGTGTGTGTGTGTGTGTGTGTGTGTGTGTGTGTGTGTAGGTGTATGTGCAAGTGTGCGTGTGAGCATGTGTATGTGTGTGTGCGTGTGTGTGTGCATGCACGCGCACGCGTGTGTGCGTGCGCGCGTGTGTGTGTATGTGTGTGTGAATGTGTGTGTATGTGTGTGCGTGTGTGTGTGTGTGCGCGTGCGCGCGCGTGTGTGTATGTGCGTGTGTGTGTATGTATGTACGTGTGTGTGTGTGTGTGTGTGTGTGTGTGTGTGTGTGTGTGTGTGTGTGTGTGTACTCACTGTACAGGTCCCCCACTTTGAGCTGGATGGCTCTTTCCAGGTCGTGGTTGAAGAGATCGATGTCAGCAAATGTGATCACCCTGAAACGCCAGAAATCATCTTCTTCAGCTCAGAAACACGAGACGATTCTCCGTCACAGGTAATCGATCGACAAAACCACACATCTTGATCTGTTAAGGAACATGCACACACATTGTATGGTTTCGTTGTCACACTAGATTTTAATAATCTGTTAAAAAAAAAGAATTCAAGTATGACAGTTCCAGAGAGCAAAGCATGTATACATGGCAACAAATGATTGGAGTGGCAGAGTTCCATGGTGACATGCTCTCCCCGGTAAGTGCTACCCAAATAATAATAATAATGATAACAATAACATTGATAATAATAATAATAATAATAATAATGATGATGATGATGATGATAATGATAATGATGATGATGATGATAATAATGATGATGATAAAAATAATAATAAAGCGTTTTCAAAGCGTCTTGCCAAAGGTTCCGGGCGCTGACCATCCACACTCTCGTGCACACAACGGGCTGCCTACCAGGGTAGGGCCGACAGAAGGGCTTCCTGCCAGCGTTTCATTCAGTCGTTTCCCGTGTCATCCAGTCAATATCGTTCACTCAATTTCCTCACTTCCTTCATTCTTTCCATTTCTCACGCAGGGTGCATGCTATGTGTAACGTGTCATCCATACCAACAGCCAAACTGGCCTTCTCTTCCGAAAGTTGGTGATGGGATTTTACGTGTGTGCAAGATATTGTGCGTGCGTTCAAACACGGAACCTCGGTTTATAGTCTCATTTGTAGGACTTCTTGGGAAATGGAGTCGGAACCAATGTTAACTCCGACGGAACCCCCCCCCCCCCCCCCCCCGTACCGAAACGGCCCGGCGGAGGTTCGACCCCGCAACCCAAGGATCACCAAGATTACAAGTCTGGCGCTCTACCAACTGAGCTATTCCGGCCCCCACATTCAAAGGGAGAACTCCGTTCCGACAATGAAGTTATACAAAACTATACAGATCAATACAATACAACACAATACAACATATCACAATAGAACACAACACAATACAATTACTACATTACAATACAATAAAAACATGACACAGAACAATACAACACAGTAAATATGATACAACACAATACACTATAGTTCATCACAGCACATTTTACGGTATAATAAAATACAACACAAAACGCGCAATATAATGCACACGATACATATCTGACAATACAACCCCAAACCCAGTACAATACCATACAGCCCCAAACACTCCCATCCAACATGCTTTGAAAGCCTGCAAAGGACGTGAAGTGAGTGTGCACTACCGGCTCCAAACACTCCCATCCAACATGCTTTGAAAGCCTGCAAAGGACGTGAAGTGAGTGTGCACTACCGGCTCCAAACACTCCCATCCAACATGCTTTGAAAGCCTGCAAAGGACGTGAAGTGAGTGTGCACTACCGGCTCCAACCAGAAGGCAACAAATCCTTATCATCTCATAAAAAGATTTCCTGTATTTGATAAAATAAAGAGTCTGATGTGACAGCTGCATATATAATTCTCTGTTAAGACCAAAACAAAAGTTTAAAAAAAATGAAAAGCTATGCTGGTGACACGTGTTATATACTCACGTGAGAGCAAATACACACACACACACACATACACAACCACAACACCTCCCCCCCAAATACACACACACACACATACACACACACACCAAACATCACACACACACACATACACAGACACACACACACACAGAGACGCGCGCGCACACACACACACACACACACACACACACACACACACACACACACACACACACACACACACACTGACCGGCGGCCCTTGGCGCTGTGGACACACTGGTGGACCTTGGCGTCCCAGCCACAGTAGGGGTCGTAGATGCACAGGTCCACCTTGTGGTAGGCCTCGCACGTCACCACGCTCACCTGCACCACCGACCGGTCCGTGCCCAGGAACAGCGTCTGGCTCTGCAACATCAGCAGCAGCACATCATCCACAAATGATAAACGTAATCATTATGACTCCACCGAACAACGTGGACAAACGAACTCTGTCTTGTGATTCGTTTGGCCACCTCGTTCGGTGGGGTCATGAGAATTACATTTAGAATCTGTTTAGATCTCCGTCTGCAGTCGCCTCACTTTGCAACCAGCATCATCCCCAGTTATTCTCCTGTGCTGATTATTGACCAGCAAACCACTGACTAGGGTGACATCACGTTCAAACACAAGAAACAAACCCCATGTCTTCAAACAAAAAATTCAAGGGTTCACCCTCCCCATATGCCCTGAATTTTCCTTAGTGTTTTTGTCTAAAATATCCCCTCTGTTTTTTCTCCGTATTTGTTTTTCTTTGTTTTCCTTTTTTTTTTTTTTTTTTGGTACACTCCTTTTTCAGTATCCGTTCTTCCTCTCCTCTCCCGATCCGAACTATCACAGTACCCAAGAAAAACAACTCCTGTCCCACTTCAACCTCGGTGTGGCACTTGGGCACAATCAAGCAGGGCCAAGTTGTTGTTGTTTGTCATTGTTCACCTTACTTTGCAGACCATCTCATGGCTGAAACTTGTTGCAGTGCCTCCTCTGGTGGCTTGTGTCACGACAAACTGAAATTCACTGGTTCTTGTGCACCGCCGAAGCTGGGATTGCGACGGAGCCAGACTGAGTGTAACTGTGCATGAGCTGGCCGGAATGAGCGACGTGAAACTAATGCCACGATGGTGACATGGAAAATGATACAAAGAAAAATACTAAGAAAGGCGACAAAATAACGCAATCCGTTCTTGATGGCAAAGCATTTCGGCACACCTGGGTGACAATGGGGGTCAGCCTCACCTGCAGAATCATGCTCCACACTGGCGTGGCCTCGCTGAAGGGCATGTAGGTGGTGGTGACATAGGATTTGGGAGGGTCCTGGGGTGAGCGGGAGGGCCAGGCAAAAATCTTGTACACCTGGCCGCTGTCTGTAGACACAGACATCACCGGGACGCCAGGTTATGGATGCGTCAAGAACATCGAAGATGCTTGAGATAATACATATGCACTGGGACACAAAAGCACACCCACAAACAGCTCATGCGCACGCACAACCACACATTCACGCAGAAATAACGACAGGCAGACTGATAGACAAACGGGCGCGCGCATACACACACACGCGCGCGCGCACGCACGAGAGAAAGAGAGAGAGAGAGAGAGAGAGAGAGAGAGAGAGAGACAGACAGACAGACAGACAGACAGACAGACAGAGAGTGAGAGACAGAGAAAGAGAGAGAGAGAGACAGAGACAGAGAGGGAGAGAGAGAGAGAGAGACAGAGACAGAGAGAAAGGGGAAAGAGAGAGAGAGAGAGTCACAGACGCACACACATATGCATACAGAGAGAGAGAGAGAGAGAGAGAGAGAGAGAGAGAGAGAGAAACAGACAGTGACAGAGAGTGAGAGACAGAGAAAGAGAGAGAGAGAGAGAGAGAGAAAGAGAGAGAGAGAGAGAGACAGAGACAGAGAGAAAGGGGGAAGAGAGAGAGTCACCAAAACACACACACATATGCATACACACACACACACACAAGAAGAGAGAGAGAGAGAGAGAGAGAGAGAGAGAGAGAGAGAACCTCAGCCTGCAAACACAACACACAGATTCCCCTTAACTCCCCTTAACCTCCCCTCACCCACTCCGTATCTCCCTCCCCCTGTCCCCACCCTGTGTCCCAACCCTCACCCCCCCCCCCTTTTCCCTTCATCACGCACAACAACGAGTGCGCGTGCAAGCAGGCACCCCCCCCCCCAACCCCCCTCCACCATTCCCTTCCTCCTTCTCCTCCAGCCTGGCAACAATATAAACAGTATGACCAAGTAAATAAACCAGAATAAACCATGCAAGGTTTCACCCCCCAGCCATTCGGGTTAAAAGAAGACCGCCACATAACTGAAGAAAAGGAAGCCAATAAACACAGGAACGGCCAACCACTCAGGGCCTCCAAAATTAAGGTGCTCAGCCAAAACAGCTGATGATGACATGAAAGAAAAAAAAATGTGTGAATGAAAACAATGAAAGAATGAAAGAAAGAAGGTTAGAAGACAACAGAACAAAAAGAAAAAAAAAAGAAAAAAAAATGGAAATGAAAACAATGAAAGATTGTAAGAAAAAAAGAAATGAAAGAACGAAATAAAGATGAACAGAAGACAACAGACCGAAAAATAAAATAAGAAAAAAACGGAAACAAAACAAACGATTGAATTAAAAATAAAAAAAAGGGAAAAAAAAAAAGAATGAAAGTAGGAAAGAATGAAAGAAAGGAGACTACAAGACAAAAGAAGAAAGGTTGGAGAGTAAAACAAGGAAACAAACGAAACAACTGAAAAAGTAATTAAGGAACAACGAACAGAAAACAACAGAAAAAAGACAGAAAAAGAACCCAGTTATCTCACTTATATATAATTATACTTACATTAATTTATCTTAAACAAGGGAAAAAAAACTAATAAAATAGGGAAAAAAGGAAGGACGAATAGAAGACAACACAACGAACGAAAGAAATGAAAACAAAAGAAAATAAAACAAACTACAAGGGGCACTCGCGACAGCGCAGACCTCTGCCACGGTCGACCAGATCCTGGATCGGCCTTTGGACTTAAGTCCACACCACGGATCCACACCGACATTTCACAGGTTCGTACCCGGCCACATTCTGCCTCTCCATAAGTGTCTTTACCGCTGGTTCCCTTCGTTTTGCGTCATTTGGCTGAAGGTATCCGTGGATCCGGATCAGCACTACAGATCCATTTCAAGATGACTCTGTCTTTGGGCCGCGTTTCATATTTCGTTAAAACCGGTTCAGTGATTTTTTTTTTGCGAAGTCTTGCTGACAGTGAAGAAAAAAAAGAGAAACAAAAGAACTGACGCTGGGGAAAGCATAATCTCCTTGGCTGAAGTAGCAAAGTAAACGGACGCCAAAAGCAAAAGGTGAAGGGTAAGAGAAGAAACGAAAACAAAACGAAAAGAAAAGACAAGAAACAACAAAAAAGAGACAAAGAAACGAACCGTCCAATCAAAAAACATACCCCTCCTCCACCCCACCCCACCCTCAAGAAAAGCAGAACAAAAGAAAACACAGCGAACCAAAAATAACACCCAAACCAACCCGCCATCTAAACAAAAGAAGGAGAAAGAAAAGAAAGAAAAAGAAAAGAAAAACAAGCAAAAGAAACACAGCAACAGAAAAATCATTTAGATAAGAGAAAAGAAAAAAACTCGCTACATTCAATACTTCCCTCGAACACCCCCCCACCCCACCTCCCCGTTCTTCCCTGTGACATCCCCCCCCCCCTAACCCCCACTTCTTCTGCACCTCACTCCGTCCGGTCCACCATCAACCCTCTCCCTCCCCCCCCTCCCACCCACCCCACCCTCCCCTGCTCACTGCTGGCGGCATAGAAGACGAGGTCGCCGTGGCCGGAGACGTTCTTGGCCACGGCCATCTTCTGCAGCAGGCAGTTGCCCTGGTAGAAGAGCGGCTGGCTGTGGAGGTGCTCCACCGCCCGGTCCATCAGCAGCTCCGACCGGCTGATGAAGTTCACCGCCTGGGTGCTCAGCTGCTGGGTGTCCGCCACCGTGCACTGCAACAGCACAGCCAGGGGAGGGGGGGGGGAGGGGGGAGGGGCGGGGGGCCCAAATGGGTAAGAGTGGAGAATTCATGGCGAGTGAGGAAGAAAAGTTAGGTGGGAGGGAGGAGGGATGGAGAGTGAGAGAGAGAGAGAGAGAGAGAGAGAGAGAGAGAGAGAGAGAGAGAGAGGTGGGGGAGAGAAAGAATAGAAACTGAAGAGAGAAGAACAAAGAGTGAGTGAAAAGGGAGGGAAAAAAAGAAGAGAGAGACAGACTGACAGACAGGCAGACATATAGACAGAAAGACACACAGACAGAAGGGCAGACATACAGTATCATTGAGAGAGAAACAGTAACAGAGACAGAGAGGAAAGAAGAGATAGACAGAAAGAGGCAGAGAGAGACAGACACAGAGACAGAGAGAGAGAGGTTCAGAAAGAGGCAGAAAAAAAGACTAAGCCACAGAGAGAGAGAGAGAGAGAGAGAGAGAGAGAGAGAGAGAGAGAGAGAATCGTCATGAGTTAGCACCATCTGTTGATGGTCCGTTATTTAACTTTCATTCATTTACATACGTCAACTATGGAAAACATGTACAGTCGGATGTGCCACTATGTTGGTTTACTTTGGCTTTCCCTCCGTTATTTTTTTTCTTTCCACTAATCATTGTGTATAACCTTGAAATTTCTCGATTACTAAGGAGCAGTATACATGATAAAATGTTCACTGCTTTGAACGAATTTCAATATGACAGTTGTGTATGAGTTTGATGTAACAATGAATGTAACTGTAAATAACACGTTGTTATTTCACATGACAGTCAACGCGGATGTATTTGTATGTGAAAAAAAGGATTAGTTCTTGTGTTTATGTCTGTTCTTCAGCTGCATACAAACCTTTTTTCTTTCATTCTTGAACAGCAAATAGTCTTAAGCTTCTCGTTGTAAACATCACAGTAAGCAAGGACAGATATGGACCCCAAACAGCAAATCCTCTGCACTCATTTCATTGTTATTCCTGTATTCTGTCCCAAGTCCGTTGAACTGTTTTACGTCAAAACGTTCTAGAGGGAAGAAGAACATAAACTGCAGAGGGGAAGGAAGAAGCAGGAACAGATGTAAAACCTCCTGAGTACACATTCCTTGCATTGCACACATCATTCCCATTGCACAGGCATTCTTCCCATTGCAAAGGCATTCTTCCCATTGCAAAAACATTCCTCCCATTGCACAGACATTCTTCCCATTGCACAGACATTCTTCCCATTGCACACATCATTCCCATAGCACAGACATTCTTCCCATTGTACACATCATTCCCATTGCACAGATATTCTTCCTATTGCACACATCATTCCCATTGCACAGACATTCTTCCCATTGCACACATCATTCCCATTGCACAGACATTCTTCCCATTGCACACATCATTCCCATAGCACAGACATTCTTCCCATGGCACAGACATTCTTCCCATGGCACAGACATTCTTCCCTTTGCACAGACATTCTGCCCACGGCACACGCCACATCCGGTTTACTCACATTGCCGGGTCTGGGATCGGGCACCTCGTCCTCGGGGATGGGTAGCCAGTTGGAGTTTTTGGTCTCCTGCCCCTTGAAAGGGCCCCAGAAGGCCTTGTTCATGTCGATGAACCGTGAAGGCACAGATGGCCGAGGCCGTCAGTCCGTTGCTGTTCCAACGCAAACAGCCACATCGATAATGTTTACTTCTATCCAAAAAAATCACGAAAAGTAGCCAAAATGATTTTCGCAACAAACGAAAGAAAACGACATCTGAGGTTGGTTTTGTTTTCACTTTCGGCATGAACAACAGAAACAGACCTAAAACACTAAAACAATCATTGGACGACAAGCATCATTTCTTCAAATGTGGATGAGGAGCAGAGCTGGAAGAAGGGTGATGGGGTGTATGTGGGAAATAGAGTGGGCATGGGGAGGCGCGTGTGTACGACGCTGGTTCTGATGTTTCATATTGCTACCCTACATAACATTGTGTCAAGCACATGGTTATACAGTCATCATTCAAAGGCATAACAACTTTCTCAACAATCTCAAGGAACGGAAGAGAAGAGAGAAAGAAAGAAAGAAAAGAAAAAAAGAAAAGAAAGAACGAGAGAAAGAAAGAAACGATAAACAAAAATCAATCACGACAGCAATAAGGGCAATATCTCATCACTCACATGTTGGTCGTGAACAAGCCGTAGAATGTATCTCCTATCAGACTCACGTCCTCTGAAACAACATAGCTGACAATGAAATATTACACTCAGCAACCTAGGGTGGTCAGCTGGCTGCCTGGCTCTCTCTCTCTCTCTCTCTCCTCTCTCTCTCTCTCTCTCACTCTCTCTCACTCTCTCTCTCTCTGAGCGTGCATGTTCACGCAGATGTTCAATTCGAAGGTGGTCAACAGCCAGTGGTCAGTCAGTTTATCCATTATGATTTCGTTCACTGCTCGTATCATATTGAAGCTTTTAATGGGGTCAAGCATTAATCGCTTAAATTAACTAAATGTATTCAGTGAGTAAGTGAGTGAGTGCGTGATTGAGCAAGTGGGTGAGTGAGTGAGTTACTAAGGCAGTCAATTGGAGAGTCAGCTTGTCAGTCAGTCAGTCAATCAGCCACCCTTCGGTCACTATATACACACAAATATTTCAGCACCAGAGTAGGAGTACTCTCAACCTGTGAACCAGCTAAAACGTGCATCAGCTAGCCAGAGAACCAGACAACCATTCAGTTAACTGATTCATTGGGTCAAGTGCCCCAGCGATCAGTATTCAGTCATTTAATAATGCAGTAAGTCTGTATGTTATTTAGCCTTTTGTATACGTTAGATGGTTGGTAACTTAGTCTGCCATCTAGTTAAGTTACAGGCCCGATTCTTTAATCAGACAAACCATAATCTGTCCGCCACTCATTCAGTTACGTAGACAGGTCGTTAGGCAAGGTAAAAAAAAAGTTGGTGGTGTGCATCTAGGTAGACTTACAGACTGTTACTAACTTTCCCACAGTCAATCATACAGGGAGGCCCTGTTCAGCGCAGCCAGAAACTAGTCAGTCCGTGGGTTTGTTACCAAGTTCGTTTCTTAGTTGTGGTCTAGTTCTCGGTCAGCAGTTTCGTTGGCAAGTCCCTCCATCAGTGCTACTCACGGATTTCATCAAAGTAGTAAGGGTACTCCCCGGGAATCGAGCAGTTGAGCCGAGCCTTCACGAACGAGGTCCAGACATTGCGAAGAATGTGCCGGCCGCCTTGGTCATTCTGAAACAAAAGCAATCACTATCATTGTCAACCAAAATAAAACAAAAACAGTCAATATCATTATCGGAAAACTCTGCCTCGGGCTGCCTACCACTTGAACAATCTGTCTGCCTTTGTGTCTGTCTATATTTGTGAATCTCCACAGAAAATTTAGAAAAC
The DNA here is from genome assembly GCA_033310375.1 of Conus canariensis. Taxonomy (NCBI): domain Eukaryota; kingdom Metazoa; phylum Mollusca; class Gastropoda; order Neogastropoda; family Conidae; genus Conus; species Conus canariensis. Next base: position 56,890,516 of record CM065722.1, on the reverse strand, counting down.
AGACAGACTGCAAAAACAAGGTTCTAGCAAGCGTTTTCTTCACTTGCCTTCATGGAGTAAATAAATAAAGAGAGAGAGGGGGAGGAAGGGAAGAAAGAGAGAGAGAGAGAGAGGGACAGAGAGAGAGAGAGAGAGAGGGAGGGGGGACACAGAGAGAGCGAGCGAGAGAGAGAGAGCAAAACAGAGACAGACAGACAGACACAGACAGAGACGGAATGTCAAAGGCTGAGACGAAAGAGGCGGTAACAGAAGCATGGAAAAAGAGAGAGAGAGAGAGAGAGAGAGAGAGAGAGAGAGAGACAGACAGACAGACAGACAGACAGACAGACAGACAGACAGAGACAAAAAGAGAGGGAGAAGAGGAGGCTTTCGGTAGACAGACGCCGAAAAGATCGAATACAGATGAAACAAAAACCAAAAGCGATCACTGATAGCAATTCCAGTCAATCGTTTTTGTCATTTCGCACGAGAATACTTCATTCGACCGCAGCTGACACAATAATTCTTACATTCTGTTCAGAGTCACCATTCTTCTGTTGTGAATTGTTCATTCATAATAAATGATCCTGGGCACCAGTTCTCTGCCTTTCTGTGATTTCTGGCAGTAATTGCCGTTCACCGCCAAACAACTCTGGAAACTTGCTTCGTTCACATTTGGGGCAGGATTCATTATTGATGTATCATGATCACAGTTCATTCAGGAAACATTCTTTAGATGGCCCATCATTACTGTCGTGTGTGTGTGTGTGTGTGTGTGTGTGTGTGTGTGTGTGTGTGTGTGGTGTGTGTGTGCGCGCGCGCGCGCGCTGCGTGTGTGTGTGTATCTGTGTGTCTGATAAAGAGAGAGAGAGAGAGAGAGAGGAGAGAGAGGGGAAGACAAGATAGCGAGATAGGGGGAGGGGGGAGAGTGGGACGAAGAACGTGTGTGCGTATCAATACGTGTGTGTGTGTGTGTGTGTGTGTGTGTGTGTGTGTGTGTGTGTGTGTGGTGTGAATTGTGTGTGTGTGTGTGTGTGTGTGTGTGTGTGTGTGTGTGTGTGTGTGTGCGCGCGCGCGCGTGCCTCTATGCGTACTTGTATCCATAAGCGCTTGCCGGTTTTCTCTGATGAGTGAGGAAAGGGGAGGGGGTGAGGGGTTAAAGGGGTAAGAAGGGGAAGGCTCACCTTGCAAACACGAACCACACGAGAATAGATCTTCTTGCCACAGTTGGTATACTCCAGGGCCACCTCTCGGAAGAAGAAATACACATGACCGTCCACGTCGAACGATCCCACGAATTGCGGCTCTGAAAACACAACCACAATCAGTCATCTGTCAGGGTCTGACTCCATTTAGATTTACGCCGGTGATTCAGCGCCACGGCAGTGTCTCCTCTGGTGGGTTGCTTCACAGAGGAAACCTATCGTGATAACTCTTGGCTGACTGCTGAGGCCGGGGCTGCGACAGAGTGACTCCGGTTATGGCCGTGTCTAGGGTAGCTGGATTGAGCGGTGTAGGGATGAGGTGGGGGGAGAGGGGGGGGGGGGTAGGAGAGGAGGAGGGCATAAGAGAGGGAAGATGGCGGGAGAAAGAAGGGGGCGGAAGGGAGGTAGACCGGAGAGGGGTGGGGGGTGGGCGAGGGGAGAAAGGGGAAGGAAGAGAGGGAGAGGGGTGGGAGGTTGGCGTTACATTCTGAGAAGGCACAGAAAACGGCACAAACCAAAAAAAAAGAAGAAAAAAAATCTTTGTAATTGAACGTCAATACCAACTTCAAGATGATATGGCCAATGGGGGGGCCTGGGGCAGAAGGGGGAAAGGGCAGAACTATTCCAGCAAGAAAAGTGTGGGAGGGCGGGTGAACTCAGCTCCAACACTGCACCAACACCACCAGAACAACGCGTGAAAAGCTGAGCAACAAGACAGGAACAAGTAAGTTGAAAAGAAAACACACTACATTAACTATTCTCTACATAAAAGAGTGACTTAAAACTGAAGCGAAAAAACTGGGGTAGTGGGGATGGGGAAAAAAAATGAAGCATACATGCTCAGACATCAATCTCTTCACTGAGAGCATATGGCATCAATTGACTTCTCTCACAGAGGCCGACCCGACTGTACCCTCTGGCTAGAATCGTCTTTCATCTCCAGGGTGAAACTCATCAGAAACACCCGCTCGGCCAGGGATAGTATCAACACCAACACTTTCACAAAACTAACACGGTCATGATCACTCAAAGAAAGATGACGGGCAGACCTTACCTGACGGAGAGCAAGGTGGCCCCCTTCACAGCTTTGACAGGCTATTAACAGACTCCTCTAGCACATGACAAGGAAGAACTGGCTGTTCCACCCACGCTCCCACCCCAGGTACCCCTTTCAGTGACGTGTGGTGGTGGGCTAGACTATACACCCACTACTACCACGAAGACGGCGAAGGTCTCCCCCAAACTGAGGAAGGTGCTGTGTGACCCTTAACCAGCGCCTTAAAACAAAACTCTTCTGTGGAAGGAAGCGGGTGTACTGTGGTTGTCGACAGTGCAATTTGAAAACCTTGGAAGAAGAGGAGGAAGAGGAAGGGGAGGTGAAGACTGAAGAAAAAGAGGAAGAAGAAGAAGGAGGTGGTGGTGGAGGAGGAGGAGAGAGGAGGAGGAGGAGGGGGAGGAGGAGGGGGGGAGGAGGAGGAGAGGAGGACGGGGAGGAGTTGGAGCAGTGAGAAGATAAGGAGGAGGAGGGGAGGAAGAGCAGGCAGAAGAGGACAAGGAGGAGGAGGAGCAGGAGGAGGAGGGGAGGAAGAGCAGGCAGAAGAGGACAAGGAGGAGGAGGAGCAGGAGGAGGAGGGGAGGAAGAGCAGGCAGAAGAGGACAAGGAGGAGGAGGAGCAGGAGGAGGAGGGGAGGAAGAGCAGGCAGAAGAGAACAAGGAGGAGGAGGAGCAGGAGGAGGAGGGGAGGAAGAGGAGGCAGAAGAGGACAAGGAGGAGGAGGAGCAGGAGGAGGAGGGGAGGAAGAGCAGGCAGAAGAGGACAAGGAGGAGGAGGAGCAGGAGGAGGAGGGGAGGAAGAGCAGGCAGAAAGGACAAGGAGGAGGAGGAGCAGGAGGAGGAGGGGAGGAAGAGCAGGCAGAAGAGGACAAGGAGGAGGAGGAGCAGGAGGAGGAGGGGAGGAAGAGCAGGCAGAAGAGAACAAGGAGGAGGAGGAGCAGGAGGAGGAGGGGAGGAAGAGCAGGCAGAAGAGGACAAGGAGGAGGAGGAGCAGGAGGAGGAGGGGAGGAAGAGCAGGCAGAAGAGAACAAGGAGGAGGAGGAGCAGGAGGAGGAGGGGAGGAAGAGCAGGCAGAAGAGGACAAGGAGGAGGAGGAGCAGGAGGAGGAGAAATACAAGAAAGAAAGAAAGAAAGAAAGAAAGAAGAAGAAGAAGGAGAAGAAGAAAGAAGAAGAAGAAGAAGAAGAAGAAGAAGAAAAAGAAGAAGGCAAGAGATGGAACGTGAAGAAAGAAAACGAAAGAGACAAAAGAGAAGAACAGACAAGAAGTAATAGAAGTAGCAGTAGTAGAAGACGAAGAAGAAGATGACGATGACGACGACTCACAAGAAGGAAAGAGAAAGGAGGAGGAGGAGAGGAGGAGGAGGAGAGGAGGAAGAGGGCGGTAAGCAGAAGAGGAGGAGAAGGAGGTGGAGGCAGAGGTGAAAATAAAAGAACAAAGTTGAAATGAATCTTTACTGTTCACATCCCAGCCCACCTCAAGGTGTCACATCACGGATGAGGAAGGAGAAGAAGAAGAAGAAGAAAAGAAAAGAAAAGAAGAGAAAGACTGCAATACAAAACAGAAACACAGACGAACAAGACCAGGGAGCGTGTCGTACCATTGAGCCACTTGCTGCGGTCTCGGAGGGTCCTGACGAAGCGGACCTCCAGGGACTGGTTGAGGTGGTAGAGGTTGGGCCTGAGGATGATGGGGTCGGCCTTGATGAAGTCCGTCACCCCTCCGGCGTACAGCGCGGGGATCCCTCCCGGATTGCCGTGCTCTGAACCACACACAAGACACACGTTCAGCTGGGGGGTGGGGTGGGGGAGGACGGACAGGGGTTTGTTTGGAAATGTTGATGGACAGGTTGATGAGGACGAAAGGAAGAAGAGAAGGACTGAAGGGGAAAAAAAAAGAAAGAAAGGAAGGAAAATACCCCTTCCTTCCAAATTATTTTCCCCAAGTGCTGCTCTCTCTCTCTCTCTCTCTCTCTCTCTCTCTCTCTCTCTCGCTCTCTCTCTTGTCTCAGTCTCTCTCTGTGTCTCTGTCTCTCTTCTCATCTCTCTTTGTCCATTCTATAAAGATTTAAGAGATAAATACACTTTGCCTCATCCTAGAAATGTTCAAGTGTCATTGCTTCTTTACTGCAAAATAAAAAGGAGAATTGTAACTCGCCCTGCAGCTATGTTCATTTTTAAAGCACTAAAACGAAGAGAACTGCTATCAGTTACTACACAAATACCAGAGTAATTTCAGGGAGAACATTTTGTTATGCACATATTTTCTTTCATAATTTTCACTGTATGCGCCGAGCGCGCGTGTGTTCTACTTTTGTTCTTAACCTTTTTGCAGATAGGTTGGTGGCCTTTGCAATTAAAGTATTTGAGTTTGAGTTTGAGTTTCTCTCTCTCTCACATACACACAGACACACACAGACCACACGGACACACACACACACACACACACACACCACACACACACACACACACACGCACACACACACACACACACACACACACACACACCACATGACATGCGTTTCGTGAAACGGAGGGAAGGGAAGAAGCAGAGACTGAAGAGGAGAAAGGAAGACAGGAATGAAGGAAGGAACGTACGCATGAAAACATGCATCTAATAAAACTCGTGTCTGTATTTATTTCTTTAATTGACTGAGCAACACAACAGCAGTCCTGTTGTCAGCGGGCCCTTGATCCTAGAACGTGGAGCTGGTTCTTCATTAACACATTTCTCCATTAATTCATATACACGACTGACCAACAAGAATGGCGGTGATGTCGTGGCAGATTCATTGTGACAAGTGCGCATAGCATCCTCCGAGTCCTCCACCAGAATGCAGAACTCAAAATATGGGGCCGGAATGGCTAGCTCAGTTGGTAGGGCACCGGACTCGTAATCATAGTAATTCTGGAGTTGTGGGTTCGAATCACTGACGGACCGTTTCGGTACAAGTGGATTTTTTTTTTCTCTCTCTGAATTAACATTGGTTCTGAGTCCACTTCCCGAAAAGTCCTTTGAATGAGACTATAAACCGAGATCCCGCATAACATCTTGCACACTCGTAAAATCCTATCATCAACTTTAGGAAGAGAAGGCCACCTGGGCCGTTGGTATGGATGACACTTACACATAGCACGCACCCTGCGTGACTAACGGAAGAAAAGTGAGTGGCTGATGTTGACTGCATGACACGGGAAACGACTGAAAGAAGCACGCAGCTCTTCAGTCGGCGATACCTAGATAGGCAGCCCGTTGTGTACACGTGACTTTGGATTGTAAAGTGCGAAGACCTTGGTCCCTGACCAAGGATTTGCGCTTTATAATAATAATATTGATGATGATGATCATCATCATAATGATGATGATGATAATAATAATAATAACAATAAAGAAGAAGAAGAACTACAACAACAACAATAACAACATTCATCACTATCATCATCATCATCACAACTTGACTGTCTGTCTGTCAATCTGTCTGTCTGTCTCTCTGTCTGTCTGTCTCTGTCCTGTCTCTCTGTCACTGACCAACAAGAATGGCGGTGGTGTTGTCGGCCGGGTCATAGGGACAGATACCCACGGCGTCCTCCGAGTCCTCCACCAGAATATGGAACCTGCGGTTCTCCAGCTGAAAACAGCACACCACACAACACCACATCGTCAGGTGGACTACGGTCAAGGTGCAACTTGCTTTGAAAAGGAATATGGAGAGGAGAGAGAGAGAGAGAGAGAGAGAGAGAGAGAGAGAGGGGACAGACAGGAGAGAGAGGAGAGGGACAGACAGGCAAACAGAGAGAGAGAAAGAGAGAGAGAGAGACAGACAGAAGAGAGAGAGACAGACAGACAGACAGAAGACGACAGACAGAGCAAACAGAGAGAGAAAGAGAGAGTCATTGAGATGGCGGCAGAAGGGAGGGGTGAAGGTGGAGGAGGTTGAGTGGTGGGAGAGAAGAGGCAGAGAGAGAGAGAGAGAGAGAGATGATGAGGAGAGAGAGAGAGAGAGAGAGAAGAGAAGAGAGAGAGAGAAGAAAACAGTAACTAATATTACAGTGTACTGTTTCTAAGAACAAAGTACATTTCTCAGTTTGATTTTTTTCTTTGAAGCGTGAGAGTACGTGAGGAGTGATCTCTGTGGTCTGCGGGTTCATGCATTGGCGTGGTTTCAGAGGGGATTAGGGTGACAGAGGGCCATGAAATATGGCAGGCACCTACCAGGCCCGGAGGAGACACTCACCCTGAGCTGGTAGGCCACTGGTCGGTAGGCCCCGGTGCCGCACATGTAGAAGGTGTTGGGGACACTGCTGTTCCGGACCAACACCCGGATGTTGTTCTGACAGTCTGGGAACTACAGACAGACAGACAGACAGTGTCACACACACACACACACACACACACACACACACACACACACACACACAGAGATAGGCAAGCGCATGCGCACGTACACACACACGTACGCACGCACACACACACACACACACACACACACACACACACACACACACACACACACACAATTTCTGTTGCCTGTTCCGTGTCTTGTTTGGTTTTTAACCATTTCCTGGCACTTATACATACGAAAATATTTGATGTAGATATTCGGAGTCCGAAATCATCCACACAAATGTAAAAGTGACCTTACACTAAGTGGACCAGCACACCAACTTCGCGAGTTCGGATCCGTGTACATCCGAAATGTAAAAATTAGCACGATTTGTCATGTTGTCATTCTGGTGGTGTGGTTGTGGTGGTTGCTTGTTGTCATTCTGGTGGTGTGGTTGTAGTGGATGATAGTTGTTATTCTGGTGGTGTGGTTGTAGTGGATGCTAGTTGTCATTCTGGTGGTGTGGTTGCTGTGGATGATAGTTGTCATTCTGGTGGTGTGGTTGCTGTGGATGATAGTTGTCATTCTGGTGGTGTGGTTGCTGTGGATGATAGTTGTCATTCTGGTGGTGTGGTTGCTGTGGATGATAGTTGTCATTCTGGTGGTGTGGTTCCAGTGGATGATATTCTGTCATTCTGATGGTGTGGTTGCAGTGGATGATAGATCCCCTTCTCCGACTCTTCAAAGATTTGTCCTCCACGTCCACCCCATCACCGTTGGTGGGCGTAGACGTTGAACCTGAACCTAACTAACTACACTGCCGAACTGAACGTGCCATCGCTCTGGTGGGGAAGGGGTAGGAGGGCAGTGTTAGGTCCTCCTCCTCTGTCCCTGCTCTCATGGGAAAAGTCAGCCTGAGAATGTGTGAACTGGATGTGAGGTCAGACCAGGTCATGTACGTACATCTTTCTTGCCCTGGATGCGGCAGCGGTAGGTGCTGTGGGAGGTGGCGTTGAACTCCTGTCTGAAGCGCTGCAACACAGTAACACAAGCACCGTGGAACGGTCAGGTGCGAGCACAATGACGGGACACCTGTCCACAGCCATTCACACGGTCACGGCACGACTGATCACACTGGAGTCCACGGTACAAAGTGAGGGACGGGAGAAGAGGGAGAAAAGGGGTGTGTGTGTGTGTGTGTGTGTGTGTGTGTGTGTGTGTGTGTGTGTGTGTGCGTGCGTGTGTGTGTGTGTGGTGTGTGTCGGTGTGTGTGTGTGTGTGTGTGTGTGTGTGGTGGTGTGGTGTGTGTGTGTGTGTGTGTGTGTGTGTGTGGTGTGTGGTGCGTGCGTGCGTGTGTGTGTGTGTGTGTGTGTGTGTGTGTGTGGTGGAGTGGGTTGCAACCATACATGCACGCGCATGCACGTACGATGCAAACTCAAACGCACGCACGCACGCGCGCGCGCGCGGGGACACACACACACACACACACCACATCACACGTGAATATAGCTCTCTCTCTTTCCACCTTTCTCACTCTCCTGTCTCCCCCCCCCCCCCGTAACCCCCCCCCCCCACACACACACACACACATACACAGTACCGCCCTTGCAGAACAATAATGAAAGCCACGCTCAAGCAAGCCCCAAGTAAAGCACGACCGAACAAAACCATAGATCCCCCTCCCATTTACCTCTCCCCTCCTACCCCCCTTCGTTCTTCACTCCCCCCCCCTTTCCCTCCACCCTCTCCCCCCCTACTCTAAGCACATACCACCTTTCCCAGGCCTCTATTCAAGGTGAAGCGCATACCGGCACACCCTGCAAAGCCGCCCCCCCCGTCCCCCCTCCGCCGACACAGTGTCTGAAGATCTCCCTACAATGAGACCTGCGCTGTCAAACCCCTTCAAACCCAAACCCTTTCCCTTCACCTGCCATTTGCCGCCCTGGCGCACTGCCACAATCACCAACCATCACTTTAAAAAAAAAAAAAAGCATCTTAGGAGGTATTAGGGCGCTAGCCATTCAGCGGAGGCCCTTATCTCTTCAAGTGCTATGGCTTACTGAAGTTGTGAACGGTATTATTTATTGTTCGTGTCTGGGTATGGTGTCCGATGTTGTTTTTTTTTTCTTCTTCTTCTTCTTGGAAATGGAATGTCAAAATATGCTGATCCTCGCAAAACCGAAATAGCCTTCTAGGTAACTTTTCCCAGATTAAATTTTCAGTTTCTGTTAACTTGGTTTAAATGCATGCTATTTCCACTTTGCAATCACATAGTTTTACAATCAATGTGAAAATTGAACAACAAGCTAGTGCCTATAATGTGTTCAAAATTCTGTTGGTTTGTTGTTGTTGTTGTTGTTTTTTAAGATACGTAGCATAACTGATGGGGGTAAAACAGAATTGAAAGGTATAAGAATTAAGAATTAGGGCCATACTGATCTTTGGAATGACTTGTTTTGTTCATTTTTCGGTGTGCTTATCACCCAGAACATTTCTCTTTGAACATTTGTGGGAGAGAAATGCTGACACACCTACCCCCCACCCCCCACCCCGTCCTCCTCCACTGATGCTGACGAGATCGTTGAGTGAGGGCCTGTATGCTCCTCGTGGTGGGATGGGGCACTGTTACCGCACAAAATGTCACCACTGCACAAAATGTCACAATGACATTTTGTGCATTATTCACTGCACAAATTGTCAAAATTTGCACAAAAATGTCACAATGGTGATAATCTGTGCATCTGTATGCCTTTTTTGAAATCACTGCTTCAGAAATTGTCACAAGCTCTCTCTCTTATCTGTGTGGGTTGGGCATGTGTGGGTGGGTGGATGGATGGGTGGATATACTCTCTGATGTCCACGTATTTTTTTTGCGTTTTTCAATTTGGCTTGCAATTCATAATTTTCAATTTTATAAATAATATATACTTTTAGTCTGTATTCACTGCACATGTTTACGAGGTGACAGTCCAGACGAGATGGCCCACGTTGGTTGATGAGGCTAATAGAAACAACACGATTTGTCTTGATTCGCATGCTCATCTCTAATGCACTTTGTTAGTCTTGAGCAATTGTTCTCATATACATCCGTACTATGCATAGTATGTATGTAATTTTCACATGTGTTTATAATTGTCCATTTTTCTTATACAAGTTTTGGATACATTTTGCTGTTGGGTTTTTTTTTTTCCATTTAGAGAGCACGGATTTTGTTTATTCTTCTGTCAGGGGAGCAAAACTGACAGAGGCTGTGACATTTTGTGCAAGAATGAATTCAAAAATGGGACATAGGTGCACAAATTGTCACTACTGCGAGTTGTGACATTTTGTGCATTCCTTCACAGCACAAAATGTCACAATTGCAAGAGTGAATTAAAAAATGGGGCATAGGTACACAAATTGTTACTACTGCGAGTTGCGCCATTTTGCGCGGTAACAGGGCACCGATGTCTGTTTTGTCCTGTTTCCCACGGGACAGCATAAAGCTGACTTGAGGGGAGCAACGGCACCTTGTAATGCACTGTCTGTTGCTCGCCTACCAGTCTGTACACCATAAGAGGTCCAGCAGTCAAAGATTTAAAACCGAAAGCCTCTGTGGTTCGCTAGATGTCAAAACTATTACCCTATCGCCACTAGCTATCGCTGCTTGGCCTATAACATCTTTCCTTTTGGAAGCAATTCTCTCAATAGCCTATTACGGTCAAGGTTGTTCTTCTGTCAACATTTCCAAGTGAATCATTCGCATCGCTGGAATTAAAACAGAAAAGGAACATAAAAGTAAGCCTTTCTATAGTATGATTTTTCAGCGCTCCATTTGCACAGAAACTGTTAAAAAAGAAAAAAAATACAAGGTGCGGGCCATACGGTCACACACTTGAAGGATATCCATCAAGCACAGACCGGGACCTAATCGCTCACTGGGTGTTCAGTCCAAGCACCTAAGATGGCCACACAGCCAGCCAGCCAGAACTGAGCCATCATCTGTTCTATGACGTAGCCGAGTGAAGTACACCGCTCCCTGTCCGATCGTCATGGAACTGGGCACCAGCTGTGCTCTCCTGCTATTTCACATGACGTATGTCATTTCTGATCATTATGGGTTCTTAAAAATGTGGCTGAGCTGTCAGTCTGGTGCTGTTGTTACTCTGCCATTGCTTTGAGGGGCTGCTGCTACTGCTGTTACTACCACTGCTGCTGCTTCTGTTGATGCTGCGGCTGTTACTGTTTCTACTATGGCTGCTGCTGTCACTACTGCTACTCCTACTACTACTGCTGCTGCTGCTACTACTGCCGCCGTTGCTGCTGCCGCTGCTGCAGCTGTTATCCCCAGTACTACGGCTGCTGCTCCATTACTGTAATACTGCTGCTGCTGCTGCTGCCTTCTGCTGCTACTACTGCTGCCGTTGCTGCTGCCGCTGCTGCTGCTGCTGCCACTACTGCTGCCGTTGCTGCTGCCGCTGCTGCTGTAGCTGTTATCCCCACTACAACGGCTGCTGCTGCCATCACTGTTATACTGCTGCTGCTACTACTACTGCTGCTGCGGCTGCAATCACTGCTGCTGCTGCTACTTTTAATGACACTGACATACAACCACTACTACTGCTGCT
>CM065722.1:56866850-56871850 GCA_033310375.1 Conus canariensis | reverse complement strand
TGCGCGCCGGAAGTCAATCAGTGACGTCATTAGCACGTGGTTCTCACGCACTTGTCGAGGCGCTCATTCACAGCGCTGGCAGTCAGGTTGCCTGGCACGAACGTCTAGCTCATTACGGGGAATATGGCGCAGGCCGGGCACTGAAGCACTTGGCAGCAGGAACGGAAGTGGGGATTTTCTGGTGTTGACCTGAGAGCTGTGTTCCGTCAGCACTGATTTGTACTGCTTTGTAGTTTTCTTGACGTCTACCTACGTTTCCTATTCTCTCCAGCGTTTCCCCCCACAATTGTCAGCTTCCATTACAGACTTGATTCTCAGGGTGTGTTCTTGCTTAGCATGCACTTCTTTAGTTCCTGCTGTGGGTCATTCTTTAGCATTCAGCTTTGTTCCTTTCGTCGCATTCCTTTGGCAAATTTTGGATCAGTTTCTGAATCTGTGATTAAGAAAGTTATACAAAAATATTTTTTGTCACGAAAAGTTGTGACCTGGATCCACTTCTCTTCTTCGCTGCTTGCTGAATTTCTGTCACAGGGCTGGGTGGAAAAAAAGCATGCGCAATTTGCTTATCTCATTACCCTGATAAAATAAAATTTCGTTCGTTCGTTCTGGAAGGGTTGGATACCATGTTTTTCCTGCAACAGTGAATGGTTCTCCTATTTCTGGTTGTTTTCCATCTGACTTTAAATTTGTAAGCATTAAACCCCTGTTGAAAAAAACCGCGTTGGAATGCTGAAAACATGGGGAAAAAAAGCCATGTTTCAAGCTTACCTTTCCACCCTAAGATCATTGAGAAGACAGTAATCTTCAGCTTTCTGATCATCCCCTTCCCTTGCTACTTCTTTCTTTTTTCTTTTTTTTTTTTTTTGTCTTTCCAGGTTTTTTCCCTAGTTTTCCTACATATCCTGTTCTCCCCCTCCTTTTCCTATTCCCATTTCCCGTGTTCTCCCACTTTTCCAGTATTCTCCCACTGTTCTGCCTTTCTTTTGACTGTTTTTGTTTTGCATTTTTCCTACTTCCCTCCCCCCCCCCCCCCCCTACCTTTCCTTCGAATTCCCCGCCTACTTTGTTACTTTCTCCTGCTTATTGCATGTTTTCTTCGGTTTTTTTTTTTTTTTTTTTGCTCCATTTTTACTCCTTTCCGGTTTCTTTTTTTACCCGTTCTTTCTTATCTAACTTCTTTTCCTTTGTGGGTGATAGAGGACAAGTAAGTACAGTAGAAGAAATATAGGAGAAGGGAGAGGAAAAGGCGGAGGACCCCAAATAAAAAAGACAAAACAAAAACAAAAAAAACAATAAAAACGGAAAACAAAATGCAGAAAAAGGTAGAAAATGAGGAACATGAATTTAAAACAACAATTAAAAAAAGAAGGAAAGATAGTATAGAATATAAAGATCAGAAATACGTAGAACAAAAGAAAAGGTAGGAAAAAATAGGAGAGGTCGAAAATGGAGGAAAAATAGTAAGGCAGAAAGTGTACAAAAGACAGGAAAGTCGAACAGTAGGGAAGTAGGATAGGCAGACGAGGCAGGACACTAGGAAAAGATGGGAAAACTGGACAGCAGGACGAGGCAGGACCACTAGAAAAGATGGGGAAAACTGGGACAGGCAGGACGAGGCAGGACCACTAGGAAAAGATGGGGAAAACTGGACAGCAGGAGAGACAGGCCATAGGAAAAGATGGAAAACTGACAGGCAGGACAGACAGACCACTAGAAAAGATGGGAAAACTGGGACAGGCAGGACGAGGCAGACCACTAGGAAAAGATGGGGAAAACTGGGACAGGCAGACGAGGCAGGACCACTAGGAAAAGATGGGGAAAACTGGGACAGAGGACGAGGCAGGACACTAGAAAAGATGGGAAAACTGGACAGGCAGACGAGGCAGGACCACTAGGAAAAGATGGGGAAAACTGGACAGGCAGGGAGAGACAGGGCCACTAGGAAAAGATGGGGAAAACTGGGACAGGCAGGACGAGGCAGGACCATTAGGAAAAGATGGGGAAAACTGGGACAGGCAGGGAGAGACAGGACCACTAGGAAAAGATGGGGAAAACTGGGACAGGACAGGACGAGGCAGGACCACTAGGAAAAGATGGGGAAAACTGGGACAGGCAGGGAGAGACAGGCCACTAGGAAAAGATGGGGAAAACTGGGACAGGCAGGACGAGGCAGGACCACTAGGAAAAGATGGGGAAAACTGGGACAAGCAGGGCCACTAGGAAAAGATGGGGAAAACTGGGACAGGCAGGACGAGGCAGAACCACTAGGAAAAGATGGGGAAAACTGGGACAGGCAGGAGAAGACAGGGCCACTAGGAAAAGATGGGGAAAACTGGGACAGGCAGGGAGAGACAGGACCAATAGGAAAAGATGGGGAAAACTGGGACAGGCAGGACGAGCAGGACCACTAGGAAAAGATGGGGAAAACTGGGACAGGCAGGACGAGGCAGGACCACTAGGAAAAGATGGGGAAAACTGGGACAGGCAGGAGAGACAGGACCACTAGGAAAAGATGGGGAAAACTGGGACAGGCAGGGAGAGACAGGACCACTAGGAAAAGATGGGGAAAACTGGGACAGGCAGGACGAGGCAGGACCACTAGGAAAAGATGAGGAAAACTGGGACAGGCAAGGGAGAGACAGGACCACTAGGAAAAGATGGGGAAAACTGGGACAGGCAGGACGAGACAGGACCACTAGGAAAAGATGGGGAAAACTGGGACAGGCAGGACGAGACAGGACCACTAGGAAAAGATGGGGAAAACTGGGACAGGCAGGACGAGACAGGACCACTAGGAAAAGATGGGGAAAACTGGGACAGGCAGGACGAGGCAGGACCACTAGGAAAAGATGGGGAAACTGGGACAGGCAGGGAGAGACGGACCACTAGGAAAAGATGGGGAAAACTGGGACAGGCAGGACGAGAGCAGGACCACTAGGAAAAGATGGGGAAAACTGGGACAGGCAGGACGAGGCAGGACCACTAGGAAAAGATGGGGAAAACTGGGACAGGCAGGACGAGGCAGGACCACTAGGAAAAGATGGGGAAAACTGGGACAGGCAGGACGAGGCAGGACCACTAGGAAAAGATGGGGAAAACTGGGACAGGCAGGGAGAGACCGGACCACTAGGAAAAGATGGGGAAAACTGGGACAGGCAGGGAGAGACAGGACCACTAGGAAAAGATGGGGAAAACTGGGACAGGCAGGGAGAGCAGGACCACTAGGAAAAGATGGGGAAAACTGGGACAGGCAGGACGAGGCAGGACCATTAGGAAAAGATGGGGAAAACTGGGACAGGCAGGGAGAGACAGACCACTAGGAAAAGATGGGGAAAACTGGGACAGGCAGGGAGAGACAAGACCACTAGGAAAAGATGGGGAAAACTGGGACAGGCAGGGAGAGACAAGACCACTAGGAAAAGATGGGGAAAACTGGGACAGGCAGGGAGAGACACGACCACTAGGAAAAGATGGGGAAAACTGGGACAGGCAGGGAGAGACACGACCACTAGGAAAGATGGGGAAAACTGGGACAGGCAGGGAGAGACAGGACCACTGGGAAAAGATGGGGAAAACTGGGACAGGCAGGAACTGATTGTGAAAAAAGGGCAAGAAAAGGTACTAAAACGTGGGGAAAGACAGGAAAAGGAAGGGAAAGTAGGCGATGTATTATGTATGTATGGGGGCCGGAATAACTCAGCTGGTACAGCGCCGGACCTGTAAATCTTGGTGCTCCTGGGGTTGCGGGGTCGAATCTCCGCCGGGCCGTTTCTGTACAGGGGGATTTTTACCCTCGGAGTTGACATTGGTTCCGACTCCATTTCCCATACAGTCCTTCGGGTGAGACTATAAACCGAGGTTCCGTGTGTGAACGCACGCATAACATCTTGCACACACGTAAAATCCCATCACCAAGTTTCGGAAGAGAAGGCCAGTTTGGCCGTTGGTATGGATGACACGTTACACATAGCACGCACCCTGCCGTGAGAAATGGAAAGAATGAAGAAAGTAAGGAAATTGAGTAAACGATATTGAACGATATTGACTGGATGACACGGGGAAACGACTAAATGAAGCACCAGCTGGCACCTCTTCAGTCGGCATTACCCAGGTAGGCAGCCCGTTGTGTAAACGAGTGTGGATTGTAAAGCGCTTACAGCTTGGGTCTCTAACCGGGGATAGACGCTAATAAGTATCCATAATGATAATAAAAATAAAAATAATGTATTAAAACGATGGAAAAGTAGAAAGGGAAAAGGAAAGAGAGGGGAAAGGGGGAACTGTGTCAAAAGGTAGGAAAAAAAAGGGTGGGAATATGAAAGGCAGGAAAACAAAAGGGAAATTGTAAAAAAAAAAAAAGCTAGGGAATTTAGAGAAAAACAAAAAAAAATTTTTAAAAAAAAAAAATAGAGATAGTCTGAAGGGGCAAAGTAAATGGCGTCTATCTCCCGACACTGTAATTCCCTTCCCCTCCATCAAGTGGCCATATCAATGTGACAACGCTGAGTGGAGAGAGGGACTCGACCCGAGAGAAGGGTCGGGGCCCAAAAAGGTTGCAGCTCTTTATTGTGTTTTTTAAAGGGTGTGGGAGACGATAAGAGTGTCCCTGAGTCTGTGGTTTTTGTGTGTTGGGGTTGTGGTGTGTGGTGTGCTGCGTGCGTGCGTTGTGGTGGTTTTTGTGTGTTTTTGTGTGTGTGGTTGTGTGTTATGTGTGTGTGTGCGCATGCTTGAGGTGTATTGTGTGTGTGGTGTATGAAGTATGCTGCGCGCGCGGCGTTGTGAGTGTGTGTGCGTGGTGTGGTGTGTGTGTGTTGTGGGTGTGTGGGGTTGGTGTGGGGTTGTGTGTGTTGTGTGGGGGGGTGTGTGTGTATGTGCGCGCGCGCGCGCGCGTGCTGCAGGTGTGTGTGTATGTGTTGAGAGAGAGGACCACACACAACAACACACACAACCCAACAGGACAAACGAAAGGTTGGGAGGGGAAAAAAGGGGGGGGGGGGGGG
>CM065722.1:56856888-56861888 GCA_033310375.1 Conus canariensis | reverse complement strand
TTTGTTTTGAGCCCCGGTGTCGCCTTGGCATTTGAACCTCGTTCAGCCAAGAGAGCTTTTCCCTAGGAGTGCTGCTGTGTGCTACGATCGTCGTTCAGCTAATACATTTCCGTAGGGTGCTAAGTTGTAGTATAACTTTCCATTAAAACCAATATTACTATTTGCTACTTAATGCTACGTTTGTACCGTGTTTGTCATTTATTCAATGCTAAATTTTACGACTAATTGCTCCTTTTTACTTCGTCATTCAGATCTAGTTGCAAAGCGAGAGGACTGCAGGCGGAAATCTAAACAAATCTTAAATAAATGTTAGCGAACCGCCCAGAGAACGTGGACAAACGAGTCACAAGACGAAACACATATGTTTCGTCTTGTGACTCGTTTGTCCACGTTCTCTGGGCGGTTCGCTAACATTTATTTAAGATTCGTCATTCAGGCAATATAACTTTCGATTATCTTTTCTTATACAGTGTTAGTTTTCTACTATGCCGTTCAGAGATGAGATCTAGTAGCATCGGCAAGTTATATAACGTGAATGTCAAGACAGGGCAAGATAAATTTATTTTTATACTGCTTGGTATTAGAAAAGGCATGTAACATTGGCAAATATAAGGCAATAAAAACATATAATCAAACCAGACAACAACAGTTAACAACTAAACATATATCGAACCAGACAACAACAGTTAAAAGCCATAAACAACACAACTATTTTAGCTTGTGGCTAGATGTTAAACATACGATACGTGCGTTTTCCTTCGTGGATTTGATGTTGTTTTAGTTGTTTGTTGAACGTATATAAAGTTTGAGAATACACAGTGTATGTATGAGGGTAGTCATTACTTTTGGTGTTCAACAAACGAATGTTCCAAGTAAACACTTAGGAAGGGAAAGAAAAACAGGCAAAAAAAAAAACTCTGCTGCCTGAAGGAACATCTGGCACAAGAGTTACACTGGGAGGTGGAAGTGTTTTGGCATCATCATTCAGGTTGTGTTGTCTGCAATCAAAATAAGGCTTTACACGATCAAAATGACTCCCTTGTTCAAAAATTGTTTTACAAAGTGGACATCTTATACTACCTAAGAACAAAACCAGCAGACGTGGTATCTGATCATCTTGGTAGCAGGCCAGCCGACCAGGAAGGCCCGCCAGAGCCGCCAGAAAGTTCCACAATCAGAATAATGTACAAAACAAAATCCCCAGGCAGAAACCGAAGATAAATCAAGTCTCGTAACTGAAACACAAATCCAACACAAAGTTGATCACAGCAACGGTTTCCGTCAGATCAGATGTAAAACACAGCAACAACAGGGGAAACACGGTAATAAAGGAATCAAAGGGCGGGCATAAAGAAACAGACCTCACAATGACGCTTTTGGTCGAAGACGATGGGTTTCCTCGTGCGCAAGATCCTTTTCCTCCTTCCTCCGCTCCCCCCCCCCCTCCCTCCCTCTATCCACTTCTTCCACCCTATCCCTTCCTACCCCGCCCTCCCACTAGCAGATTCTGTTTTGATTTCCCTCATTTGCTTCGGCTTGTTTCTTTTCTTTTCATCTTCTCTCTCTCTCTCCATCTTCTGTGAACTTGAGTGTTCCTTTTCTGTTCACAGGTTGCAGGGCTGTCTTTGAAGATGCCAGAGAGGCCTGTCACACTGTGAATTACGCCATCTGTTTCTCTCCCCCCCCCCCCCCCCCCCCCCCCCAAGAAATCCCTGGGAATCACAATCACGGCCGCCCCATAAAAATCAGCTCTTCTCGTTTCCAGGTCCTTTAACAAGCAAACCGGAACATTTCTATGCCCCCCCCCCCTCCGCCCTGGCTCCTTCCGCCCCCCCCCCCCCCCCACCCTCTCCTTCCCTTCCACTCAAATTAATTATCAGGAAGTCTGGAAGTGTTCATTTGAAGTGGGCGTTTTCTACATTGGAGAGCATCACAGTGTTTTTTTTCCCTGAACTGAGGCAGTGCGTTAGGGAGAGAGAGAGAGAGAGAGAGAGAGAGAGAGAGAGAGAGAGAGAGAGAGAGAGAGAGAGAGAGAGAGAGAGATTAGAATTCCGAACCATCTTCATGAAGGATTGAGACTGTAGGTGTAGGTTATACATCCAATCTGTCACAGAGAGAGAGAGAGAAGAGAGAGAGAGAGAGAGAGAGAGAGAGGAGAGAGAGGAGGAGGGTGTGGGGGATGAGTCTGCATTTCCGCCACGTAAAAGTAAACATAATCTAGAGATCTTATGATCCGGATCCATTTTGTACCATCCATCTTCTCGTCCGTCACCTTCTCCTCAGCCACAGTAAACAACTGTGCTGCGCTGCAAGCACTGATTTGTGCTCTAACAGTGTATCGTCATCACCTATACACAGCCTGCTGCACTTGTAACCCTCATATAGCGCCACCCATTTTTCTTTTTTTTCTTTTTTTTTCACTTCCGTACGTTTCTGTTTGACAATCAAAGTGGATTTTTCTTCAAAACTTTGCTTGCATTGTGGTGATCCTTTTTTTTTTTTTTTTTTTTTGAAGTGCGCTCAGTGCAAGCCGCCTAATTCAACAGGTCAACACTCACACCACAACTCTATGAGCGGAGAGGGGTGTAAATTATACACACACACACACACACACACCACACGCACCACGCACCACCACGCACGCACACACACACACACACACACACACGCACACACACACACACACACACCACACACACACACACACACACACACACACACACACACACACACACCCTAACAAATGTGAGATTCGACCCATGGACCGCGCATCTTCTCGATTCCGAGGCGAATGATCTAAGTAATTCCCAGGGCCTGCCCCCCACTCCCTGCCAGCCCTTCCCACAGTGGATTCTGTTCGTTCCTCACGTTTAACCTTGCCTTTGATCATTGACCTTGGCTCCCCATGTGTCTAGATGACTCCCCTCCCCCCCTCCCCGCCACCCCGTTTTCTCTCGTCCCACTGCCTCAACCAATCCCCATCGCAAGACTCCTTTCAGGTCGATGGCCTGTTACAATGGGAGGGACTGAGGAGGGGGTGGGGGATTGAGAGGGTGAAGGAGGTGATGTGGGTGGGTAGGGTTCGCCATGGCTTGTCTGTGGATCCGCCAGGGTGTAAAGGGGGCTTGAAGTGGAGTGAGTGGCTTTCGTTGCTAGTTTGTTTCTGGTCTTTCTTTGTCTTCATTTGTGTGTCTTTCGCATTCTCTTCTTTTAGTCTTTCTTCATCTTGCTTTCCCTTTTCGCCTTTCTGTGTTCGACTTGTCTTATTTTCTTTCCCCTTGCTTTCTTCTCTCATCGTTTTCATCTTGTTTCTATTTCTTTTGTTTGTTTTTTCTGTTCTTTCTCTTCTGATTTTTTTTCTTCTTTTTTTCTTCCTTCACGTTTTTTATTTCTTTTCTGTGTGTTTTCTTCTTCTTCTTCTTCTTCTTCTTTCTTCTTCTTCTTCTTCTTCTTCTTTTTCTGTGCTCAAGTTCGTCTTTCTTTATCTGTTCAGCGCTTTTCATCCGTTCTCTTTCTTTCTTCCTTTTTTCTTGCCTTGTTACTCTCTCCCGTTGTCTCTGTCACGTCACTAGCCGATTAGCACCGATTAGCACGTGCATGACTGGAAACGGAAGGAAGTCAGGAGATGCAACGGAGGGATGGCGGGATGCTGTGCACGGATAAAGCGTTTTGCCATCGTCAGGCCTGCCCAAGCACTTTCTTCCTGTTTGACCTCAGCGGGTCTGGCATGACGGCCTCAGCATATGTGGGCAGTGTGCTTGATAGACAGGGGGACAGAACGAGACGTCACTGCGAGGGCAGGCACTGCACGCGTGCCTTTGTCACGCTGAGAAAACGGATCACCAAGCAAACAAAAGCATGTGGACCTCTAGGGAAATCAACACAGCCATAGAAATACGCATCGTCAAAGGTCAGACGGGTTTTGCTGTACGGCTCTGAAACGTGGGGACGGACCAAAGACACGCAGCAGAGGATACAGACATTTACTGACGTCTGTCGGAGGCTCATTGCTAACATCCCTGGCCAGAGTCAGCAACAGAGAGTTGTGGCGAAGGACGGGACATGGCAAGATACCACACAGAAAGTGAGGCTGGGCAGAAGACAGCCTTCAGAACCCAGCACCTGACAACATCCTGCATCAGAACCCAGCATCTGACAGCATCCTCCAGGCAGAAAGTGGGGCTGGGCAGAACACAGCCTTCAGAACCCAGCATCTGACAACATCCTCCAGGCTCTGACCCCGGACCCTGCAAAGGAGAGGGGAAAGGGACTGACCCAGAAACAACCCGAGAACAGCTGAAAAGGGAGAGAACTATTTGGACAGAGGCAGGGAGAACAGCCTAGAAATACGTCCGCCAGAAAACCAGTGATGGCCTTAACCCCGTTGCGGACGAAAGTCCTCAGTAAGTGAGTTTCTACAATAGACACGACCACCAGCCGTCTGCGGTCGTTACCAAGAGAACAAAGAGCCTGAACAGCCTGCCAGATGAACGGAACGAAGGAGAGACGCTACGGACGCCACGCGTTTGAACCTTGAGGCCTTCCTCAGATGATGAAGATGAAAGTACCGGCGAAAAACAAAAGGAAAATAATACGAAGAAGGCGACGGCTTGGCTGCTTGGTGACTAAAGGTTTGGGTGGTTTGCAAATGAGAGGAAAGAGTCGTCTGTGCTTTCCTGTGGTGGTCCTACACGTCTGGCCAGCCACTAACATTTATTCTCTTGTTTCATCCCCCGACTGCAGTCAATCCACTTTGATCTACAGTCATTGGGAGTAAATGGGGCTCTGCGTGAGGTGAATGGCTTTCTTTGAGATTTGCTTTTTGTGGATACGGGGAGGGGCGGGGGGGGGGGGGGGGGGGGGAGGCCCATTTGTTTGCTTATTTCTTTTTCTTTCTTTTTTTCTCCCTTTCGTTTCTTTCTTTGTTTTTTTTTCCATTCCTTCTGGAATGTAAGTGACTAAGATTTTCCACAAATCCCAGACTCTTTCTTGTTTAATCT
>CM065722.1:56844388-56846888 GCA_033310375.1 Conus canariensis | reverse complement strand
CGAGTGTTTTGATGAAGTAGTAGTTTGGGAAGGTAAAGAAGTCAGTCATGCTGCAGTTGTTGTACCAGGAGCTGCTTTCATGATTTTCAACGAAAACGTTTTCTTGCATGTTGTCACTCTGGAACGCACGAAGACACACACACAAGCACGCACGTACGAACACAAGCACGCACGCACGAAAAACACACACCACACACACACACACACACACACACACCTACACACACATACACACACACAAGCACGCACGCACGAACACAAGCACGCACGCACGAACACACGCACACACACACACACATGCACGCACGCACGACACACACCACCACACACACACACACACACACACACACACACACACACATGGACGCAGGCACGAGCACACACACACACACACACACACACACACACACACACACACACACACACACACACACACAATCTCTCTCTCTCTCTCTCTCTCTCTCTCCCCTTCACACACACACACGCACACACACACACACACAGATACAGAGAGAGAGAGAGAGAGAGAGAGAGAGAGAGAGAGAGAAAACGAGAGAGAAGAATACTGACACTTATTAAGGTATACACTAAACTGAAAGACAGGCTGAGGGCTGTTGGACAGGCGTGAGTGAACAGGGACAGCAGAGCGCTTACAACTGCTGACGCCACAACCTGGGACTTTTCAGCCACTTTAATTATGGGGCCAACCGTCAACACACAGTTGAGTTGTGATAGAGTCTTTGCCTCCAGACGTCTAATCAATGGCGCTGGATCGTCGGAAATCCCAGGGACCCATTTTCTAAATCCCAGTGAAAATGGGAAGGTAATATTTTCCGAGAGTGGAATTTATCCACAAATCGTGACTCGGCTTTTTTTTTTTTTTGTATTTTACTTGTCCATTAAATGTTCCCGCTGACACGTCTCTCTCTCTCTCTCTCTCTCCTCTCTCTCTCTCTCTCTCTCTCTCTCTCTCTCTCTCTCCTCTCTCTCTCTCTCTGTGCGTGTGTGTGTGTGTGTCTGTGTGTTTGTAAGAGAGAGAGAAAGAGAAGGGGGAGGGCTAGGGGGAGTGTGTGTAGTACAAAGCGAGAGAGAGAGAGAGAGAGAGAGAGAGAGAGAGAGAGAGAGAGAATGTGTGTGTGAACGTGCGCGCGCTCATGTGCGTCCGTGTGTGTGTGTGTGTGTGTGTGTGTGGTGTGTGTGTGAGGGGGGGGGGGGGTTGGAACGATGCAGGCTCACCGATGGGAAGGGGGGAGGAGGGGGGAGGGAGGACACAGTTCATCTTCATCAATGGAAATGGTTATCAGGGGCAGACGAGGAGACGGGGAAGAGGATTGGAAAGGGGAGGGAGGGGGGGGGGGAAGCAGGGGAAGAGAGGAAGGGAGGGAGGGAGGGGGCTGACAGGGAAGATGGGGGGGGGGGGGGTGACAGTGGCCCCGGGGTAGAGAGTGATGGAGCGTCAACCGCAGTGGAGTGTGGGATAGCTCATCCGTCACGCTGATTGGACACGACACTTCGACACCCAGATGTCTGCCTGCCTGTCTGTCTGTCCGTGGGATGCCTCGTTATTCGTCTGTGGCATATCTGTCTGTCTGTCTGTGAGATATCTATCTGTTTGTGGGGGGGGGGTGTTTTTTTTTTTCCTGGTGAGAGGAAAGGGGGTAGGGTGGAGAAGGTGGGGCGAAGGAAGGAAGGAGGGCAAGAGAGAAGGAGGGAGGAGAGAGAGAGAGAGAGAAGGAGAGAGAGAGAGAGAGAGAGAGAGAGAACAAAATTTCTTCTGGGAGGGATCTCTGTTTCCTGTTCCTTTCTCTCTGTCTCTCTTTTCCCTGTGTGTCGTGTCGATCTGTCTCTTGTTGTTCGCCCCCCTCCCCCTTCCCCCCCCCCCCCCCCCCCCCCCCCCCCCCCCCCCCCCGCTTGTCTCTTTCTGTTTCTCTCCGTTTCTTTCTATCTTTCACTTTCTGTACGTCTGTCTCTGTACATTTTTGTCTGTCTATCTGTCGGCCTGTCTGTCTCTCTGTTTCTCCATCTGTCTGTCTGCCTGTCTTTTTCTGTCTGTCTGTTTGTCTGTCTCTCTCTCTCTTTTCTCTCTCTCTCTCTCTCTCTCTCTCTCTCTCTCTCTGTCTCGACTATTTCCTTGGTCTTCTGCTTGCCTTGTCTCTGTTGTTTCAGTCTTCACCCCCCCCCCCCGCCCCCCCCCCCCCCCCCCCCCCCCCCCCCCCCCTTGCTGTCTCACGGCCTGTCTGTCTGTCTGTCTGTTTCTGTCCATCTGTCTGCCTCTCTCTGTTACTGTCTGTCTGTCTGCTTCTCTCTGTTACTGTCTGTCTGTCTGCTTCTCTCTGTCACTATCTGTCTGTCTGCCTGTCTCTCTCTCTCTGTCGCTGTCTGTCGGTCTCTCTCATACATACACGCGCGCGCGCGCGCACACACACACACGCACACGCACACACACATTCACACACACACACACATTCACACACACACACACACACACACACACACACAC
>CM065722.1:56834564-56836788 GCA_033310375.1 Conus canariensis | reverse complement strand
CCTCCACCCCCTCCCCCCCCCCCCTCCCCCCTCCCCCCCCCCCCCCCCCCCCCCCCGCTTCGCTTGCCTCCCTCTCCCTGCCCCCCCCCCCACCCTCCCCGACCACCCTCCCCTTCTTCTTTCTCGATCTGTCACTACTGATCACCACTCCCACCCCTGCCATCACCTCCACCACCACCACCACCGTATTTACCACCACCACCACCACCACCGTATTTACCACCACCTTCACCACAACCTTGCCAATGCCAGACAGAGTCATCGCTACCACAACCAGTATTACGTTGCTTATAAGACAGGGCAACATGGTCGCATCCTTTTTTTTTCACCCCCCCCCCCTTCCCCTCCATCCTCCACCTTCATCCCTTCCCCCACCTCCCACCCATCCCTCCGTCTTCCCTCAACACCCCCTCCCCCACCCTACTCACTATTGCCCCATCTCCACTAACGGATTAAAGATAAGGTGGGGGTTGTTTACCCGGCGTTCTTTGGGGACCGGGGGGGGGGGGGGGGGTGGTTTACAAGGAGGTTGTTTCACGCTGTTGACGCCGGTCCCTCTTACCCAACGCGCCCAGCACTCCCAGCACTTTGTAACGGTGTAAATGCAGATCCCATGATAACCTGAGGTGTGGGGGTGATACTGGTGATATCTCTCTCTCTCTCTCTCTCTCTCCTCTCTCTCTCTCTCTCTTCTCTCACTCACTCTCTGTGTGTGGTGTGTGTGTGTGTGTGTGTGTGTGTGTGTGTGTGTGTGCGTGTGTGTGTGTTTACTTTCCCTGACAGGAATCCCACCCACAACAACATGCGCCTCACGATTGGGGGCACTAAGAGCCTGATGGAGAGCTTACAGGAACTTAAAGTTGGGGAAGAAGTGAGAACAGGGAATGGCAGACGAGAGGTTATCTTCAAATGTATTTTCTCTGGTTTCAAAAAGGAGTGACCGACAGTGGGCGGAAATAACAGAGCGGATACAGAATAACTTGGCCGCCAAATGAAGAAACAAACACGTGACAAACTAAACACAACGCGATCTTCTCCAGCGGGACGATTATCTTAGATGATGACTGTCTTGTCTGTTCGTCCGGTCAGTTTCATTGCTTTGAATGTTACTTGCTTGCATAAGACCCAAAGGTCGAAACGCGTTGCGTTTGTTCTGTAATTTGTTTGTTCCTTTATTTCAGGCCCAGTAATTCTATTTTTGCTCACGTGTTTTTACTTTTTTGTGTTCTTTTTCACTTAAAAAAAAAAAATTTTGAGGGGAAAGGCCCGATAGGGGGGTGTATGCAGGGAAAATGGAGAGCACTGGGGAGAAGAAGGCAGGTGGTGTGTTTGAGAGAGAGAGAGAGAGGGGGGGGGGAGCGAGAGAGAGAGAGAGAGAGAGTGAGGAGTAGAGAGAGAGAGAGGGGAGGGAGGAGAGAGAGAGAGAGAGAGAGAGAGAGAGAGAGATTGTTTTCCTTAAAAAACCTATCAGGAAGAGGTTTTCTCACTCCTTGTGTGTATGTGTATTACACATGTCTGTGTGTATGTGATTGAGTGTATGCATGTAGGTATGTATGTACGAATGTATGAACATTGTGTGGATGCACGTAAGTATGCATGTACCTATGTACGTATGATGTATGTATGTATGCATATAGTACTTCTCTCTGTCTGTCTGTCTATCTGTCTGTCTGTCTCTCTCTGTCTTTCTGTCTCTCTGTCTCTGTCTCTCTCTCTCTCTCTCTCTCTCTCCTCTCTCTCTCTCTCTCTCTCTCTCTCTCTCCTCCACGCCAGTAGATCCGTTTGCTGAAATACCAAAATACGTAACCTTTCACCCTACAACTTCCATTTTCCGCCATCATCAAAATGCACCCCTTTTTTTGGCCCCTCCTCCTCTTCTAATCAGAAGATTCGACAGCTAAACGAAACCACAAACCTATATCTCTCCGCCCACTCCATATCCTCCCCCTCCCCCTCCCCCCCCCCGTTCTCCTCCCTCTCCTCCTTCCAGAAGCATAGACGCAAGCAGAGCGATGGTTGGCCGATACCGGCCATTTTCCAGTCAGGCGATGCGGCACCGCGCGTTTCTCTCGGTCGGGCGATGACTCGCCCGATTTCTCCCGCTGCTATCCCCGCCACGGCCTACATGCGATGGTCACGATAATCTGGTCACCGCTCTGGGAAGAGTGCACACGGCTCCCGACAGCCTGAAGACGGATGCAAATAGGCGGTGGTTGAGTCTGAG
>CM065722.1:56827064-56829564 GCA_033310375.1 Conus canariensis | reverse complement strand
CGCCCTCCTAAGCATTCCTATCAAACTCCTAGAGGCCTCACGGCGGCCGCCATTGCGAGCGGAACTGCGCGCGCATCTCCTCGTTGATTGGTCAAAATGTGCATGCAACATTCTGGCCTGAATTCTACCGCCCAGTGGACCGGGAAATTGCGAAAAAAAAAGTATTCTCCTCTCTCCCCCCCCCCCCCCCCCCCCCTCCCGAAAATTTCCCAGTATAAGTTTCTCAGTGCCTGAAGACTAAATGCGGGCGAAACTGCTCGCGTAACTGGGGCCGCAACTGCAGGCGCAACGCGCAATGTTCGGAGCAGTTACGGTCTGAATTCCGTGCGAACATTCTGGCCAATCAACGAAGAGAGGCGCGTGCAGCTGCGACCGCATTCGGGCGTTTTGGCGTCCCATACGTCATTCTCTCTCATCCTCATTCGATGTCTTTCCATAAGATGATGAAGATGTTGGGTACAGATGCTTGTGTACCGTTCCTGGGAGAGTTGCGTGCCTTGGAGAACTTCTATGCATGCACCCCCCCCCCCCCCCAACCCCGCCCCTTACTATCTAATCATCTTCCTTTTTTGTTATTCTTTCTTTCTTTCTTCTTCCTTTCTTTCTTTCTTCCTTCCTTCTTTCCTTTTTTTTCTTCGTTCCTTCCTTTCTTTCTTTGTCTTCACCTAGATCTAACTGAAAAAAAAAAATCGCAAAAGGTTGAAGCCCGTTGCTTTTTTTAGCTTTGTGCGTTCATTTGGTGGCTCCGTCAACGCTTAGGAGAATGAAGGTTTATTGAAGAACGGAACATATACTGCAGCGTTACGGAAAGAACAAGGCCACATACAAATGAGCATGCAAACCAAGGTCCACAGTGACGCAGACAATGTAGGATGCAACACAGACGAACACAGTTTGGACAAATATGTCTTGTTCAGGCGTTACAAATAACCACATAACAATCACTAAAAAGGTGTACAAAAGCAACTCTCCAAAATCTGCGTCTGTATTCCTCTCTCTCTCTCTCTCTCTCTCTCTCTCTCTCTCTCTCTCCTTTCCCTTGTGTGTGTGTGTGTCTGTCTGTCTCTCTCTCTCTCTCTCTCTCTCTCTCTTCCCTTGTGTGTGTGTGTGTGTGTCTCTCTCTCTCTCTCTCTCTCTCTCTCTCTCTCTCTCTCTCTCTTCCCTTGTGTGTCTGTCTGTCTGTTTCTCTCTCTCTCTCTCTCTCTCTCTCTCTCTCTCTCTCTCTCTTCCCTTGAGTGTATGTGTCTGTTTGTCTCTCTCTCTCTCTCTCTCTCTCTCTCTCTCTCTCTCTTCTCTCTTCCCTTGTGTGTGTGTGTGTTCTCTCTCTCTCTCTCTCTCCTCTCTCTCTCTCTCGTGTGTGTGTGTGTGTGTGTGTGTGTGTGAGTGGGCGTGCGTGCGTGCGTGCGTGCGTGTATGTGTGCGTGCGTTGTGTGTGTGTGTGTGTGTGTGTGTGTGTGTGTGTACGTGAGCATGCGTCCATGCGTTCGTGCGTGCGCGCGAGCGCGCGTGTGTGTATGTGAGCGCACACACACGTCCGCCAAGATCACGCTGTAGGCACCCCAAGGAGTCATGAGGGTAAATTATCAACAGGCTGCCAGCCACACATCACAACCTTCACACCCATAGGCGTCATGCTATCAACCGTCAACCTTCACACCCATAGACGTCATCATATTAACCGTCAACCTTCACACCCATAGACGTCATCATACAAACCGTCAACCTTCACACCCATAGACGTCATCCTATCACCCTAACATCCATAGACTTCATCATGTAAACCATCAATCTTCACACCCATAGACTTCATCATGTAAACCATCAACCTTCACACCCATAGACGTCATCATGTAGATCTAAACCGTCACCCTTCACACCCATAGACGTCATCCTATCAACCGTCAACTTTCACACCCATAGACGTCATCCTATCAACCGTCAACCTTCACACCCATAGACGTCATCCTATCAACCGTCAACCTTCACACCCATAGACGTCATCCTATCAACCGTCAAGCTTCACACCCATAGACGTTATCCTATCAATCGTCAAGCTTCACACCCACACACGTCATCCTATCAACCGTCAAGCTTCACACCCATACACGTCATCCTATCAACCGTCAACCTTCACACCCATAGACGTCATCCTATCAACCGTCAACCTTCACACTCATAGACGTCATCATACAAACCGTCCACCTTCACACCCATAGACGTCATCCTATCAACCGTCAACCTTCACACTCATAGACGTCATCCTATCAACCGTCAATCTTCACACCCATAGACGTCATCCTATCAACCGTCAATCTTCACACCCATAGACGTCATCCTATCAACCGTCAATCTTCACACCCATAGACGTCATCCTATCAACCGTCAAGCTTCACACCCATAGACGTCAACCTATCAACCGTCAAGCTTCACACCCATACACGTCATCCTATCAACCGTCCACCTTCACACCCATACACGTCATCCTATCAACCGTCCACCT
>CM065722.1:56817064-56819564 GCA_033310375.1 Conus canariensis | reverse complement strand
ATCTTTCAAAGAAAATAGCACACGCACGCAGACACAAGTGCAAGAACACACACACACACACACACACACACACACACACACACACACTCACACACACACACACACACACACACACACACACACACTCACACACACACACACACACACACACACACACACACACACACACACGCCCACTTTCATTTTCCCCGTTATCGGAAATCAAAACAGTACATTTGACGCTGATATTGAACCATACCCTGCCCCGACTGTCTCCAGCCCTGGAAGTGTTCTTTACCACTCACCTGGTAGCTCTCTGTCAACCGAAAGGGGAGGAAAAGCCTTCCGCCGACCTGTCACAGACGGTTAGAGGGGACTGGGGGGTCTATGGCATTGGGGGCCTCTGACATCATTTTTTCCTGACATCCATTGAAAGACGAGGGATTGACCGCGCTTCCATGTTTTCCTACCGTATGCCTCACTGCCTCTCTATGGCGCTCTGCGGGAATCGAAAGATGAATAACGTGTAGAACGTGTGATGGTACATTCCTCTGTGTTGTGTGTGTGTGTGTGTGTGTGTGTGTGTGTGTGTGTGTGTGTGTGTGTGTTCTCACTTTCTTCTTTACGTTTTTTATTTCTTTCTTCGCCCGTTTTGGATGCCTTCATGTAAACCAAAACCCCATAGAAACCAATAAGCAAGCGCTCGTGCACGCACGCACGCACGCACGCGCGCGCGCACACGCACGCACACACACACACACACACACACACACACACACACACACACACACATCTGTTTTTGTGTGTATGCGTGCGTGTGTGTGTGTGTGTGTGTGTGTGTGTGTGTGTGTGTGTGTGTGTGTGTGTGTGTGTGTGTGTGTCTGTGTCTGTGTCTTTGTGCGCGCGCCCTCAATCTCTCAGTTCTATGTTTCATCTATTAAGTCATCACTTGACGGGGGGAAAATCAGTCACCCGTGTCAACAGTATCCCTCCCGGTCTACTAGAGATGGCGGTTTGCTGTCCTTCTTGAGCTTCATCTTCCTGGACATTGCGTCACGGCATTAATACCTCCTGAATCAGTGTGTTCACACCACCCACACCGCCCTGGCCCCCCACACACCACCATCGCCCCCCCCCCCCCCCCCCCCCCTCTTCTCTCAGGATGAACGGAGTGTTCAGCCCTCCAGTCTGCTGACTTCGGAGATCGTGGCATTGTTGAAGCACGGTCGGCCGGCCACTCGGGGTCTCCGGATCCTTCCACCGGTGTCACGTGATTTATGACGTCGGTGTCACGACGGACCGGCCAATGAGTGTATGACTAGCACACAGATCAAAAGACCGGAGGGCGGTAATAGTTATGGCGCATGGGGGAGAGAACGATGGCGGTACATAATTAGAAAGGATTTTTTCTTCTGAACTCTAACCCGTAGAGACGACATTTGCCTTGGAAGCTGATATCAGACACTAGGTTTGTTGGAACTCTCGTTGTCTTTTCAATCTGTCGACGTGGATGAAACTGGACTGTGTGGTCCCAGTAGCTCAGACTGGCCAGACCGGGGTAAATGTGGAGGGGAGGGGATGGTTAGGGAGGGGTGTGGAGGGGGTGAGGGAGGAGAGTAGAATTTGACGGCAGGGAGCCAAAAGGGAGCCTAGAAGGAAGGCCCTCAGCAGGGTCCAGAGGCAGGGCGTGTGTGGGGGCCTGAGAGTGCCGCCCCTAGAAGCTGAAGATGTGCCCGCTGATAACACTGATCAGGCTGCATCCCACTCTCTATCATCATCATCATCATCATCATCATCATCTTCTTCTTCTTCTTCTTCTTCTTCTTCTTCATCGTCATCATCATCATTATCCTCATCATCATCATCATCAACAGCAACAACGACGACAACAACAACATTATCATTATTCTTATTATTTTTATTATTATCATTATTATTATTACTGTTATTATTATTATCAATGGTGTTATTGTTACAGAGTGCATATATAGCTCCTCGGTTAGAGAGAACAAGCTTTAATCGCTCTACACCCCACACTTCCGTTTACACAGCGGTCTACCTACCTGGGTAGAGCCACCCGAAGAGCTGCCTGCTGGGTGCTACATTCAGTCATTTTCCTGTGTCATTCAATCAATATCAGTCTCCCAGCTTTTTTCCTTCATTCTTCCTATTTTTTTTTCTTCTTTACGAAAATGCATGCTGTGTGTAACGTGTCATCCACATCAATGGCCAAACTGTCCTTCTCTTTCGAAAGTGGGTGATGGCGTTTTACGTGCATGTAAGATGTTATGCGTGCGTTCACATACGGACTCTCGGGTTTATAAACACATTCCAGGGACTTTTGCGGGGGTCGTAGAGTCAGAACCAAGGTTAACTCCGAGGGGGGAAATGTTTTTGTACCTTAACGACCCGGCGGAAATTCGAACCCACAACCCCAGGATCACTAGGATTACAAGTCCGGTGCTCTACCAGCTGAATTATTCTGGCCCATAGTCTTGCTGGGGATTCAGAGTGATGTGCC
>CM065722.1:56787064-56789564 GCA_033310375.1 Conus canariensis | reverse complement strand
CCTCCCTCTCTCCCCTCTTTGAGCATTTTCCACTGCCTCTCCCCCGGCCCTCTCCTTTCCCCTTCCCCCTCCCCGTTTCCCGCCTCTCTCTCTCTCTCTCTCTCTCTCTCTCTCCTCTCTCTCTCTCTCTCCTCTCTCCCCCTCTCTCTCTCTCTCTCTCTTCTCTTTCTCTCCCTCTCTCTCTGTCTATCCATCGAGTTCTCATCCCCAGTCTCCTTTAAACACGTCAGTTCCGCTGAAGAAGGAATCGTCCTCCCGCAAGTCGGGTGGACTGCGTGTCCTTTACACACGTCAGTTCCGCTGAAGGAGGAATCGTCCTCCCGCAAGTCGGGTGGACTGCGTGTCCTTTACACACGTCAGTTCCGCTGAAGAAGGGATCGTCCTCCCGCTAGTCGGGTGGACTGCGTGTCCTTTACACACGTCAGTTCCGCTGAAGAAGGGATCGTCCTCCCGCTAGTCGGGTGGACTGCGTGTCCTTTACACACGTCAGTTCCGCTGAAGAAGGGATCGTCCTCCCGCAAGTCGGGTGGACTGTGTGTTCACCACAGTGTGGAGACAGCCACATTTACTTTCCCCTCTGTCCATCAATTTTCTTCTTTTTTTTTTCCTCCACTTTCTCTTCCACCTTCTCACTTTCCTCCTCGTCCTCGTCCTCCTCCTCCTCCTTTGTTGGTTGTTGTTGTTGTTGTTGTTGTTGTTGTTGTTGTTGTTGTTGTTGTTGTTGTTGTTGTTGTTGTTCTTCTTCTTCTTCTTCTTCTTCTTCTTCTTCTTCTTTCTTCTTCTTCTTCTTCTTCTTCATCATGAGTCACTGTCATGAAGCTGGGTGTCATCAGCGTAGAAGTGGTGTTTAAGGGAGTGGGATTTGATGATGGTTGACAGGGGAGAGGTGTAAAGAGTGAAGAGAACAGGGCCAATGACAGATCCTTGTGGGACACCACAGGTCAGATTTGTAGGCCTGCATGATGATGATGATGATGATGATGATGATGATGATGATGATGATGATGATGATGATGATGATGATGATGATGAAGAAGAAGAAGAAGAAGAAAAAGAAGAAGAAGAAGAAGAAGAAGAAGAAGAAGAAGAAGAAGAAAGTCGGGTGGACTGTGTGGACACCACAGTGTAGAGACGGGCAAATTTACTTTCCCCTCTGTCCATCAATTTTTTTTTTCTGTCTCTCCTCTTTCTCTTCCTCCTTCTCACTTTCCTCCTCCTCCTCCTTGTAACCCAGTGACTCACCCGACAATGTGCAGACCCTCTTGACTCGCACATCTGACTGTTAACAACTCTGACGTTAAGAACTGGATGACAAACAAGAAACCAGCTCAATGACGACAAGACAAAGGCAGTTCTGATCAGCACACGTCAAAAGCTCTCTCAACTGCCCCCCTCTCTTTCTCTTCAACTATGCAACACATCCATTCCAGTTTCCGACTCCGCTAAGAATCTGGGTGTCCACCTTGATTCTACCCTTTCCATGCAAAACTTTGTGACCCAAACCGCCAAATCTTGCTACTACCACCTTCGTCGCATCAGCCTGATCAGAAAACATCTGTCTACCGAACCAACTGTCAAACTTGTCGTCTGTTTCATTATGTCTCGTATCGACTACTGCAACTCACTCCTTTCTGGTGTCAATGAATCCTCTATTCACACCCTACAACGCATTCAAAACAATGCCGCACGCCTTGTACTCAAGAAGAAAAAGGCTGACCACATCTCCCCTCTTCTGTCACAACTTCACTGGCTTCCTGTATCAAAACGCATACACTATAAACTTGACACCATCTGTTACAAGTCCCTCAACAATGCAGCCCCTGACTACCTAACCAATCTACTCAATATCTACAAACCCTCGCGCACCCTCCGCTCTTCCTCTGATCCTCTCACTTTGCGGATTCCACGTACCAAGCTCTGTACCTTTGCCCCACGTGCCTTCTCTGTTTCTGGCCCACTCTCCTGGAACAAACTTCCACTCTCTGTCCGTCAGCTGCCTACTTTCTCTTCTTTGAAGACTGTTCTTAAAACTCCTCTCTTTTGTTCTTCCTAATAGTCCTTTCCACGACCCCTACTACTCCCACTGCAGCCTGTACCCACTCGGCGTGGGAACCTGAGATGCAGATTATTTGTACATAACTCTTTTTTTTCTTTTTTTTTTTCCTTCCCCTCTCTTTTGATAGGTTTGGTTAGCCATAGGACATGCATGTAGGTGTGCGTGTGTGTGTGTTGTGTGTGTGGGGGGGGGGGGGGGGGGGGGGGGCATACAGCAATATTTGTACATAATGTTTCTTCTTTTTTATTTGTGTTTGGAGCCATATGGCCCACAGCGTGTGTGCGTGTGCGTGTGTGTGTGTGTGTGTTAATATTTATGGGTTAATATTTATTCTGTACATGATTCTCCTTTTCTATTCCTTTGTTTAGAGCCATAACGCATGTGCATTTGTGTGTGTGTGTGTTGTGTGTGTGTGTGTGTGTTGCGCGGCGTGTGTGCGTGCGT
>CM065722.1:56772064-56777064 GCA_033310375.1 Conus canariensis | reverse complement strand
TTCCAACCTCCTCTCCTTCCGTTTATCTGTCCTTTCTTTTCCTCTTTCCTGCCATTTTTTTCCCCTCTTTTCTTTCCTCTTCTTCCCACCATTCATTTTCATTGCATCTCTTTCTTCCTGCCCTTCTCCTTTCTTCCTCCCACCCTTCTTACTTCCCTACCCCCTTCCCCCCCCCCCCCCCTCCATTTGTTTTCTTTCATCCTTTTCCTGTCTTTCATTCCCTTTTTCCCCAGCCAACAGACACACAAAACCCTGTCCACGAGGAGAGCGTCATCACCAGTACCCAGGCAATGCTGGTGGCTGTTTTCGTTGGCTGGGTCTCCTGATCAGCGCGGCCGCGGTCAGTGACGCTGACTCCAGACAAAGGCGTGTTGCAGTAGCCTCCCTTGGCTGTGTTTTGTTTTCAGGTCGGCATCTGAAGCCCGGGACGTTGACCTGACGCGCCTTCGCTGGACTGAATCCCCGCCTCTGTTTCAATTTTAAAATTTTTGTTGTTTTTTTGTTATTACGATTACTTTTTTATGTATATTTATTCATCTCTTTTTGTTATTGGTTTTCATTATTGTAATTCTTATCATTATAATTATGATAATTGTTCTTGTTATAATCAATATTTGTTATGTATCTATTCATTGACAATACTTACAAACTGTCTATCCGAGTTAGAGACCAAGTTGTAAGCGCTTTAGAATCTACAAAACTAACATTAACCCCGCGCAAAAAAATCCTACTCAACCGAAACACCCCGGCGGAAATTCGAACCCCCAGCCCCAAGATCAGCAGGATCAAGTGTCCGCCGCTCTACCAACTGATCTTTATATATATATATATATATATATATATATGTGTGTGTGTGTGTGTGTGTGTGTGTGTGTGTGTGTGTGTGTGTGTGTAAATATTTTGTCTATTAGTGTGAGAACTGCAGTGACTTCGAGGTGTTGTTCAATTATTGTACAATGCAGTTTACGCATACATGTGTGTATTTCATCCGTTTTCTTGTATTTCTTGTGTGAGTGTGTGTGTGTGTGTGTGCGGGTGGCTGTTTATGGCCTGACCGGACCCACCGCCTTAACGCAGAGAACTCGTTTTGGTTGTACAGAGAGAGAGAGAGAGAGAGAGAGGAGAGAGAGAGAGAGAGAGACAGAGAGCGACTCAAATGACATCACTGAACCAAATTTAGCGCAGTGGTCAATGCTTTTCAACACCTGCACCCCCTCCTCCTTCCCTGTCGCCCTCTTTCCCCGTTCTTCCGTTAAGGAACAGCAGCCCCAGTAACCCTGCGACAAACGCTGTATAAACCAGGAGCAGTGCTCACTTGGACTGTTCGTGCAGCACGTGCAATTCGTGGATCATCGCCAAACCCGCTGTCCACACGCGGGTTTTCATGACAACTTGCATCATCAGTTAGTTAGTAGCCTACAGAAAACAACAAAACAAACAAACAAAAAATGCACCAGTCAGCGCATTTTTGTTGATTCTCATTCTGTCATGCTGAAATGAACTCCTCAGCTGTCAACTTAGTTGACTGTTTGATCACTCACTCCGAAGCCTTGACGGTGAATTTCTTCATTCAACCAAAACATATGATAGACGCGGTTAGTCTTTGAATGGAAACGAGACCTGTACAGATGACAAAAGAAACCGTTTGACGTGTTTCAGGGCAGCGAGACACGCTGCTTCTTGACGGGGAGGGAGGGTGGCAGGGGGGGGGGGGGGGGGGGAGGGGACAAGAAAGAATGGGAAGAATGACCTGTCTTCATTTCCTTGAGGTCCAGTCACACATCCACAAACCCCCGTCAACGTGGTCCCACAGGACGCAGTATCTGCATCCCCGTCAATATGATGCCACAGGACGCAGTATCTGCATCCCCGTCAATGTGATGCCACAGGACGCAGTATCTGCATCCCGTCAATATGATGCCACAGGACGCAGTATCTGCATCCCCGTCAATATGATCCCACAGGATGCAGTATCTGCATCCCCGTCAATGTGGTCCCACAGGAGGCAGTATCTGCATCCCCGTCAATGTGGTCCCACAGGAGGCAGTATCTGCATCCCCGTCAATGTGATCCCACAGGAGGCAGTATCTGCATCCACGTCAATGTGGTCCCACAGGAGGCAGTATCTGCATCCCCGTCAATGTGATCCCACAGGAGGCAGTATCTGCATCCCCGTCAATGTGATCCCACAGGAGGCAGTATCTGCATCCCCGTCAATGTGGTCCCACAGGACGCAGTATCTGCATCCTCTGTTCAGTCTTTCCAACATCAAATCTAAAGGGCACCTTCTTCTCCCCCCTTCTCCTACATATCATTTTCCTTTACCTGGTTGATTGTGGCGGGCCAGTGGCCTCCTAGCAGTCCCCCTTGTGGCGCCACTTGTCCGTTCTTGGTTCTTCGTGGAGGCCAGAATAGCTCAGTGGTAGAGCGCCGGACTCGTAATCTTGGGGTTGCTGGTTCGAATCTCCGCCGGCCCCTTTCGGTACAGGGGGATTTTTCCCTCGGAGTTAACATTGGTTCTGACTCTATTTCCCATACAGTCCTTCGAATGAGACTATAAACCGAGGTTCCGTGTGTGAACGCACACATAACATCTTGCACACACGTAAAATCCCATCACCAACTTTCGGAGGAGAAGGCCAGTTTGGCCGTTGGTATGGATGACACGTTACACATAGCATGCACCTTCCCCGAAGTTGGAGTATGGCTGCCTTAATGGCGGGATAAAAAAACGGTCATACACACTAAACTCCACTCCCTTTGTTGGGTAGTTGGGATTAATCCTTGCCTTTCTATACAGGGGGTGTCCGCAGGAATATCAGCCTACGTACGCAGAAGAAGAAGGTTCTTCATATTTTTCGTTTTCTTTTGTTTTTTGTTTTTCTTTATCTTATTTCATTTGTTTTGTCTCCTTTTGTTTAACCTCCTCATTTGTGAACTAATTTTCAAAATATTAATCTGAAGGAAGGAAGAAATGAGAGAAGAAAGAAAGAAAAACAGAAAAGAAGAAGAAGAAGAAAGAAGAAGAAGAAGAAGAAGAAGAAAAAGAAGAAGAAAGAGGTTCCGAGTCTGATGTTAGATGGTGTGATTTATCGATGGAATATAATCGCAGTGTTGACGAAAGCAGT
Organism: Conus canariensis; assembly: GCA_033310375.1. NCBI lineage: Eukaryota > Metazoa > Mollusca > Gastropoda > Neogastropoda > Conidae > Conus > Conus canariensis. Next base: position 56,773,936 of record CM065722.1, on the reverse strand, counting down.
AGCAACAACGGGAGCAACAAAATGCGGCGACATTTTTTTTTCTTCGCTTTAGTCGTTCAAAGGCGTGAACCCAATCTATGCTATATGCTATATCTAGAAATATCCGACTTTGAAAATTGTCATTAGTTCGTGCATTGACGTTTTTGTGATAGAATGAATACCCGACGTTCATGACCTTGTTAGCACACATAATGTGTCACTTACTGTTATCGTGTGCCATCGTGTACCGGTGGAAATGGAGGCCACGTATAAACACCGCATGCATGTGAGAAACTGGAGGTATAAATGAGATAAATGAAAATGAGTGACTGATATTTGAATGGTACAGGAAACGACTGAATGAGCGCCAGTAGGCTGCTCTTCGGCCGGCTCTACCTGGGTAGGCAGCCCGTTGAGTGAGTGAGGTAGTGTGTTTATTGTAAAGCGCTTAGAGCTTGGTCTGTGACCGAGGATAGGCGCTATGTAAATACCCAATATAATATAATAATAAAGATAGGATTGTGATTTGAGAATACGGTGAGCTGGAATAGGCCATGTAGGTAGGAGACTGCGAACCCCCCTCCACACACACACACACACACACACACACACACACACACACACACACACACACGCAGGCACGCATACTCTCCCTCCCTCCCTCCCTCCTCTCTCTCTCTGTAGGTCTGTCTGTCTGTCTGTCTGTCTGTCTGTCTGTCTGTCTGTCGTCTGTCTGTCTCTTCTCTCTCTCTCTCTTCTTCTCTCTCTCTCTCTCTCTCTCTCTCTCCTGTTTGGTCGGTGGGGCTATCTAAGAAACAAAAATTAATCCATACTCCATTTCGTAGTAAGCACCTCTTTTTTTATTCTTCTCTTCTTTTTTTCTGGACGCACCGTTTTGTTGTGATTTTCCTGTGTTTGTTGATTACTGCTTCAGTACTTGGGTACTGTTGAAGTCTGTGGACAGCTGTATATCTCATGAGCGCTGCCCCCAAACAAGGCGAGTGAGTGTTGCTGCACTCGTTTCCTCTGGAACTGCATTGTCTGTGACTCTGCCACTGGGGGCTTATTTCTCCCTGCTCCGGCGTCATGCGGACTTGATGGTTTTCTCTGGCATTTATGGGGGACATGGTGTATATGTAGAACGACGCCAAATGATCTTACCACGCGGGGTCCTTCGCCTGCAGTGTGTGTGTGTGTGTGTATGTGTATAGTAGTAGTAGTAGTAGTTGTAGAAGTAGTAGTTGTTGTTGTAGCAGCAGCAGCAGTAGTAGTAGTAGTTGTTGTAGTTGTAGAAGTAGTAGTTGTTATTGTTGTAGCAGTAGTAGTAGTAGTAGTAGTAGTAGTAGTTTTTTTCACAAAATTATGTGACGAGTGTGTGTGTGTGTGTGTGTGTGTGTGTGTGTGTGTGTGTTGTTGTCTGTGTCTGTGTGTGCGCGCGCGCGCGCGCGCGTATGTGTGTGTGTGGAGAGAGAGAGAGTGAGAAAGAGAGAGAGAGTGTGTGTATATATATATGTATGTGTGTATGACTGGGAGAGAGAATGTGCATATATGTCCGCGTGCGTGCGGAGAGAGAGAAGAGAGAGAGAGAGAGAGAGAGAGAGGAGAGATGAGAAGAGAGAGGAGTGTGTGTTGTGTGTGTGTGCGCGCGCGCGCGCGCGCGCGCGCGTGTGTGTGTGTGTGTGTGTGTGTGTGTGTCATTGTGTTTGCGAAGATGGTGGCTGGCTGCCTGTGTACGTGTGTGTATGTACATGCACATGTGCGTACGCACGTCAAGTATTACTGCAGGTATGTATATTTATCGCGGGAGGGAAGGATGAGAGAGAGACAGAGACCGAGAGACCGAGACAGAGAATGAGAGAGAAAGAGAGAGAGCGTATGTGCATGTGAGCGATT
>CM065722.1:56732064-56767064 GCA_033310375.1 Conus canariensis | reverse complement strand
AAGAAAGAAAAATCAACAGACAGACGGACTGACCTGATTGCCTGCCTGAGCTGACTAACCCGAGTCATTCATGTTGTCTGACAAGTGTTCACGGGGGAATGGTCATACACAATAATGCTCCCATGCATGTGATTTCTGCCATTGTTGTTCAGTTAAAAAAAAAAGGAGGATGAGGAAGGAAAGGAAGAAAGAAAAGAAAAAAAAGGGAACCCGTGTGAATATTTGTGAGACAGTGTCAAACACACAGAGGCACAGACACAGAACAGAGCAGTGAGACCACAGACAGAGGCACAGACACTGAGCAGAGCAGTGAGAGGCGGGATGAAGACAGAGAAAGATAGAAACAGACAGAGACACAGACACAGAACAGAGCAGTGAGAGGCGGGGTGAAGACAGAGAAAGATAGAAACAGACAGAGGCACAGACACAGAACAGAGCAGTGAGAGGCGGGATGGAGACAGAGAAAGACAGAAACAGACAAGAGGCACAGACACAGAGCAGAGCAGTGAGAGAGGCGGGAGGAAGACAGAGAAAGACAGAAACAGACAGAGACACAGACACAGAACAGAGCAGTGAGAGGCGGGGTGAAGACAGAGAAAGATAGAAACAGACAGAGGCACAGACACAGAACAGAGCAGTGAGAGGCGGGATGGAGACAGAGAAAGACAGAAACAGACAAGAGGCACAGACACAGAGCAGAGCAGTGAGAGGCGGGATGGAGACAGAGAAAGACAGAAACAGACAAGAGGCACAGACACAGAGCAGAGCAGTGAGAGGCGGGACGGAGACAGAGAAAGACAGAAACAGACAAGAGGCACAGACACAGAGCAGAGCAGTGAGAGGCGGGGTGAAGACAGAGAAGAAAGACAGAAACAGAGGGCCAAAAATAAGACAACCAAACCAAAACAAAAAATGGACGGACGGACAGAATCTCACCAACAGTGCACTCCTGAAACTGTGTCAACAAAATGTTGAGGAAGCCATTGAACATGCATTTCAGGAAGCCAGAAGCAGAGGGATGGGAGAAAGGGAGGCAGGAGGGGGAGGGTGGGAGGTGTGGGATGAAGAAGGGGGAAGCACAGAAGTGTGTTCTCAATGACCGTGGATTTGTTCAAAGGAGAACAATATTTTCTTGTCCAAACCCTGCAGCGAAGACACATTTTTGCTTTTCTGTTTAAAGGCCAATGGTTGCAGAGGGAAATTGTACGTCGAAACGTAGCAGCTTCATGACATCAGCACGATTGATGTCCGCCCATTCTTAGTGAACTGTCTTCAAACTGAATCGACCAATCGTTGCGGAATTGCTTTAAACCAAGAAATAACGAAGAAGAAATCGTTGGGAACAGAAAAAAGCTGAAGAACCCAACATCAAAAGCAGTGTGATTGGGTCTAATGTACACCATCACCTTATGCAGACAAACAGGAGAAGACATGAACGCTGGCTGACATAACAGTCAAAGGACCTCGACCACAGACTGTTCCCACCCTCCTTGCTGGCTTAGCGTATCTTGCAGAGCAGGGGGTGTGAACAACAGTTAGCATCCGACACACTTGCACGAGCATCATGTCTCTCAACTGTCTGGATATTATGGATTGTTCGCTGAGCAGCAGTGAGAACAGGAAAATGACGTTTCACGTACTCAGCGTGAGGACTTAAGTGTCATTGTAGTCAGTCCGTTCTCTGTGTTGATCTGGTTACTCTTTTTCGGATTTCTTTTATTCGGTGAAAATCGAAGCTGACCCATTGAGTTTTTATCGGCAGTTGTGGCTGACATGTGTAAGAGCTGTCCTAGCTTCCCCCAAAAGATACGAAGTGTAAGTGGACAGCGAAACCACCTGAACAGAGTCGACGTGGCAGCAAGATCTTCTTCAGAAAGAACATCGGCCAAATGACGACACTAGAAGAGTTCTGTTTGTACTGGCTCCTGTCCGAAAAGTTCTGTTCGTCAAATATTGAACTGGATTCATGGAGATCTAAGGGAGTTGTATGTTCCCTTCAAATGTACAGCCTCTTTCCATGTTTTCTCCAACCAAGCTGAGTGTGATGTTTTATGCAAAAAAGCTTGCGTGCCTGCCTGCGTGTGTGCGTGCTGGTGTGTGTGTGTGTGTGTGTGTTGTGTGTGTGTGTGTGGGTGTGGGTGTGAGAGAGAGAGAGAGAGAGAGAGAGAGAGAGAGAGAGCGGGTGGGAGGTGGGGTGCGGAAAATGTTCCACGAGGAGTTCGGACAGTGCTTTGACTGTGTGAAGCCTTGACCTGTTCCAGGTCAGCACTGACCGTGAGGCAAACGACTGTTTCAGGTGACACGTCACTTTCCTAGCCAACCACTTGTACAGTTGTCGACAGGGAACATTTCCAGAGCCTCAGCTAACAGTCACAGGACTTTAGGATCTGTGGGTGGGGGACCACAGTATTGGCAGACCATACACGAAAGGATTTCCTGTTTGTTCTCTAGCACTTAAAGAGAACATTCATCTTGTTGCATCCAACATAGAGCGGATCTAACATGGAAAGACGCTGAGTAAGAAGATAGTTGGTAAAAAAAAAAATCTAGTTTTGATTTTCTCTTTCATTTCAAAGATGCTGATAGAACAGGATCAGTGTTCATTTCGCTTTCCCTCTGTTCGCCTGTGTTGGAGTCCCGTTTGCTCGCGCGGGTCACTAAGAATTGTTCAGTTGACGGGCTGCCCACTTGGGTAGCCACGTGTGCAAGTTTTTCTTTGCCCTCTGTTAAACAAGGGCGGACTATTGTCTGCGCTTTTCCCCCTTTCCCCCCGCGTGCGAACCACTGTGGTCTGCTTCAAACTCAACAGGTTGACACCAAGTACGGTCTAAGAAGCAGAGGGGAAAGTATCGTCGTCTTACTTTTGTAGGATTTCCATGGCGCGGATTGAAGGCGTTCATCACTTCCTGTTGGCCTGACTGACTGTGTTTCCTTCATGGGTTGACTGACTGTTGGCCACACTTCACAGGTGATGTGTCACATTATCAAGTTTGGAGCACACAGCCGGTGGTGCACTTAGGGGCAAAGACTATGTACAACACTACGCCGACCGCACTGACCAGTGGAAGCTGACGTATGTGATTACCTTAGAAGGCAGCCACGCCAACCGAACAGTTCTGTGGTCTGGAAGCGTCTGGCATGAGCGAACAGGACAACGACAAAGACGAACGGTGGAGAAAAAGAGGAGAGAGAGAGAGGTTCCTCTTCTCACCAGTTCTTTGCCTGTGATGAACAGCCAGCCAGCCCCGTGAACAGGAAACAGACACAGAGCCAGACAGGTTCACGGGAAGGTGTTATTTACTCCGGTGTGACCCTCTCTCATCCACATCTTTCCTACAGATAATTAAATATGTAGATCAGACTACGTGATTCATCGATTTCTGTGAACTTGTTTGCGATTGGTAGGAGAAGTGCTCGGCATTCACATGTTGCGTTTTGAAAGCGCGGGTCAGAGGAAGGCAGCACAGCGTGTACGACAATGGCTGAGACACAGTGGACAGTCTGTGGCGTGTTATACTGCTTTTCTGACCAGGATGCATTTACTGATCACAATGGACGAACTGGCTCTGATAATGAATGTCAAGTGTGATGAACGTGTTTGGGAATTCAGGAGAAGAGGGAGGTAGAAGTGAGGAGGGGTGGAGGTGGAGGTTCAGCCACTTTTCGCTTCAGAAAAAAAATTCTTCTATATCCTCTTTCTGCACAAAACCTCATTTGCATCAAACACTGAGGCTGATAGAAATCCCGCCATCGTATATTAACTTTGGAGGTTTGAGCGTTCTTGATATTTTTTTGTGACCAAACTGACCTCAGCCTTCGATGGAAAGAAGTTGCTGTGCAGGAAGGGAATGGGAGTGTTCAAGGAGGGAGGGTGGGGGATGGTGAGGAGAATGGCTGGTGCGTTCTGTGACCTTCATATCAGCCTGGCATTTCTGCACTGAACTGCCGCCATGAAAACACCGCAGCTTAGCTCTGTTGACTACCTGATCGTTCCCAGTCGCACGCACTTCGTCTGTCCTCGGGAGCACCAAGTCCTGTGTCGTAAAAGCTACGGACTGCCTGGGGCTGTTTGAAGATGGTTCTGCAACACTGGTGGCCAGAGTGATACAGCTAGCTGCTCTATCACAACTCATTCGGCGAACTCTGTACACTGACAACACAGTGGCCAGCGAGTTTTTAAGCAAATATTATAACTGTGATGTCCAGAAAATAACATCTAGATGCCTTCAAATTCTAAGCGATCATTCGCGAACTTCCTAGTACCATCATACAGGATTGTTTTGGCACATGCGTCTCTTTCAAGACAGAATAAGTTACCGACTAGCTTGTTTCGCACGGACATTTCATCCTAGAATTTAAGGACAGCGAAACTTCCAGAAGAGAAGGATTGTTTCACCCTTTCAGACAGAAACATACCAGACTACTGTTTCAGGACACACGTTCAACGAAGAAAAAGGTCAAAGCAGATCAGATGAACGAGGGTTTTACCGTCATGTGGCTTCACTGCCAGTCAAACTCCAGTAGTGTTGCAGCATTCATTGAAAACAGCAAAATTAAAAAAAAATGTATGCACACAAAGATCATAATACATGTGGTATACTAATTGATCATGACATAATTCGACTTATATACGCAGATAAACAAAGATAGCCATTCTTTCTGATCAAAACTTAAAAAAAAAAAGGCAATGATCACACTTTATTTGTGTTGGTGATTTCAGTTTAGTCGTTGAGTTTTGAATGGAGTACTTTAATTACAGACACATACCTGATTCAACATTTCGAGAAGCAGTAAAACATAATGGTTGATCTAGTGCTAACAGATACTTGGCCAGAAACCTAGCGGGATCGCGGAAGGTATACACAGTGCAGAACAACCCCATGGCAACAAAGCAGACTGGCCTTCTGTCTGTTCGGTCCGTCCAACCTGGAACGATGACGATTGCAATGTCCTTCCTGGTTACAGACCTGACTATTCTCACGTGAACTTAAGGGGCATGTAGGAAAAGACTCATCACGTAAAATTGAATTGAAATGCTCTTTTCTGAGTGATACAAAACATTTGGGTGAAATGAACAAGGGAATACAAAACATTTTGGGAGAATGTTCTGTAGGTGAATGCACCAGAACAGAAATGCACCATTTTCCAAAATAGCAAATAATTTTTTTTTTAATCTCCTATCATAAACCTTTTCTTGGTTTTAAGTTTATGAAAATAAAGTACCAAACTGCAGTCTATGATAGCGTGAAGAAAAAGAAAACTTCACTTCGACAGATACAAAAAAAATGGAAGACTTACTCCTGACCGTGTAACAATGAATAACAAACCAACGACAGTTGAGACCCTGCCAGAAGTGCGGTGTGATTTTTTTTTCTTAATTTCGTTGGTGGTTTTCTTGTTTGTTTGTTTGGTTGGTTGGTTGTTGTTGAGTTTGTTTGTTTGTTTTTATAGCAGCCTCCGTAATGACAGCCCTGGCAGTTAGCACGTGCACCACGTGACGAAAACCAGTTTGGAAATCGGAAAATTGTGCCAATTTTCATTCTTTGGTTGTCTGTCAACAGAATTTATCTGGCGCTTTGCCTGGTGAAACCTGCGCTTGCCAAGGAAAGCGAGATTGTTCGCAATGAATTGTACTCAGTCACTTGTGATTAAGATCGGTCGCTCGTTAGCAGAAAGCCATATTCTCATGATTGTTCATTTCGGCGGAAACACTGGCGTGTGACATCACTGCTTTGAATTGTAAGGACTTCTCACTGATTGTCATTTCACCAGAATTCACGCTGTGTGGACCAACTCCTGCTTTGAATTGGAAACCTCTTACATGATTGGGCCATAACGCCCGAAACACTGGCTGTGACACTCACTGCTTTGAAATGTAAGGACTCTTTGATTTACATTGCAGGTGGCGTTGTGAACAACGCATTGACATAGCAAGGACTTCTTATGATTGGTTCATGTGCAAGCACGGCGTTGCGACACTCACTGCTTTGAATTGTAGGACTTCTACTGATGTCATTTCCCAGGAAACACTGGCGTGTGACACTCACTGCTTTGAATTGTAAGGACTTCCTTACTGATTGTCATTGCCAGGAAACATTGGCGTGTGACACTCACTGCTTTGAATTGTAAGGACCTCTTACTGATTGTCATTTCGCCAGGAAACACTGGCGTGTGACACTCACTGCTTTGAATTGTAAGGACCTTCTTACTGATTGTCATTTCGCCAGGAACACTGGCGTGTGACACTCACTGCTTTGAATTGTAAGGACCTCTACTGATTGTCATTTGCCAGGAACATTGGCGTGTGAACACTCAAAGCTTTGAATTGTAAAGGAAAACTGATTGACATGCCAGACGAAGACTGCGATTGAACCACTGTGTAATGTAAGGACTTCTCGATGCATCACAAAAGGAAGCGTGTGAACTCACGTTTGAATTTAAGACCTCTAGATGTCTTCACAGAAACAGTGGAACAGACAAACAAGACGCACGAATGAAGCACCTGGAATTATCTAGGAGCGACATGAGACGCAGAATCCTTGTTTAAAAAAATGAATAACACTACTAGTCCCACGTGAACAAACGAAATACTTGACTTATCTGACAACCAATACCTCACTAACCACAACCCCCCCCCCCCACCCACACACACACATACATACACACACACACACACACACACACACACACACCACAGCACGCACGCACACGACGCACGCACGCACGCACCACGCACCACCACACACCACACACACACACACACACACCACACACAACACACACACGTGTTTCTACACAGAAAAAGTATGTCATGCACTTCTGAAACATGTACTTTTCCCTAACACACCACCCACTGCTTCCATGTGCTCTGCCTCCCCCCCCCCCCCCACACCCCCTCCCCTCCCCTTCCGCCACGAAAGAGATATCTGTCGTCTGTTCACTTGACCTGTCACAAGGACAACACACGGAACCGCCAAGCAGACGAGGTGTGTGCAAACACCAATCCCCATCCATTTCCTGCACACTGCCTCTGCCGTTCAAGCACCGGGTAACGGGGTGGCTTTAGAGCCATTGACGTGGCAGGTCAGGTGGCACTGTGTGATCATGCAAACAAGGTGGAGTGCACTCGTTGATCATTTCATATTTAACTCCCCTGCCCGGCCCCTTTGTTGGAGATGTACTTTCTGTCAATGCGATGAAGAAGGTAGGAACCCTTTAAAGCGCCATTCACTGGTAAACAGTGCATGAAGTATTGACCGACCGTGAGACAGATTACAGCGCTTGGCCAGTTGTCGAGACCCATAGATATATATAAAAAACAGCGGAGCACAAGCGCGCAGACAACAACAAACACACATCATAAAAAAAAAGAAAAATCATTCAATTTCTTTCCGTTTATCTTCACATTCATCTTCAATATACAGGGGAATTTCGTCTTGTCGTCATCGTACCATACATTCAAAGATGTTCTGATTGTCAGTACTTATTGCAGACACAGCAGAAAAACACATCGCCAAATGTGCACCCGATGCAATAGATTTGACATTACACGGCAGATTGCAAAACCCAACACAAAGAGGCTACTGATATGCAACAGAGACCATGATGAAAAAGAAAGAAATCGTTACACAAACTACAACCAGATTCAGTTTTTTTAAGTCCTAAATCCATCTGCCCTTCAATACAAATGAGACAAATAGTCTGTCTCAACAGCTAAATGTTAGAAAAGAAATCTTAACTAAATGATATATTCCATATATACCTGTTTTCCTCCAATAACAGCAAAGTTTTCTCTGATTGGTAGGGATTTTTCGCGGATTTTTTTTTTCTTGATTGATCACACCGGAAAGCCTGTAAGTAATACCACCCGTACAGACAACATGATGACAGTGTGAATCGTATGAACTTCTTCACGATTGGTTAAAAAAAATCAGTAGGGCTGTATACGTGGTGGTCCTACAGTTTGTTGACTTAGATAAGAACGTGGAAAGCCGTCCACTTGCGATGGGACTGTGATTTGCAGGCGTCGCCGACTCCAAGTCAAACGAGGTGTTAATCCCTTAATATCACAGCTCCGCGCCTTCCTTCAACCTCCCGTGGGCTCCGATTGGTCCAGGAGGCGATGGCTGTGGTAGATTGGGAGATGTTGAACCAGAAACACGTACCTCCCGAGCTACCCGAGGTTTAAGGGGGATTGTGCTAAGAGGTGTGATGACACTGAGTGGGAGGGGGAAGGGGGATTGTGCCAAGAGGTGTGATGACACTGAGTGGGAAGGGGAAGGGGAAGGGGAAGGATCATCCCAGGCTTTTCCGCCTTCACGGGATTGCTCTGATGGATCCGCGGAGATCTCCTGATCGATGGCAGCTAAGAGCCTGTCTTTCCGTCAGTCTGTATCGCTGTCTGTCTGTCTGCCCGTCCGTCTGTAGGTCTGTCTGTCTCTGTGTCCATCTGTCCATCTGTCTCTGTCAATCACTCTGTCTATCTTTCTGTCTGTATTACTCTTTCTCTATGTCTCTGTCTCTCTCTATCCCTCTGTCTGTCTGTCTGTCTGTGTGTCTCTCTCATGGGAGTGTATATGAGGGTGGGGGTGGGGGGGGGGATGTTGTGTGTGTGTGTGTGTGTGTGTGTGTTGTGTGTGTGTGTGTGTGTTGTGCGCGCGCGCGCGCGCGTGCACAAGTTTGCATCCGCGAGTGTGTGAACAGCGACATCCAGATAGAGAGGAGGGTGGATGGAAGAAGAGAGAGAGAGAGGGGGGGGGAGGAGGGGAGAGAGAGGCGGGGGTTAGGATTATGGGAAGTAAAAGGAAAGAATTATGGGACAACAAAACCGGAGTGGCCATCAATACTATCTAAAGGACCCCTTATCCCTGACAACACACAGACTGCCCCGACCTGGCTGCACTACCTCAACAGTCTCTGAGAATTTCTTTAGCTTAAGCAGGAGAGAGAGAGAAGAGAGAGAGAGGAGAGAGAGAGAGAGAGAGAGATCTTGCCCACAAAAACCTTACACAGGCTGTACTTTGGTGTCCAACAAGTAAATCGAGCTCTTTGTCATTAAAAGTCATGACGAATTAGAAACCGGCGAATCGTGCGTCGACATTTCTGTTTCTACGAAATGCGACAATAAAAGGAAAGAGTGATAAAAGCAGCAGTTTAACAACCTAACCTTCATTTAAACTTCTTTTCGGTTTAAAATCATCTTCACCTTCCTTGCGAACAAACGGAATGGTGTCTCTTAGGGCTTAGGATCAGAAAGGAAATCTCTGATGATATATTGCCGTTATCCACCCCCCCCCCACCCCACCCCCCTCTACCCAAGCACTATACACAGTAACGCCCCCTGATTTGTAACAGTTCTATACACAATTTATATTCTTCAGGTCGTATGCCTATCTAGTGTCAACGAAGAATAGTAAGCTCAGATCAAAATGAGAGAGAGAGAGGGACAGAGAGAGGGAGAGAGAGAGAGAGAGAGAGAGAGAGGGAGGGAGGGAGGGAGAGAGAGAGAGAGAGAGAGAGAGAGAGAGAGAGAGAGAGGAGAGAGAGAGAGAGAGAGAAGAAGAAGAAGAAGAAGAAGAGAGGGGTCCTTATCATGCCACTGACATGATAAAAATGGCGTTGCCGGGCGGAAGCCCCATGAAGCCATGTTAAGCCAGCCTCGTTTAGGAATACAAATGGCGACTTTTTGCCGGAGTGACCCATTCATGGCGGCAGGACGTTGATCTGTACAGGTAAGCCTCCACAGGGATTACTGGATCTTCGGGGCCTTCTGCCAGGACGGTTTGCTCTTTTTCATTTTTTTCTTCATTTTCCCCATTCCACACTGTTCCTTCGAGCTTTCGTGTTGTTGAAGAGTAAAAAAAAAAGTCGGAGATTACACAAACACTCTGCATACATGGGAGGAAAAAACCATGAATGATGACACGTAAATGCTGCAACAACAAACAAAAAAATAGTAGACAGTTGCGAGAAAGTTTGCAGGCTGTCCGATTTATCTTTTTCATCTTTAGATTAACACTGAATTTCAATACAAACATAATAAACGAGTTCTTAAAGGCTTAACGTAAAGAAGCAAAGTGAAACTTACACTACAGTACTTTTTTTTTTCTTAAACTCGCCATAAATAGACACGTCATTTGGAACAAACTCATCAATTCGAATCCAGTCACCCAACAGATGAACCCTGACAGCTGTTGTCACCAATCACAAGGAAGTTTACAACACTCAGAATCACGTGGCCCGGTGTGCACGTTGTTGTGTGTAGATGAATGAGGCAGGGAAGAAAAACGGAGACGACGTTTTAAGCAAGCTGGTTTCTATTTCAGATTCTTTTCGTCTCAAATCCACTTCGTCTTCAAAACAAACACAAGATAAACGTTGACTTAGAGGTTTGGGGGTCAAGAAGGAAATCCTTTCTAATTAGGTTCAGCCTCTGTTATTTTCTCCTTTGTGTCGAAAATAGACGCCTCGTCTGATTGGTGGAAGGAGCCGTGGAAATGGTTGTTCTTTATCTGCTAGCATCCTCCCCCCCCTCCCCCCCCTCCCCCCCCCCCCCCCCCCCCCCCCCCCCGCCTTTTTTTCATTTTTTGCTGTGGACTGCTGCAGCAATGCTGCTCCGGTAAACAGTGTGGAAACACAGCAGTAAGATAGCTGTACGGGTAACCAGCGTATTTATTTTGAATTTCTGTCTTGCCATTGCTGTCGTTGTTGTCGGCAGTCCTGCTTGCTACAGTTGCTATTGATATACCTGCAACTGTTGTTGTTCTCGCTAGCTGTACTTCTGCTGTCACTATCGCCGTCTCTGTTTCTGACACTAGCTGTACTACCGATCTATTGGTACTCATGTTACTACTGTTGCTGTTGATACCTTGATTCTGATACTGCGACGACGATGACGACTTGATTGTTTTTAGATTCTGCTGCTGCTGTTGCTGCTGCTGCTGCTGCTGCTGCTGCTGCTGTTGGTGTTTCTTTGCTGCCGCTGTTATTGCTAATAATACTTCTGGTGCTGTTGCTACTACTACTACCACTACAACCACTGCTACATTTGTTACCGCAGCAATTACTGCTGCTGTTGCTGCTACTGCAGCTATTGCTAGTGTTGCTACTGCTACAACTGCTGCTGCTGTTGCTACTGCTATAACTGCTGCTGCTGTTGCTACTGCTACAACTGCTGCTGCTGTTGCTACTGCTACAACTGCTGCTGCTGTTGCTACTGCTATAACTGCTGCTGCTGTTGCTACTGCTACAACTGCTGCTGCTGTTGCTACTGCTACAACTGCTACTGCTGTTGCTACTTCTACGACTAATACTACTGTTGTTACTACTACAACTATTGCTGTTGTTGCTCCCACTAGAACTACACATATTCGCGCGCACACACACACACACACACACACACACACACACACACACACACACCACGCACGCACGCACGCACGCACCACACACACACACACACACACACACACACACACACACACACACACACACACAAGACTCACACGCATGGACGCGTGCGCGTATGCACGCACCCCCCCCCCCCCCCACACACACACACAAAGAGAGAGAGAGAGAGAGAGAGAGAGAGAGAGAGAGAGAGAGAGAGAGAGAGAGCGCACACACACACGACTGAACCTTTCCGCGTGAAAGGTATTGACCTCCGTTGAGAAGGACAGTGTAGGAATGAGAGTCAGAGAGAGAGTAGAGAGAGAGAGAGAGAAGAGAGAGAGAGAGAGAGAGAGAGAGAGAGGAGAGAGAGAGAGAGGACAGTAGGGGGTGGAGAAGTTGCAAAGAGATTGAGATCAACCACAGAATGAGAGGAGAAAGGGAATGGAAAGAGAGACGCGGAAGAGAAAGAGGTTGTGGAGAGCGGTAAACAGAACGGGGACGGGGAGAGAGGGGGAGGGGGCAGCAGGTGTGACTGAGGAGGGCAGTGTGGGAAAAGACAGAAAGAGGAAGGGAGGAGAATGGGGTGTGGGGTGGGAAGGAGAAAACGGAAGCGTGGGGGAGGGGAGAGAGAGAGAGAGAGAGAGAGAGAGAGAGAGAGAGAGAGAGAGAGAGAGAGAGAGAGGGAGAGAGAACAAATGAGAGATGGGGAAGAGACTAAAGGAGACAACTCCAGACGAGATAAGACCAGATGCAGGCTGCCATGTTACAGGGAAACTGAAGGCCGAAATGTACCAACGGAAGCACGCAGAACAGAATGCAAAGTAAGTTATTTAATACACAGTACCAATAAGCACACAGGACAGAGTGCAAAGCAAACTTATTTAATACACAATACCAATAAGCAAACACGACGGAATGCAAAGTAAACTTATTTAAAACACAACACCAATAAGCTCACACGCCAGAGTGCAAGGTAAGTTATTTAATGCACAACACCAATAAGAACACACGCCAGAGTGCAAGGTAAGTTATTTAATACACAGCGTGAGCACACAGGACATAGTGCAAGGTAAGTTATTTAACACACAGCACCAGTGAGCACACAGGACAGAGTGCAAGGTAAGTTATTTACACAGCACCAGTGAGCACACAGGACAGAGTGCAAGGTAAGTTATATACACAGCACCAGTGAGCACACAGGACAGAGTGCAAGGTAAGTTATATACACAGCACCAGTGAGCACACAGGACAGAGTGCAAGGTAAGTTATATACACAGCACCAGTGAGCACACAGGACAGAGTGCAAGGTAAGTTATATACACAGCACCAGTGAGCACACAGGACAGAGTGCAAGGTAAGTTATTACACAGCACCAGTGAGCACACAGGACAAGTGCAAGGTAAGTTATTTACACAGCACCAGTGAGCACACAGGACAGAGTGCAAGGTAAGTTATATACACAGCACCAGTGAGCACACAGGACATAGTGCAAGGTAAGTTATTTACACAGCACCAGTGAGCACACAGGACAGAGTGCAAGGTAAGTTATTTAATACACAACACCAGCAGAGACAGGAGATTCTCACGCTGACTGTCATCGGGGGGCTAGTGTTCAAAGGATTTTTTTTTTTTTACATCTTTGTCTGTGACGTCTGAAGACGTGTTTGTTGAAAACTCATTTGTCTGGAACTCATTTGTCTGGAATCGTGCATAAAATAAGCATTATTACTTGCATCTGGGCCAAAGTAAGCCTTGGCAAGACGAAGAATCTTCACGAACAGGGGTTTGTCGTAGCCTGAGTGATTTTTTTTTTATGCGGCCCTCCACCACGAGCGGGGAGATGAAGGAAGGAAAAAAAAAAAAAAAACAACGTGCAAAATTTGCGAAGAGAATCGTGAAAGTCAACAAGCATATTGTAACATGGGGGGATTAGGGAAAAAGAGAAGAGGAGGAGGAGGAGGAGGAGGAGGAGGAGAGAGAGAGAGAGAGAGAGAGAGAGAGAGAGAGAGAGAGGAGAGAGAGAGAGAGAGAGAACTAATGTATATGAGGAAAGGAATAAGTAGTAAGTCAGTGGGTTTTTTTTTCATCCAGTCTCAACAGGAAAAGATATTGCAAATTTTATCCGAAAGAAACGTATCGCACAGAACTGCATATCAACACATACACAAAGGATAATACAATATATTGATATATATTTATACCGAAGAGACGTAGGAGAAGGATGAACGACTGAGAGAGAGAGACAGACAGAGACAAGACAAGAGAAAGAGAGAGAGAGAGGGAGTGAACAAGTTGTGTTGGAATGAGCGGGTCAGCTGAAAGCATAGACCACCATTGGTATTCCCCCAGCCCCATTACAGCCCTATCAAGAGGACCATGAAGGAGTGACGTATAATAAAACCCCGGCCGACAATCCTGTCTGAACAACCCTGACAGCCTCCGCTGAAATACCCGGAAAGGGACGAGCCGAGTTATGGCTTTCCAGCTGGTGTCAAAAGATAATAACAGGCTCAGACAGAAAAAGCCATTATCAAATCTCCTGACATGATAAAAACCGCGTTACGATCCTGGCGACTCACCCAGCCATTGAGAAGCAGTCTCGTTTTGAGAGAGAATAGATGGCTGGTTTGACAAAGAGCTGGGTAAGGGGGGGATAGGCGGGGGGGGGGGGGGGGGGGGAGACGGAGATAAAGCTATAGGCTTGTAACGCAGACGGCTGAAGTAAATGATGTTTGCCGAGCTTAAGGTCTAGGAATCTACAGTAACGTTCAAGTTCCCCGTTCAGACCCACATGAGATGATTACACGGGCGGGGTTAGTCATGGCAGCAGAGTGGGGGTGGGTGACCTAACACTACACCCATACCACCAGAACGACAACATGCTAGCGAGGGTTGCGAAGCTGGTAGTTTTTATTCAGGGCATTAACGGGACGCGAACTCGCAACCTCTGACTTGGAGAAACTTGGAGCTGTACCGCTGAGCCAGCGAAACATTGTGAACCTTTAAGATCAGTGGCACTGACTTTTTGTAATTTAACAGTGGAAATGGGGTCATGCTGGTGAACACACTGGCTTCAGTAGTGAGGGAATCCAGGGATGGTCGTTCCAGTCTATACGGGAGTTTTTTTTTTCTGTTTTTGTTTTCAGTTTTGTTCCCTTTTGTTTCAACTTTCTACACTAGATCTTAAAGGAAAATAATAGGTCACATATGCTGTTTGTGTTTTTCTTTTTCAGCTTCAAACCAAAGCTGGCTGCACTGGGTACTAATTCCCACACTTACCGTTGCAGTTGAAGGTGTAAAGGTATGTTCAAAAGAAAGAAAAAAAAGTTTCAATTTGCCCAACACCTGTTCTTTGCCATGCCCATTCTCGGACAAGCGTCACGTGACATAGATGGCAAACGGAAGGGAGTAGAAAACGAAACTGCGATCGCCTTTGGATGAAAAAGTTGAACTTGAGCTGCGATCCCTACGGTCAATGCACAGCAGGTCGGCAGTCCTCCCGGACTTCATCAGACTCAGAATCCTATCTGGCACCGCAATTTTCACGTGGAAAACGGCTGACGCTGACGGTTCCAACTGAAACGGTAATAAACTTTCAAACATAATCAGATAAACTGCAGAAACGAGTCAAAACACAGAAGCTAATTAACAGCGTAGAAGTCGCAATGCATTTCAGCTGATACGATAATAAATTTCTTTATAACATTCCTAACAGGATTAGATCAACTGCAGAAACGAGCCGAAACACAGAAGCGAATAACAGCGCGGAGCTCGCAATATACTCCTGCGCTTAGGTCGCCAAGGTCAAAGGGTAGATGTACGATCTCCTATCAGTCTAGGAGACAGATGGCGGCGACTTGGAAAGGAGCTTTCTTCCGCTGTAACTTAACATTTTGCTGGAAGGGTATTAGCCGACTGGTTGTATGTTGCCAAATATTTGTCGGTCAGATCATCAAAAAAGAAAAAAAAAAAGAAGAAAAAAAGAAAAAAAAGGGTATTATTATAAAACCGACAGCGATCATTACTAGAAAATCTCCTAACACCTTTTAAAGCGTTGTGTGTGTGTGTGGTGTGTGTGTGTGTGTTGTTGTGTTTATTTTCAATATTTCTCGTACGGAGACTTTTAGGTGTTGTTGGTTTTCCGGCGATGCACATAACCCAGGTCTGTGTACAGCGTGTCGTTCATGCACATAAAATGCTATTGGAAATTCCTTTTGGATAGACAACGTATGTCCGTATAAACATTCAACGAAGGTTTTCATCTAGAGTCTGGAGGACACTGGAGGAAGAAGATAAATCTTTGTACTTAAACCATTAATTCGATAAGGATAGCCTCCCTTTCCTCAGTGGAAATTTATTTTACGCATCCAACACAACCCAAATATTTCAAACAATAAACTGAGAAGATATTTCTGTGTATCATGTGCATACATTTAGATACATATATGTTTGCATACACAAATACATGCATAGACATACATCAGATATATGACAGTGGGAAACAAATAGCAGCAGACATGGTGGAAACCAAACGAAGCAGAAGCAGCCGTTCTTTTGACCGATCAGGAAAGAAGACCCAACCGCAGCACAGTCCAGATTAAACCCTGTATGGAAGGACAACAACGTCTCCATGACCAACAAGACCAGGCACCATGCCAGACACGGACCCTCTCAACAACAAGACCAGGCACCATGCCAGACACGGACCCTCTCAACAACAAGACCAGGCACCATGCCAGACACGGACCCTCTCAACAACAAGACCAGGCCCACCATGCCAGACACCGGACCCCTCTCAGCGGACCTGGAAATAAGAATCCCAGCCACGGAAATGATATGTCACCTCAAGACACTGCACGTCCAATCCACGATCACATCACCGGGCAATGTACGAAGATCTACTGCCATCAGTTATCAACATAAAACTACGATGGTATGACCGTACAGCAAAGATCCAGCGGCCTTAATAAAGCATCCTGCAGGGAACTGTTGAGGCAGGGAGACGGAGCGGAAGACAGGAAAAAGAAAGAAAGAAAGAAAAAAGCTGGATGAACTGACAACACTGCAGAGTGGACAGGGAAAACATGTGCAGAGACCCAGACTCTGGCACACAGCCCAAAGCACTGGAGGAGCCAGGTGGACTGTTTTTCAGTCTGGTGGCCCAGCGACTTCCCACGGAGAGAGAGAGAGAGAGAGAGAGAGAGAGAGAGAGAGAGAGAGAGAGAGAGAGAGAGAGAGAGAGAGAGAGAACAGCAGTATCAGTAGCTGCAGTAACTGGGAAAGTAGAAGGAGAAAATGATAAAGAGAAAAGGACATTAAACTGCATTAAACGTCGTGGTCACCGCAGAGTTCCTTAATGTATGGGATTTTCCCAGTGCCTCCCCCGCGGAGAACACTCCGCTATAGCGCCGCCCCACCTACATGTTATGGTCACCACAGAGTTCTTATGTATGGAATTTCCCAGTGCCTCCCCCGCGGAGAACACTCCGCTATAGCGCTGCCCCACCTACATGTTGTTGTTGTCTACCGGCACCTATCTTTGCTCATCCGTCAGTCTTCCCATGGAATGTTGCCAGGGGCAACAATCTTCTTGCCACGAGGTATTTTACGTGCGCGAAAGGGATACCGCGCACAAGTCCTCGCTTCACCCTCTTATCCCAAAAGCCTAATGAGATACAAAGGAAAGGAACGTTAACTCGGTGGTGTAAAGGGGGACAAATCTGTCGTGAAGTGACAGTCGGCAGCAGACGGAAGCGCGGACAGGGTGCAGCGGTTCCATGGCCAGGATTAGCCTCGTTTGAGACAGAACATGGCCGAACTGGGACCGACCTCGCCTGTCAGCGATAAGGTAGGGCGCGAGAGTGCACTCCCCTGATGTTATATAACATGTCTACAGACTGCCATCCTTGCACTTGGAATAAACTGTGAAGAGGAAAAGAGAAAAAAAAGATGGAGGACTGGAAAGAGGAGAGAGAGACAGAGACAGAGAGAGAGAGACACACACACACACACAGAGACACACAGAGAGCGACAGAGATAGAGAGAGATGATTTGCAAGGGTTCCAAAACTGGTGTCCGACCTTCCCTAATCTCTCTAGAGATATCAAGGGTTGTTAACATTTTACAGAGAGCCACCTCCGTCATCCCCACCCCCACCCCCACCACCTGCCCCGCCCCCTACTCACTCTATTTCTCTCTTTCAGTCTACTTCCTATCTGTCTCTCTGCCTCCATTTCCCAATTCTACTCCTTCCCCATCTATTCCGTCCGCCAAACCCTCCCTCTGCCCCCTCCCATCTGTTGTGTGTGTGTGTGTGTGTGTGGTGTGTGTGTGTGTGTGTGTGTGTGTGTGGTCTGTCTGTCTGTCTGTCTGTCTGTCTGTCTGTCTGTTTGTCTGTCTTTCTCTGTGTCTCTGTTTGTGTATCTGTCTGTCTGTCAGTCTGTCTCTGTGTCTCTGTCTGTCTGTCTGTTTGTCTCTCCTCTCTCGTCTCTCTCTCTCTCTCTCTCTCTCTCTCTCTCTCTCTCTCTCTCTCTCTCCTCCCTTGTTCCCTTCTTCCCCAGGACATACACTATACAACGCTACATACACACATGCATACGCGGCGCGCTCGCGCACGCGCGCGTGCGCACACACACACACACACGCACGCACGCACACACGCACGGACGTACGCACGCACGCACGCACACACACACACACACACACAAACACACCATACCACACACAAAACCATATAAATATTTTATACAGAATCCATGGCGCTCTCCGAGAGAAAATATGCGAGGGAGAGGGTAGCACAAATGGACTGAGCAGGGATGGAGGGAAATAAAGGAAGGAAGGAAAAAAAAGAAGAAGAAAGACAAGGGAAAGAAACAACGACTGGACGGAAGAAAGAAAGAAAAAAGGAAAAATCATTAAGACAAAAAAAAAAAAAATAGCGACCTAAAAAAAAGGGGGGGGGGGGGTGGAAGGGGGATAGTGAGGGAGGGAGAAAAAGAAACGAGATGAGAAGGAGGAGAAGCAAGGCAATTCACACTGGGGATAACACGGTCACGGGAGTAATTCTGGCAAAACGGCACCATCTCGAAAGATGGTCAACGCCATTTCTGTGTCAGGCAAACATCATTTCCTGATGTTAAGGATTCCCTCAGTATCATCAATGCCATCTAACACGCGACGTTGCCTGCGCAAACGACTGCAGAGCAGAGAACCTATCTGCGCTACACTCCCAATCACATTAAACTGCCATCCACACTACACTCCCAAACACATTAAACTCCCATCCACATTACACTCCCATTCACATTGAAACTCCCATCACACTACACTCCCATTCACATTGAACTCCCATCCACACTACACTCCCATTCACATTGAACTCCCATCCACACTACATTCCCATTCACATTGAACTCCCATCCACACTACACTCCCATTCACACTAAACTCCCATCCACACTACATTTCCCATTCACATTGAACTCCCATCCACACTACATTCCCATTCACATTGAACTCCCATCCACACTACACTTCCCATTCACATTGAAACTCCCATCCACACTACATTCCCATTCACATTGAACTCCCATCCACCCCACACTCCCAATCGCACTAAATTCCCATCCACACTACCTACACTCCCATTCACATTAAACTCCCATCCGCACTACTTCCCATTCACATTTCTCATCCACACTACATTCCCATTCACATTAAACTCCCATCCACATTACACTCCCAATCACATTAAACTCTCAACACACTACATTTCCATTCACATTAAACTCCCATCCACATTACACTCCCAATCACATTAAACTCCCATCCACACTACATTCCCATTCACATTAAACTCCCATCCACATTACACTCCCAATCACACTAAACTCCCATCCACACTACACTCCCATGCACATTAAACTCACATCCACACTACACTCCCATTCACATTAAACTCTCATTCACATTTAACTCCCATCCACACTACATTGCCATTCACATTAAACTCCCATTCACATTTAACTCCCATCCACACTACATTCCCATTCACATTAAACTCCCATTCACATTTAACTCTCATCCACACTACATTGCCATTCACAAACTCCCATTCACATTAAACTACCGTCCACACTACACTCCCATCCACACTACATTCACATTCACATTAATCTCCCATCCACATTACACTCCCATTCACATTAAACTCCCATCCACACTACACTCGCATTCACACTGAACTCCCATTCACACTACACTCCCAATCACATTAATCTCCCATCCACACTACACTCCCAATCGCACTAAATTCCATACACATTAAACTCCCATTCGCACTAACCTCACATTCATACTAACCATCTATTCACACTAAACTTCCATTTACTGCACTCAGTTTACTCCGAACACATAATATTCATAATGACCTCTCGTTCACACTTAAGTGTCATTCACACTAAACTCCCAGTCACATTAAACATCCGTACACACTAAACTCTGATTCACTGGAAACTCACTCATATTAAACTCGCATTCACACAGAACTCCTATTCAAACACCACTGAAATCCACGCTGAACACCACCCCTTCGCAAACCCCTTTCCAACACATTAAACTCCACATCCATTCTAAACTTTCATCCACATTAAACATGCACCCACTGTAAACTATCAACCACACCAAAGTCCTACTCACATACACCTTCCATTCACACAACACGTCCATGCTCTCAAGACTCCTAGTTACATACAATGATCATTAACTCTAAACCACCAGTCCTATTACATTTACGCACGTTTACGCTTAAGTCGCATGCACATTCTTTACTCACCCACAGTAAATTCCAACCCACAGTAAACTCCCATTCGCACTCAACTCTCCTCCGACTAAATTCCAATGTACACAAAACATTCATTCACACCAAACTCCCAGCCACACAGAATTTCCCATGGGACTCTGTCCCCGCCCAGTGAAGCCAGACGACAGCTCTGCCCAGCAATGGGGAAATGACGTCAACGCATCCAGAAATGTGACAGGCTTTCCTTCTCCTGCCAGAAAGCGGGTGGGAAACAAACCCCAGTACTGCTCAGTGGCAAACACCCGTGTACCAGGGCCTGGGGCTAACTGAATTGAAAGACCAGAAATGCTCAGAGACAAACACCCGTGTACCAGGGCCTGGGACTAACTGGATTGAAGGGCCAGTAATACTCAGAGACAAACACCCGTGTACCAAGGCCTGGGGCTAACTAGATTGAAAGGGCAGGCAGGGAGGCAGGCAGGCCGCAGCGCCCTCAGCCGGAAGACGTGACTCATTCAGGCAGCTGAAGATGACGTGACGAGTTTTTACCCGCAACACCCTGCGGAGATGAACGTAAGCCGGAAATTACGGATCCGTCACGCGGGATGAGACGACTCCTCCGTAATAGCGGCGTGCCGTTGATGACATGGACGGACCGTAACTGAGGGGGGGATTATTTTTCGTGGCGGAGAGTGCTTTTGAAACTGTAGTTCGTGACACAGAACGCAGGCAGTTACGTGGATGAAACCATGGAACGGAGGCGGAATGGCGTGGGAGAGTGGAAGTGAGGGGAAAGAGGAAGGGGAGGGGGGGGGGGCTGCCTGTTGGCTTAGTGGTTGAACACAGAAAAGTTGGCGAAACAAACGTTGAAAGTTCAAACGCCATCAACAGCCACTCAACATGCACAACTGGGCCTGTCCGCTGCCCATGTCAACGCCCTGTCGTTCTGGTGGAAGGAGTGTGATTTTAGACGGGTTCCCTTTACCAGCTCTTCTTTGCTGGTGATCTCCGCCAGCCAGGTCACCATTTTTTGGGAGTGGACGTTCCACAAGAACAACAAAATGAAACACGGTTAACTGACTGAGCTGTTTAACGTCACACACTAAAATGACCCTCGGGAGAGCTTCGGACCTTCGGGAAAGTCAGACGGGTTCTCATCCAGTCTTTAGGTCGGTTCGTGAGCGAAAACAAAATTATTTCTCGCCAGGGGAAGTAACACTTGGTACGGACTAGTAGAGTTACTTCCCAAGTTCATATTTAGTAAACAGTGTGGAATAACCTTGCTTGGCGAATCTTGAACCCGCCATTTTATCTCGATCCGCACCACGGATCTGCACCACGGATCCGTACCATAGACCCTCACCACAGATCCGCACCACAGATCTGCACCACAGATCCTCACCACAGATCCGCATCACAGATACTCACCACAGATCCGCACCACGGATCCGCACCACGGATCCGTACCATAGACCCTCACCAGACATCCGCACCACAGATCCTCACCACAGATCCGCACCAAGGATTCGCACCAAGGATTCGCACCAAGGATTCGCACCACAGATCCTCACCACAGATCCGCACCAAGGATTCGCACCACAGATCCGCACCAAGGATTCGCACCAAGGATTCGCACCACAGATCCGCACCAAGGATTCGCACCACAGATGCACACTACAGATTTCTGCACAGATCCATACAACAGACC
The DNA here is from genome assembly GCA_033310375.1 of Conus canariensis. Classification (NCBI taxonomy): domain Eukaryota; kingdom Metazoa; phylum Mollusca; class Gastropoda; order Neogastropoda; family Conidae; genus Conus; species Conus canariensis. Next base: position 56,745,165 of record CM065722.1, on the reverse strand, counting down.
GGCACCGAAGTGTAGTGGCTCCGTTCTCGGGACACATTCCATCTTTCCACCAGGTGTCCTTCAGGTGGGTGTAGTGACTTTGTTCTCGGGACACATTCCATCTTTCCACCAGGTGTCCTTCAGGTGGGTGTAGTGGCTTTGTTCTCGGGACACATTCCATCTTTCCACCAGGTGTCCTTCAGGTGGGTGCAGTGGGGTTTGCACAGCTTTGCTGACAGGCAGGGGAAACAGTCGATAAAAACAGAACTTCTTCGCAGAAGGGAAAAAACAGCGGCCAGCGTCTCTGTAAGGTCCCCAATACCATCAGCGGCTGGGAATGATAAGTAGGGATCATAGTGTTCACCAGTCACCAGGACCTTACTATTTGTAAAACAAAGGAAAACCAATCCTGTCAAGATCCGAATAGAAAAAGGGTTCCTTTGTTAGATATGTTGGTTAGCTGAAAGAAGCAAACTAGCCAACAAAAATACTTCTTTTTTTTCAAACAAAAGACTGTCCACATTATCGGGAAATGTATAATCAAACAACAAAGAATAGTCTTTCAATGCAGCTTAATGAATAAGACTCAAAAGAATCGCAATACTCGGCTTGATACTCACCTGACCCTTACCCCCCAATATAAAAAAAAACAAAGAAAGAAAGAAAGAAACAAACAAAAACTACTTCCCTTTACCAACCTCAGCAACCTTATCCATTTTGTACATAATACATACTGCCCTCGCCCCCTTGAACGTCTTTGACTGGACAGCATCCCGTCTCATCCATTCCAGCCTTCTCCTTCCCCCATTTTCCTCTCATGCATTTCACCGTTCCTCAGTCTTCCCGTGACCTGCCCTGCGCGTTAGGTCACTGTATGGGTCAGTGGTCATCCGCCCAGTGTTAGGTCACTGTATGGGTCAGTGATCATCCGCCCAGTGTTAGGTCACTGTATGGGTCAGGAGTCGTCCGTCCAGTGTTAGGTCACTGTATGGGTCAGGAGTCGTCCGTCCAGTGTTAGGTCACTGCATGGGTCAGGAGTCGTCCGCCCAGTGTTAGGTCACTGTATGGGTCAGGAGTCGTCCGTCCAGTGTTAGGTCACTGTATGGGTCAGGAGTCGTCCGTCCAGTGTTAGGTCACTGTATGGGTCAGGAGTTGTCCGTCCAGTGTTAGGTCACTGTATGGTCAGGAGTTGTCCGTCCAGTGTTAGGTCACTGTATGGGTCAGGAGTCGTCCGCCCAGTGTTGTTCATGATACCGTCTAGCCAGGTCTGTCCTCATGTCTCCATTACCTCCGCCATGGAGGTCTGTTTGGGACGTGCAGCACGCTGTTCCAAGCGTTTCCCGTCTGACATACTTTGGGAGGAACACGTGTGGAAGCTCTTTCACGGATGAACTCATTGTATCTCGCGTCATGAATAACGCTATTGATTGACACGTGAATGTGCCTCGCTCGACAATTCGCAGACGAGAAGTAGAAAGTCCCCCCCCCCCCCCCCCCCCCCCCCCCCCCCCCCCCCCCCCCCCCCATGTTCTTAACGTGATACAATCTGTTTTGGATCGATTTATTCCATTTCGACTGAACGTGCGGGGCATAACTCTGAAAACTGAACAAACAAAAAAAACCTCATCCGGCAGGAAAAACCAAAGCAGGCGGAAGAGACTGAGTATTGATCTTGTGCATCAGTCGAGCACTCAGCGATGTAGTGTCAGGACTGACACGCGTGGCATTTTGCCGTGGGTGTGTCACTGCCTGACATACCTGGTCCCAGACAGTTTCAAAATACTCACTGCTGTAAACCGTGTAGGCCTCTCTCTACAGGATGAGCATTTCACCTGCATGCACTGTCGTGTGATCGTCCTTACCCCGTGTCTGTCCGTCTGTCTGTCAGCAGAATTACACTTATCCTAAGGAACATATTTTCATTGAACTCTTTTGAGTTTGAGGGCGTGAGGCTCAGGAACAATCCCAGTTAAGTTTGGGAGGGATCCGTTATTATGAGGATCCAGACAAAACTGCGGATATAGCATCGTTAAGCAAGATCAGTATGTACACGGGGAGTAACTACTTCAGTCCGTGCCAGTTATTACTTCCCCTGGCAGGAAGAAGCGCACCCTGGGTCTGATGCATGACACGACAGGTCTACGTTTCCATGGTTACAGGTTGAATATCGGTAAGATTTCAGTAAAGTCTCAACTAAACATGAATGCTTTGAAAATACTGTTACGAATTGATGGTTATCTACAAAGTATCATATTTCGTGGTTTTATTCAAACTGTGATTATGGAAACGTAGACCTTCTGTGTTTTGAACGTTCTTGTAAAAACCAGCCGACCAACCAACCGCACATAGGGGGGGGTGCAGGAAGCATGCCTTCAATGATTACCTCCCCTGGCAATAAAACGGCTTTTGTTTTCATTCCCGAGAGCCGAACAAGTTCAGTGATCGATTCTGTTAGCTTTAACCTTGGAGCACCGTGTCCTCGATGTGTTGCAGACAGGGCATTGCCCATATGGACTAATCCCCACGCAGCGCCGCCTCCTTGATGATATCGAAACTGGGAGTAATCGAGACGCATTGAAATAAAAACAACAAACAACTCATCTCCTGCCCTCAAGGTCAAGGTTGTCCGCCCCTGGACCAAGGATTGCATCATCTCCAGACATGCAGGCAGACTCCCAGCAGACAGGTACATCATCTCCCACCAGCCTGTATTGACAGCCAGTGACTACCAGTAGACAGGTACATCTGCCGCCAGCCTGTATTGATAGCCAGTGATCAACGATGGCATGGGGGTGGGGCAATGTATCGCCCTTCGCCTCACGTCTAAGGCCCACTTCTGAAAGACGGGGTTAGGAGGTGGTGGCGGGGGGGTTTCAAGTGTCAGAAATCGTGATGCAGTGAGAGTCAGGCCCAGCCGTAACAAAGACATGTCGTAATGCCCATCTCTCTCTCTCTCCTCTCTCTCTCTCTCTCTCTCTCTCTCTCTCTCTCTCTCTCTCTTCTCAAGGCAATTAGGATTCTGCTGTGTGGTACGTAGTTAATTACAATGATATGTGTTGCTTCATATCTGGTTGATGATTAATTGGTGGGCGTGGTTATATGTGACGAATTTTAGTGTTATCTTTCGAAATATTTGCATACAACACCCATGTTAGGTCTGTCTGTCTGTCTATCTATCCATCTAGATATCTATCTGTTTGTCTACTCAACACACACACACACACACACCACACACACACAACACACACACACACACACACACACATCCATCGATCTATCTAAACTGAATAATGTAAGAAGTCTGTCTTTCTGTCTACCTATATATCTACACGCACACGCACACACACACACACACACACACACACACACACACACACATACACACACACACACGCCGTGGATGTGGATGTGGATGTGTATGTGTGCATGTCTATCTATTCATCTATAGCGCGCGCGCGCCACACACACACACACACACACACACACACACACACACACACACACACACACACACACATACAAGATAAGCTCGTGATAAGCTTTACCAGCAACAAACCACCGACCTCTGCTCTTGCCATCCCCAATCTGTCAAAGGCTGGCCGCCATCCCACCCCATTCCTCAGACCCAACCCTCAGCTCAGCGACGCGGACAGTCAATGTTCCAGACGATTCCGTCAAAGACTTCGCCAACTAATGGACCGTGCAGTATTCAAACATGACCATCGTCGGCCGTTTCCAGACTTTAAAAGGCGCGGCAGGCAAGGCGAGTTTGGGGGGACCTTGTGGATGTTGTCGTTTGGGATCAGTGAGGGTAGGTGGGTTTTGCCACGCTGTGGGAAAGAAAGTCTCTCTGGCTTTTATTTTTACGTTATGGAAATATACACAGTGGTACGCAATGACCTGTGTTATTTCATTGCGCACAGTTCGATGGGTCCACGTTGACTGCCACGGAGGTGGTCCGGGAGACAATACCCAGACGGATGTTTTATTTGGTCAGGCTTTCGGCCTGTTGACCATGGCGTATTCGTGGGTTTGCGGGGCTGGGGGTAGAGGGAGGTGGGGCAGTAAGAGAACTGGGGGGGGGGGGGTGTTTGTGAATGGGGATGGGGGTTGGAGGGAGAGACAAGGGGGAGAGGGAGAGGAAGGATTAGGGTCGAGGGCCACTGCAGTCAACGGAGAGTACTCTGTACAGTCGGTCAGTACACTCTCATCGAGATCTGGAAGTCAGAGCGTGATACATGTGTGTGTAAATTTGTTGTGTGTGTGTGTGTTGTGTGTGTGTGTGTGTGTGTGTGTGTGTGGTGTGTGTGTGTGTGTGTGTGTGCGTGCGTGCGTGCGTGCGCGGTGTGAGAGAGACAGACAGACAGACAGACAGACAGACAGACACAGAGAGAGAGAGAGAGAGAGAGAGAGAGAGAGAGAGATGGTTGGCTGAGAATGAGAATGAAAGTTTGTTCAAGGACAAAAATGATACAACTGTGTTTGAGGGGGTGGAATTACAAAAAAAAAAAGCAGTTTGTAGATATGTAGATAATGGACTGAAGACACACAGGGGAAAAGAACAAAACGAGGGGCGGGGGGGGGGGGGATAGACAGACAAATAGACAGACAGACAGAGAGAGAGACAGACAGACAGAGAGAGCGTGTGTTACACAAGGAAAAAGACTCAAAGCCGTGCCAGTCTGTCTGAGAGAGAGAGAGAGAGAGAGAGAGAGAGAGAGAGAGAGAGAGAGAGAGAGAGAGAGAGAGACCAGGAAAGAGACTCAAAGCTGTGCCAGTCTGTCTGCGAGAGAGAGAGAGAGAGAGAGAGAGAGAGAGAGAGAGAGAGAGAGAGACAGAGACAGAGAGAGAGAGAGAGAGAGCAGGAAAGAGACTCAAAACCGTGCCAGTCTGTCTGCGAGAGACACAGAGAGAGAGAGAGAGAGAGAGAGAGAGAGAGAGAGAGAGAGAGAGAGAGAGAGAGAGCAGGAAAGAGACTCAAAACCGTGCCAGTCTGTCTGCGAGAAAGAGAGAGAGAGAGAGAGAGAGAGAGAGAGAGAGAGAGAGAGAGAGAGAGACAGACAGACAGACAGACAGACAGACAACAGAGAAACAGAGAGAGAGACTTACACAAGGAAAAGGACTCAAAACCGCCAGTCTGTCTTAGCCATTCCGCTGTTTCCTACCAAAACACATTGTAAGACAACATGCCAGCAATGATGATAATAATGATGATAATAATGATGATAATAATAATGAACGGATAAGAAGAGAAAGGGAGGGGACAGACAGACAGACACACAGACAAACGGAGACGAAGAGACAATGGAAGCAAGAGAGGGAGTGAGGAAGGGAGAGAGAAAAGAAAAAGAAAAGAAAAATAGACAGCACATAAACAGAAAGACAATTATCATCACAGCCCATTATCATAGCAAAAACGCAAGAAAAAAAATGATTACAAAAAATAGCAGCTAGCGCCTCCGTTTACTCAACACATCACAGACAAGAAATAAACAACTATTCTGTTACAAGATAAACCTGCTGGAAACAGCCAAAACGGACATGTATGGGAACTTACCAGAGTCAAAAGTCTTGAATAGTAGCATTAATCGTGAAAACAACAATCTGCTTCAAGAAAACGACAAAAATTACTGTTGCCACAAGAACACATTACTTATTACAAATGTTTTTGCTTGATCATTACTCATGTTCTTCTTGTTGCTGTGGTCAGATGGGATTACCCTGAGAAGCAATGATTATCACCCATGAAAACAGACAATTATGACTCTGTGATTCATGAATATGCGCAGAGAATGTCGTACATCCACCTCTTGTAAAGATAAAAAAAAATGTCGTATGTCTCCCTCTTACAAAGAAACAAAATGTCGTATGTCCTCTCTTGCAAAGACACAGAATGTCTGCAGTCGTCTCTTGCAAAGACACAGAATGTCTGCAGTCGTCTCTTGCAAAGACACAGAATGTCTGCAGTCGTCTCTTGCAAAGACACAGAATGTCTGCAGTCGTCTCTTGCAAAGACACAGAATGTCTGCAGTCGTCTCTTGCAAAGGCACGGAATGTCTGCAGTCGTCTCTTGCAAAGACACAGAATGCCTGCAGTCGTCTCTTGCAAAGACACATAATGCCTGCAGTCGTCTCTTGCAAAGACACAGAATGTCTGCAGTCGTCTCTTGCAAAGGCACAGAATGTCTGCAGTCGTCCCTTGCAAAGACACAGAATGCCTGCAGTCGTCCCTTGCAAAGACACAGAATGCCTGCAGTCGTCTCTTGCAAAGACACAGAATGCCTGCAGTCGTCTCTTGCAAAGACACAGAATGTCTGCAGTCGTTTCTTGCAAAGACACAGAATGTCTGCAGTCGTCCCTTGCAAAGACACAGGATGTCTGCAGTCGTCTAAAGACACCATCCATAAGGCCGAGGCAGTTGCCATACAAACAGGAGCAGTCCATATCGAGCACAGCCCACACACCTCCAGCAATGTCGTCTTTCTTTCAGACGCTCTGTCTGTCTTGCAGGCCCTACAGACTGCCAGAGACAAAGAACTGAACGACCTGTCTACTGCCCTTATCTCCCTATGCAGAGCCGGCACAGTCGTTCTACAGTGGATCCCTTCCCACTGCAACGTACTTGGCAACGAGGCTGCAGACACTCTGGCTAAAGAGGGAGTAACAAAGAAACAGGAAGACAGGTCCACAACCCTCAAGGAAGCCAAGACAATCATCAAAGCCAGACAGCAGAGCGAAGTGGTTGCAGGAGCATCCACATTTCAATAGACATGACCCGTACCACCTACTAACAAGATCAGAGCAGGTGGCCATCTTCAGGCTGCGGACAGGCCACAACCGCCTGAACTATCACCTCTTTACCAAGTTCAGGATCGGTCAGTCAGACCAGTGCCCATGCCAGACCGGCAGTATGACAACAGCACATCTACTACAAGATTACCCGTTGTATGAAGCACTGAGACAACAGATATGGACGGAGCAAACATCAGTGGAGAAGAAGCTCTACGGTGCCCCTGGGGACCTACAGCGCACGGCAGCATTCGTCAGGGGAGCTGGCGTTCCCATCTAGAGTGTTCGAGAAGAAGAAGAAGAAGAAGAAGAAGAAGAAGAAGAAGAAGAAGAAAGACACAGAGTATCGTAAGTCGCCTCTAGCAAAGTCATAGAATGTATGCGGTCGTCTAAACACACGGAGTATCGTAAGTCGTCTCTCGCAAAGACATAGAATATCTGCAATCGTCTCTTACAAAGACACAGAATGTCTGCAGTCGCCTCTTGCAACGACACAGAATGAAATCGCCTCTTGCAAAGACACATAATGAAATCGCCTCTTGCAAAGACACATAATGAAATCGCCTCTTGCAAAGACACATAACGAAATCGCCTCTTGCAAAGACACAGAATGAAATCGCCTCATGCAAAGACATAACAAAATCGCCTCTTGCAAAGACGCAGAATGAAATCGCCTCATGCAAAGACACAGAATGCCTGCAGTCGTCTCTTGCAAAGACACAGAATGTCTGCAGTCGTCTTTTGCAAAGACACAGATTGTCTGCAGTCATCTCTTGCAAAGACACAGAATGAAATGGCCTCATGCAAAGACACAGAATGCCTGCAGTCGTCTCTTGCAAAGACACAGAATGTCTGCAGTCGTCTCTTGCAAAGACAAAGAATGTCTGCAGTCGTCTGAAGACACAGAGTATCGTAAGTCGTCTCTTGCAAAGACACAGAATGTCTGCAGTCGTCTCTTGCAAAGACACAGAATGTCTGCAGTCGTCTCTTGCAAAGACAAAGAATGCCTGCAGTCGTCTAAAGACACGGAGTATTATAAGTCGTCGCTTGCAAGGCGCAGAATGTCGAAAGGCCTCCCTTGCAAAGTCGCCGAATGCAGTGAGTGGAAAAGTCGCTGTAATGATTCTCACTGTTCCCATGTGAACAAGATCACACAGTGGCTGCCTTTCGTTGGATTCATCACCCGTTATGCTGAAAGAGTCCACGCTAAGATGACCGTTTTCGCATCACAGTTACGATTTTCGTAAAACAACATAACTGCGCTTTTCATATAATAACAATTCTAAGGGTTTGTCTGCTTGTTTATTTGCTTGCTTTGTTTTGTTTGTTTGTTTGCTGTTGTTTCGGATGAACGTGACTTTCTATAGAAAGAACAAATAACTAAAACATTTTAACGCTTGTAAACTTCTATAAGCGAGTTCCCTCTCTCCTTCACCGTCCCCCCCCCCCTTCCCTCCCTCCCTCCCTCCTGACCCCTCCACGCCCCCTTTAAACACAAGTCCTCATAGAACCCTCACAAACTGCACCAATCGGCGTGGACAGTCTCCGGGCTATCTACCCCCACAGCCAGCACCGGCGTGGACCTCCCACACTCTGCGCTCAAAGTAGCGGGGAGGGGAAAGGCGAAGAAGTGGCGTGAATCTTGTGAGATTTGACATGACAAAACGTGTGTTCTCATGCGAAGATAAGCGAGGAAACGTTTTTATGTCTTATCGTGTGCATCTTGCTCCAGTCTGTTTGCTTTTAGGGGAGTGAGGGACGCTTTCCTGAACATCCCCACCCACGTCTCTCTCTCTCTCTCTCTCTCTCTCTCTCTCTCTCTCTATCTCTCTCTCTCAATACTCTCTCTCTCTCTCAATACTCTCTCTCTCTCTCTCTCTCTCTCTCTTTTCTCCCCCCCCCCCTCTCTCTCTTAATACTCTCTGTCTCTGTCTGTCTGTCTGTCTTGTCTGTCTGTCTGTCTGTCTTCTCTCTCTCTCTCTCTCTCTCTCTCTCTCTCTTCCCACCCTCCTTCCCTCCCTCCCTCTCCCATGTCTCTCAGTATCCTCCATCTCCTGTTTCTCCCCTTTCCCTTGCCTCACTTCCTACCCCCGCCTTCCTCCCCCCCCCCCCTCTCTCTTCTCTCTCTCTCTCTCTCTCTCTGTCTGTCTCCTTCTGTGTAACTGTGTCCATGGTCAAAAGCAAAACAAGGTAATCAGGTAGTCAGACGGCAAAAAAAGAAAGTTGTGGAAAGTGGTGTCAAGTAAGTAACAAGTTGTGAAAAGGCAGTCAAAAGTTACGAACAGCCGTATAAAGTTGTGAAAGGTACTCCAAAGTAGTTAGTTAACATTTTGAAACGTAACGGTAAGTAGTCAAAAAACAGTTGTCACAAGTCGCAGAAAGAAATCAGAAGAAGGAAAAAGTATCAGAAGCTGAAGTAGATAAAAGCATCCAGAACAAAAAAAACCCAAGAACTAATCAAAAGTTGTAAAAACTCCTCAGATGTAACACAATGTAGCCCAAAGTAGTGATTCGTGGCCTAAAGTAGCAACACCTAGTCAGAAGTAGCTGAAAGTAAGCGAAAGTAAGTAAAAAGCCGTCAAAAGTACCAACAAAGATTTAAAGTTGTATAGGTAGTCATAAGTTGTAATAAGTAGTTAAAAGTAAACAAATCTTAAATAAATGTTAGCGAACCGCCAAGAGAAACGTGGACAAACGAGTCACAAGACAAAACACAACGCGTTTCGACCTCAGGCAAGACACAAACAAATAAACAAATAAATTCCTTGCGCTGAAGAGTGAAGAGATCAAAGCTGAGTACCAAATTCGTTCATTTTCGTTGTTTTATTTGTTTGTGTCTTGCCTGAAGAAGACCTAAGAGGTCGAAACGCGTCGTGTTTTGTCTTGTGATTTGTTTGTCCACGTTTCTCTTGGCGGTTCGCTAACATTTCTTTACGATTTGTTTAGATTTCCGCCTGCAGTCGTCTCACTTTGCAACTGGTTAAAAGTCGCAAGAATCAGACAGCAGTGGTCAAAACCAGCAAAAAAAAGAAAAAAATGTTAAAAGTAGAAACAGGCAGCCAAGCGTAGCAACTGGGAAAACGTTGATTGCAGCAGAAGTAGTCGCAAGTAAAAAGCAGCCATAAGTTGTTCAAAGTTATAAGCTGCAACAAAAGAGGCCAACAATACGTAATAAGTGGTCAAGAGTAGTAATACATAGTCAAAGTAGGAAAACGCAGGCGAAATTTGTATTCAGTTCTACCAACTATCGAAAAATGGTCGAAAGTAACGACGAATAGTCAAAAGCAGCAAAAACCAGTCATAAGTAGTACTAGGAAGTGAAAAGCAGCAGAAATTTGTCATAGATAGTAAGAAGTAGTCAAAAGCAGCCGAAAGCAGTCATAAGTAATAATAAGTAGTCAAAAGCAACAGAAAGTAGTCATAAGTAGTCATAAGTAGTCATAAGTAGCCAAAAGTAGCAAAAAGAAATCAAAGTTGTCAACATTAGTACAAATTTCTCAAACGTAGTGATGGGTAGTAAAAAGTGATTATAAAAAAAAAACAATGAACAATAGTGATGAGTAGTCCACAAGCAGCAAAATGTAGTCAAAAACAGTGATTATATTAATAGTCAAGAGTGGTGATCAGTAGTCAAAGCAGTCGAGGGTCATTAACACCAGCAGCAGATCATCAGAAACAGTAAACAGAAAACAGTCGCCAGCTGAACGAGTCGTGAGGTAAGGTAAGGTAATGTTGTTTATAGCCCAGCCGACCGCAAAGGGCCATATCAGGGCTGTCACCACGTTAAAATCAACTCACGAGTAAAAAAAAACAAACAAAACCTTTCACACATCCTCTAAAAGCATACCAGAAACTTCGTTAAAAATCTTTCTTCCGTAAAATCTTAAATCAGATGAAAAATGTCAATCTCTTTCAGAAACTCAAAGATCACATCAGGTAGGACATCTCTGAACAGGGTTTCACGGACTCTGCTGTAAAGTGTTTATGTCTCACATCGTGCAAGTCCCAACAATCTAAAAGAATATGTCTCACTGTGAGTGGAACATGACATGGAATGCACCACGGAGCCTCTTCACCTTTTAAAAGATAAGAATGGCCTGTGTGCAAGCGGCACAAGACTGTTTCTTCTTTACGGGGCTGAAAAGGGCAAAGGAACGTAGCAGAAGGCAGGGAGGTAGCACCGGTAGCACACTGCAGTCAGATGCACCGCCAGCTGAACGGGCCAGACCTGTTTGCCCCTGGAGCCTGACGTGCAGGGAGGCGGCGCAGGGGGAGGTCGGGGGGTCTAACAAGGTTTGTTTTCTTCTCCACCTTGATATCGGCGTCGACTTTCTCAGTGGCAGGCGTGTTTACTGGGATGGGTTGCTGTGCACACAAACACAACAGGTCTCCATGTCTGTTTGTCTGTGTGTCCTTCTCTGCCTCTGTGTGTGTGTGTGTGTGTGTGTGTGTGTGTGTGTGTGTGTGTGTGTGTGTGTGTGTGTGTGTGCCTTTCTCTGGGTTGTTGTCTATCTCCCACCCCCATCCCCTTCTTCTGTCTTCTCTACAAATACCCCTCCCTTTTTCTCTGACTCCTCAGACACTCTCTCTCTCTCTCTCTCTCTCTCTCTCTCTCTCTCTCTCTCTCTCTCACACCACACACACACACACACACACATACTCTCTCTCACTCTCTCACTCTCTCTCTCTCTCTCTCTCGCTCGCTCGCTCGCTCGCTCTCCCACACCCTATCACCCTCCACACCCCTTCCCCTCACCGTTTTCTCTCTTTCTCCAATCATCCCCTGTCTTGTGCTCATTGTGAACGTTCTTCTCCTCCACGCAATGACTGACCTTGACACAGCACCCACACCGACGACAATCATTCATGCCTTGTTCTTGTGCGCATTTGTGTGGGTGTGGAGGAGGGTAGGGTCGGATACTGGGGGGGACAACGGGGGAAGGGGGGGGGGGGCGGATAGTGGGTGTGGCGGGGACCTACGTGAGCGCGTGCGGGACTGGCATCGACAAACACGGGAGATACGGTGGCGGTGGTGGTAAAGATGAGCCAAACGATACTGGTGATCGTGATGCTACTGCTGCTGCTATCGCTGTTATTAGCGCCGCAGAAGCGATATTCCATTCTTACTTAATCATTGATTGAGTCCTGTGGTGTAATCCTTGAGGACATGCTGTGGTTTTGTCCCCCCCAAAAAAAAACAAATGACAGTTGTCTAGAGGATCGTGGAGAATGAACATGAGAACGGCTCTACTGGCCAATTCCCAATGGGATGCAGTGCTCAGACACTCTCACACACCAGTGTCGCAACACTTGACGTGGGGGAGAAAGGAGTATCACGTGACGAAGTGGGAATATCGAGAGTGGGGAGGGGGGGGGAGTGCGTGGGGGGGGGTAGGGAAGGGAAGGGTGAGGCGCGGGGGGGGGGGGGGGGGTAATCTTACGTCACGTATGGCATCGTTAACGAAGCGCGTGATGCTGACATGAACCAATTTAGCATTTCACAATCCACCCCCATGGCTGGCTGACAAATATCTGCGTCAATCTCATCTGACGTCAACACTGCTCCTGTCATGCCTCTCTCTCTCTCTCTCTCTCTCTCTCTCTCTCTCTCTCTCTCTCTCTCTCTCATCCCCCCCCCCCCTCTTCAATGAGTGACACAAAGCTGAGTGATTTTTGTGGGAGCGTTGCTCTTCATCAGAGCGACCCATCTGAATCGACGCACTTCAGTTCAGTCTTCTGTGTGCTGCCTAGCAATGGGGGCAATGGCGAGGAATCTCGGCCTGTCTCTTCAGTGCACCGCGTTCGGCCCTGTCACGTTTCACTCAGCTTCGGCCCAGTCACGTTTGACCAGATCGTTATTCACCCAATCAAGTTTAGCCCAATCACATTTTACCCAATTAAGTTTAGCCCAGCACATTTCACCCAATCAAGTTTAGCCCAATCACATTTCACCTAATCAAGTTTAGCCCAATCACATTTCACCCAATCAAGTTTAGCCCAATCACATTTCACCTAATCAAGTTTAGCCCAATCACATTTCACCCAATCACCTTTAGCTCAGGTTCGGCCCAGTCACACTTGACCAGATTGTTATTCACTCCAGTTTAGCCCAATCACTTTTCACCCAATCACGTTTAGCCCAATCACATATCACCCAATCAAGTTTAGCCCAATCACATTTCACCCGATCACGTTTAGGCCAATCACATTTCACCTCATAACGTTTAGCCCAATCACATTTCATCCCATCACGTTTAGCCCAATCACATTTCACCCCATCACGTTTAGCCCAATCACATTTCACCCCATCACGTTTAGCCCAATCACATTTCAC
>CM065722.1:56719564-56722064 GCA_033310375.1 Conus canariensis | reverse complement strand
CTCTCTCTCTCTCTCTCTCTCTGTCTCTGTCTCTCTGTCTCTCTCTCTCTCTCTCTCCAACCGTATTAGTATTGTTTGTACAGGGGGGATTTTCGAGCCAACATCACATCAAAACAGTTTCACACATGAGCTTACAACTAACCACACGTGATCTTCGGTTCTTCACTTGAGTCAGTCTCGAAATTTCCAAGCGAGAACCCTCTCCAGCAAAGTAGCTTTAGTTTCCTAGACGAACCACAGAGCTTCCGCGGCGGACACCGGCGGTAAGGCAGGGCCCAGAGGCCAGTGTTCGTCCAGCCCGCTTGTGACACGTGCTGTGTGAGTAGACGATGACGCTTGGTCAGGCAGTCCATAGTTGGCAGCAGAGGTCACCCCATATTCGCGAGTGTGCGCAGTTTGAAAGAGATAGATGGTTTAGAGTCAAAGTGTGGAGGTGGACGGTGTTGGTGGCACAGGGCAACAGGACGGGGAGACTTAGTGGAAGAGACATTCTGAATTAAATCGAGATACTGCTGCCGTTGCTGAAGAGAAGAGAGGGGAGTGGAGGGGTGCAGTAGGATGCAGGGACACAAGGGACGTGAGAAGCTAGTGTAAAATGTCTTTCATCACCCCATGCCTAGGAAGTAAATCCAGACCAGCCTGCCCCATTATTCCAGCATTACTCTCCCCCTTCATATCGATCACAGCATGCTGCATCTCAATCTGAGGTGAGAGTGATTCTGTACTTTAGTCCGAGCTACTCCCCACCATGCTCTGAAACCACTCCCCTGTGCGGTGATTTTGGGGAATGGTTCAGAAGCACAACCATGGAGGGAACACGTGCCCCAACTTCTGCACCCTGCTTGACAGGAATGTGGACATAATAATGATAACACAGCATTTATAAAGCGCCTTGCCAAAGGTTCTGGACGCTGACAATCCACACTTCGTGTATGCAACAGGCTGCCTACCTGGGTAGTGCCGATTGAAGAGCTGCCTGCCGGCGCTTCTTTCAGTCGTTTACCATGTCATCCAGTCAATATTGTTCCCTCAATTTCCTTACTTCCTTCACTCTTTCAATTTCTCACGCATGGTGCATGCTATGTGTAACGTGTCATCCATACCAATGGCCAAACTGGCCTTCTCTTCCGAAAGTTGGTGATGGGATTTTACGTGTGTGCAAGATGTTATGCGTGCGTTCACACACGGAACTCGGTTTATAATCTCATTGCAAGGACTGTTTGGGAAATGGAGTCAGAACCAATGTTAACTCCGAGGGAAAACCCCCCTGCGGAGCGCAGCGGAGATTCGAACCCGTAAATTCAGAATCACCAAGATTATGAGTCCAGCGCTCAACCAGCTAAGCCATTCCGACCCCCAACATGGACATGGGCAGGTGGCTGTCTTCCCCCTATGTGCTGTTCGTGGATCATGCCCCAAGGCACTCAGCGAATGCTGCTTTAGCACAAGATGGGCAGTGGTCGTGACTTAAGATCCACAATCACCACCCCCACAAATTCAGGTGCAGAATGCTCTGTCTGTGCGGACATCCCGTCTGACAGCTTTGAAGGAAGGGAGTGGTTTTAGAACAAAGCACGGGATGGGAGAGGCGGTCCGGGTTTACGCCTGGAAGGTGAGTTGGGGCACATGATCTTTCTCACGCACGTGGGAATGATTTCGGTTTTATATCAGGTGAAAATACTGGCCGTACATAAAGTTCCATTTTGATGCCTTAGTTGTTGTGCAAAATTCATATCTTTCTTTAATTCAGGAATCCTTTGTTTTCCTTTGGCCAGAGGATTGGATTTTGAGAAAGCTTACAAGCTACCATGGATAATGAGTGGATTACATTCATGAAACAAATTACCTCTCTCTCTCTCTCTCTCTCTCTCTCTCTACACACACACACACACACACACACAATATATATATATATATATATATATATATATATATATATATATAGTGTGTGTGTGTGTGGTGTACACCATCACCATCCCCGAAAGCCGAATGTGGCTGTATTCATGTTGGGATGAAAAACGGTCACATGTAACATCTCAACCATGGTGAGCCTTTAGCTTCTTATCGGGCAATGAAAAAGAAGAAGGACGTCATTCGGGAAGACTGGGAGCTGGCAGGGAGGGAGGGGGCAGGAAGGGGGTGGGGAACAAAGGGTAGGGGTGGGGGTGGGTGAGTGGTGGGTGGGGTGGGGACTGCATTCCAGACTGAGATAAACATCAACCTAGTTCTCAGCAATATCCATCCACCACTGACCCGCCACTGTGGAATAGTTTATACAAACATAACCCATACGGCAAACGCATTGCGCACACACGCACACACAACACACACACGCACGCGCCCGCACGCACGCACGCACGCACACACACACACACACACACACACACACACACACACACACACACACACAAAACACACACACACACACATGCGTGCGCGAGCCCGCGCACACACGCACACACATATACAACACACACACACACACACACACCAAACCCAC
>CM065722.1:56712064-56717064 GCA_033310375.1 Conus canariensis | reverse complement strand
AGGAAAAAAAGGAAAAATAATGAATAAATAAATGAATAGATGAATGAATAAATAAACAAACAACTATCTGTTGCAGTACTGTCGATACTAACGCCGCACTCTTCCCTGCGTTTTCCCCTTGCTTCCACTTTTCTTCGATCACGCTAAGCTGACATGAAGAGAAAGTAAAGTACTCTTGGAGGAAAGACAAGCAGGCACAGGGGAGGAGTGATGGAGCAAAAAGCCTTGATTTCCTACAATCTTCTTTTAGAGCTTCCCCCCCCCCCCCCATGGTACCTCTTTACCAGCACCCCCTCCTTTCTCTTCTTTCTCGCCCCACCCCCTTCCTCCTCCTCCCTCTGCCCCAAATCCCTCCCAGCTCCATGCGCTACGCTCCCCGCCACTGACAGAAGACCTGGAGGCCTGATCTGTGAGCTTCGTTAACAGCATGTCTCTTCTCTCTCTCACTCTCTCTCTCCTCTCTCTCTCTCTCTCTCCTCTCTCTCTCTCTCTCTCTCTCTCTCTCTCTCTCCTGGCTCGGACACACAGGAGTGATCGGTCTTCAGGTGGGGAGGAGGAAGGGGGAGGGGAGAAGGGGGGGGAGGGGGAGGGTTGATAGCATCGAGAAACAAATGAGATTAAGGTTTGTTATGAAGACAGAGGAGAGAGAGAGAGAGAGAGAGAGAGAGAGAGAGAGAGAAGAGAGAGAGAGAGAGAGAGTGCATTGATTTTACATCTCGCCCTGGACAAAGAGATAAAAGGTGGTGAGGAAAATATTGGAAAAGGGGAAAGATCTAAAGATATAGGGCAATCACTTGGCTATACTTTCAATGGCAATGCCGTACACACACACACACACACACACACACACACACACACACACACACACACACACACACACACACAACAATTTTAAATAATCACACACATGGCTTTGAAATTACACAAAGTCGGAGCGCGCGCGCGCATGTGTGTGTGTGTGTGTGTGTGTGTGTGTGTGTTGTGTTGTGTGTGTGTGTGTGTGTGTGTGGTGTGTGTGAGGGAGACAGAGAGGGAGAGAGACAGAGAGAAATTGTGTGTGTGTGTGTGTGTGTGTGTGTGTGTGTGTGTGTGTGTGTGTGTGTGTGTGTGTGTGTATGCATGTGTGTGGTGCGAGAGAGAGAGAGAGAGAGAAGGAAGAGAGAGAGAGAGAGAAAGAAGAAAAGAGAGAGAGAGAGAGAGAGAGAGAGAGAGAGAGAGAGAGAGATGAGACAGAGAGAGAGAGAGAGGAGAGAGAGAGAAGATTGAACAAACCAGAGAGAGAGAGAGAGAGAGAGAGAGAGAGAGAAGAGAGAAGAGAGAGAGAGAAAAACTTCTTCCTCTACTTCTTCTTCTTCTTCTTCAGAAAGACAGACAGAAAGATAGACAGACAAACAATCAGACAGACAGAGAGTCAGACAGACAGGCAGACAGACACAGAGAGAGCGCTTAAAGGCAGTAAAGAGATTACTTGGAAGAGAAGCCGTTCTAAATTAGGCCTACATAAAAAATCTCAAAGGCTTTGAGCTGAAACTGGAAATGAAATCTCCATTAAATGAGAGAAGAGCGTTTTTTTGTTTGTTTGTTTGTTTGTTTGTTTTTTATACCACTTCGTCATGAAAGGAAACATCTCCTTTGACGTCTTTAAATCGTGACGGTGTGAGGAATTCAAAGCATCAGATGCAGATAACTGCAGAGTGACTGGATCAGGAATGCTGGGACAGGATCAAATAAGAACACGTCCTCACTGCCTCCACCCTCCCCCCCCCCCCCCCCCCCCCCCCCCCCCCCACCACGCTCCCCACCTCTTTCCTTCCTGGCTAGTCTCTAACACCCGAGAGGAGAGAGAGAGAGAGAGAGAGAGAGAGAGAGAGAGAGAGAGAGACAGACAGACAGACAGACAACAGACAGACAGACAGACAGAGACAGAGAGAGAGACAGAAAGAGAGAGTTTGTGTGTGTGCGCGCGCACATGTGTGTGTGTGTTTGTGTATGTGTGTTTGTATGGTGTGTATATATATATATGTGTGTGTGTGTGTGTGTGTGTGTGTGTGTGTGTGTGTGTGTGTGTGTGTGTGTGTCTGTGTCTGTGTCTGTGTCTCTGTGTGTGTGTGTGTGTGTAGCAGGACAGAGGAATGGAGAGCTGAGTGGGCTGGCAGTCTACTGTATTTCTGAGCTGTTCATTTCAAATACCGTCGAAATGACAGGAAAGAGAACACCTAGGAACTAAACATTTGCACAATTCTTTGGTTCAGTCAAGGATATCTACGGAACTCCGAAGCATCATCAGCATCATCATCATTGAAAAAAAAAAAATCTGACATTCTGTGGCCCTTCATGCCCTGCACTGCCGCCGTGGTGATCTCTGTTTTGATTTTCTGTCTACACCCACGTCCATGGTGACTTCATGTTACAGTGGTTGGGTCAGGGGTAACACGTTCACGGGGACTGTGGTCGGATGGACGTGATGGCGCCCTCCAGACATGACGCTCTCTCACGCTAGTTCAGCAGTGGTTTTCATCAGGGGAATCAGCCATTGGAGTCCTGAGAAGGGCAGATCAACATAGGCGTCTGTGAACACCCCTGGAAAGACTCAGCAGCGCAGTGTCACCTCACTTGGGTTGCCTCAAGTCAGAAAGGCCAAACAGGCCTGCCAGATCCCTGCCATGGTGGTACAAGTCCTGAATCCGCCCTATGATCCCCCCCCCCCCCCCCCCCGATCTGCACCACGATCTACAGTCACACTGAATGGATTCAGCTCTGGGTCATACTCCATCTTACCACTCTCTGTCATTAACTTCGATCTGGTTTTATCTTCTTCGTTTTTTTCTCCACTCACCATCCTGCTGATTGTCAAACCAACCGACCACTGCATGGGAAAATACATCTACCTTGATGGAAGAACTAACTAACAAACTGACCGACTAACTAACTGAAATAAACAAAATGAATAAATAAATACATAAACAAATGAAATACATACCAGACTAATTCCTTGAACTGCCTATACTTCAGTCTTTTCAGCGCTGTTGATCTGTCAATACTGACGACACGCTCTACATTTTTTTTTTCTTCCTACTCTTTTCTTTGTACAGAACTGAACTGAGTAGGAAAAGTACGCTAAGTGGAACAGGCGGGACAGAAGATGGGGTAATGGAGGAATGGGCCGTGATGTCCAAGAATCTTTCGCTACAGCTTGTCCAACGCAGGTGTCCCACGCTCTCTACCATCTTCTCCTCCCTTCTCTTCCTTCCCGCCCCGTTCCTCCCTCCTCCTGTCCCCTCTTCCCAAATTCATTCCATTTCCATATTGCACGCTCCCTCCCTCTACCAGGAGACTGTTGGCTTGATCTGTGGGCTACATTCACAGCGATGTGTCAGCTGAGATCAACAGGAGTGATCGGTCTTTGGGCGGGGAAAGGGAAGGGTGTGTTGGGACAAGAAGGGAAGCGGGAAAGGGGGTTGATTGCATCGTGAAACAAATGAAATCAGATTTTGTTATGGAGAGAGAGAGAGAGAGAAGAGAGAGAGAGAGAGAGAGAGAGAGAGAGAGAGAGAGAGAGAGGATTAAACACAACAAAGAGATTACTTTCCTCGGAAGAGAAACCGTTCTAAATTACATAAAAACCAAATGGCTTTGAGCTGAAACTGGACATGAAATCTTGCATTAAGTGACAGAAAAACGTTTCCATTATGCACGTTGTGCCGTGATAGGAAAGCATCTCCTTCGACGTCTTTGAATCGTGACGCTGTGAGGAATTCAAAGCATCAGATGCAGATAACTGCAGAGTGACTGGATCAGGAATGCTGGGACAGGATCAAATAAGAACACGTCCTCACTGCCTCCACCCTCCCCCCCGCCCCCCCCCCCCCCCCCCCCCCCCCCCCCCCCCCCGCTCCCCACCTCTCTCCTTCTTGGCTAGCCACCGCTATACTTCTTATCATTAAACATCGTCTCTGTGTGTGTGTATGCGTGCTGCTGCGTGCGTGCGTGCGTGCGTGCGTGCGTGTGTGGTGGTGCGTGCGTGTGTGTGTGTGTGTGTGTGGTGCGTGCTGTGTGTGTGTGTGTGTGTGTGTGTGTGTGTGTTGTGTGTGTGTGTGATGTGTGTGTGTGTGTGTGTGTGTGTGTGTGTGTGTGTGTGTGTGTGTGTGTGTGTGTGTGTGTGTGTGTAAAAGGGGAAATGAATGACAAAAACTGTGTGATGGGAGTCTACTGTAATTTCTCTGCTGTTCATTTCAAATACCATGCATGGATGAAGAAAAAAAGCCATAGAAACTAACCCTGCCATGTACTCAAAGATTCCTAAGGAACTCCAAAGCTTCATCACTGTGATCCTGAACACCAACCAAAACAATTCAGCAGCGCAGTGTCTCCTCTGGTGGGTTGCCGAATGGAAAAACAGAACAAAAAGGGAAGTCAGGACAGAGCAGACCTCCACCAAGGTGTAACCAACCTTTGACCCCAATCTGCAGCACGGATATACAGCAACATGGAGTGAAATGGACTTTGGGCCATAGCCCATCTTTCCACTCTATGTCAAAATCAATCTGGGTTTTTTTTCCCTCATCATTCTTCTGACAGCCAAACAAATCAACTGAATGTGAAAACATAACCCCTTTGGCGAAAGAAACAAATAAGTAAATGAATGAATAGATTCATAAATAAATAACTAAATAAAAGCAAGAAATAAACACATAACTAAAGTACATACTTGATCAGTCCCTCAATCTGGCTCTACTTCAGTCTTTTGTGGCACTGTCGATCCGCCAATACGTTGCGATATTCACTTTGTTGTTTCTTGTTTTTCTTGCTCACTCTTTTCTCCAACTGTGCCAAAGGGACTTGAAGAAGAAAAGGACTCATGGGGGAACAAAGCGGCAAAGGAGATGAGATCCTGAAGGAAAGAGCTTTGATTTTCTTCAATCTCCCGTTACCGCTGTTCCCATCCATGTGTCCGGCGTTCTTTACCTTCTCCCCCTCCTTTCTCTTCCTCCCCCCCCCCC
>CM065722.1:56704564-56709564 GCA_033310375.1 Conus canariensis | reverse complement strand
TATTTACTAATGACAGAGACAAGAAGACGTTTGGAGGTCATCGATTCAGAGGAAACTTTCCAAACATGCAATGCCTGTAACAAAACATCCGCCAGTTGCCAAAAACTCTGTACGAGAGCACAGCGCGCAAGCACGCAGCAAGGACGGCATGCATGTTGAACCATGGTCCCAGGGTCAGCTGTCCATTCTGACCCTGATGCACCGCCTGTGCTGGCCCATCTTACCCCCTTCTCCTTCCAGGTAAAGTCACAGGTGGATCCCGCAGCAGGGTGTGAGTCGGGAAACGCATCGTGCCGAGCTAAGACTGACGTCACACTACGTTGCTTCTAGTTGAAACACCTGTTAGAAAGAGCTCATGCAACTTACAACGACGTCGCCCATAAATCACCCACAGTCAAAGCCACACGCTGGAACCGTTGTGCTGTGGAGCCGACTGCTCGACTGGCGCACACAATGATCGATTGTCCAGACCCTCCTGCAGGGCTTTGGGGAGGCCTGTTTCTTTCAGTCTTCACTATAGCGCCCCAAAAGCAGCAGCGGCAATAGAACCAATCCACCCAAAAGGTTTTCATGGCTCTAAGAATTTGAAGTGGCCCGCTTCAGTTCTCGTATGCTGCATGATGAGCCGTAGAGTCGTCCATTGCCTATGAAGCGGAATGCCAGACATCTATTTTGTAAGACTTGAGCATGTCCAGAAATAGGTTCACGCGCGAGACCGCTTCGAAGCCTTTTTTTTTTTTTTTTTTTTTTTTTTAAAGTATATCAGACGGGTAACACAGGCGATGCTGTTCTGCATGCTCCTTTCATAGCACTAGCGTTCTCAGTGATTTTTGTTCGTTTGTTTGTTCGTTTGTTTGTTCGTTTGTTTTGTTTGGTGTTGTTGTTGTTTTAATACAAACTGGACCTTACATGATTGTTCGTATTCTTTTTTCATCGCATGCTGTAGTCTCTGCCGAAATACGTGTTGTGGCTTTGGCTTCATGCGTCAAAGAGCAGCGCTGCTGGTTGTCATGTGACTACGCCTCGCTTGACCAGGAACCCACAGGAAGGCAGAAGCTTGGTCCTGGACAGCTTTATTTCAAGGCAGCGTGACGTGGAGGCATGATACAGCTTGCATCAGGCGGGATGAAACATGCATCCACACTCAGGCAACACGATTAGCTGACACACAGCTTTGCGCTGAGGACAGTGCACAGTGCAACCGCTTGAACCGCAGGCACGTGACCGTGTGACATGCCGTGCATAACATAGTGTCCAAACAGTCATCGCTCTATATCGTTAGTGCCTCTTCGGAAGGCGAGCTTCAACTAAAAACAATGTGGTGTGATATAGGTCTTCAGTCTGTGTCACATCAATAGTCTATTCCGCTGCGTTGTGACGCTGGACAAGTATGACCAGTAAGTTAAGCGAGGCAAGACAAGAAAAAGATACAGCCGAAGGTACGAGTGGGACTCAAGAAGTACTGTCCTCAACAGCCGGGAGCAGTCCTGCACCATCCTTGGAAACCCGTGCTGCATTCAGATAGGACGCAGGAACGCACAGGGCATTCCATTAAAGGACATAACTACCCCAGGCAAACACCATTGTGTGACCTCCAGACGCGGCACAACAGAACCTCCATGGAAGCGCCCCCACTTTGGGGAAATGGTCGATGGATGAGTTTGAAGTCCTCACAGCACATGCTGTCAGAGACAAGGGGTGTGCTGCAGCAGGCTGGGAGAGGCACCCTTCACATGCTGTCAGAGACAAGGGGTGTGCTGCAGCAGGCTGGGAGAGACACCCTTCACATACTTTCAAAGACAAGGGGTGTGCTGCAGCAGGCTGGGAGAGGCACCCTTCACATGCTGTCAGAGACAAGGGGTGTGCTGCAGCAGGTTGGGAGAGGCACCCTTCACATGCTTTCAGAGACAAGGGGTGTGCTGCAGCAGGCTGGGAGAGGCACCCTTCACATGCTTTCAGAGACAAGGGGTGTGCTGCAGCAGGCTGGGGGAGGCACCCAAGGTCGTCAGTTCCCTCAGGCAGAAGTCTTGGTCAAGTTGCTCATTCGCAGGCAGTCGATGTTTTCCTTCTTTCGTAGTCGGTGGTGATGATGGTGTCTTCCTTGTCGCCCTTCCTCTAAGGCCGTCGTCATGGCGACCGGGCGGCCGTCTTCGTCTTGAGTGGCGACGGTCCTGTGCCGCGTGAGGCCGACTCCGGAAATGTGCAGGACAGAAGTCGCCTGGCCACTGCGTGAAGATCCACGTCTACTCTGCGCCCGTGAGGGACGTTTCCACCACTCCCTTCCCCAAGGGCAGGGCTCTGCAGGTCGTGCAGGCCACGGTGAAGTCGCAGAATGGCAGCGCCTGGTCGCTGAACTACCTCACAGTCTCAACAGCAGCCCCTCGGCGACACAGGCTAACTCCGTCGTCACTGCTAATGCGAAAAAAGTAGGCTGCGATGCCCTACGCCTGTCTGTCACCTCGGCGCCTTCTGCTGGTAATGCCAGCCCCAGCAGGTATCGCACCACTTTGAAGGCCAGATACTGGCACAGCCCAGGTGGATCAGCAGTCAGACCTAAGACGAGGGTCATGATCTTCACTGCCCACCGTTCCCTCTGGACACGACTTCTCCATTTTTTGTTGTTCTTCAACAAGATGAAAACGTCGTTTTTGTTTTCCGTCTCAGCATGCAAGATGATTCCATTTGTGTTTTCATACCGTGAAATAAATAAGTCAGGAAACCTCAGCGTTCATCGACTACACAACCTGTCAAGAACGGCACAAGTGAGGAATGAGTTCCGTGTCTGAGTGACGTGACGAGTCGATCTGCATAACTGCTTTCCCGCGGACCTGATGGGTGGAATGACAGAATGACGAGGCAAGGCAAACAGCGAGCGCAAAAGCAGCACCTGTCTCTTGCTCTTAACCAAGATGCCTGCCTAGTGTGACCCAAGGTGGTGCAGGATTGCTCCCAGCTGGTTTGTCCGGCAGTTGAGGACAGCACCTCTCTGGGTCCCACCCGCCCCTTCGGGTGTATCTTTTCCCTTTGGTTCTCAGTTAAAGCAGGAGGATGGAGAAAGGGAAAGGAAGAGAAGATGGCAGATGATTGACACACCGTCAGGGTACAGCCCCAGGTGCTTTGAACCGGCTCCATCGCCTGGAACACCCAGGTCACATTCCGAGGGTTTCCGGTTCGAATCTCAGTATCCGCCTGACATAAACACTGGATTTCCCGCTGCCTGTCTGAACGCATTGTCGTTCTGGTGGGACTGTGGTGGGTCATGTCGTCTCCCGTACATTCCCCTGGAATGGCTGTGTATATCTATATGACCTGCGTCAGGGTGTCGATGAATTCACCTAGTCGCATCTGATAAGATGCAAAGGAATTGTCAGGTTTGGGGAAGGGTTAGCCAGCACAGTCAATGGGACTCATCAGTGGCACGTATTAAAAGCAAACTCCAGTGGGGCACACTGATGACACGCCTGTGGGACACCGCCTGTGGCACACACTTATGGCACACGTAAGTTGGACACACTTTTAACACACACCAATAAGACACATTAATGGTACACATTAATGGCATGCACAGAAGGGAGAACCATTGGCACACATCAATGCACACACCAGTGGCATGCAGAGTGGCACACTTGTGTCATACACCAATGGCACACAGGAGTGTCGCATACACAAATGGCACGCACCAGTGGCATACACCAATGACACACAACAGTAGCATACACCAATGACACACACACATCAGTGAATCCCGAATGACACACACCAGTGACACACACCAATGACACACACCAGTGGCATACACCAATGACACACACCAGTGACATCCACCGATGACACACACCAGTGGCACACACCAATGACACACACCAGTGACATCCACCAATGACACACACTAGTGGCACACACCAATGACACACACCAGTGACATCCACCGATGACACACACCAGTGGCACACACCAATGACACACACCAATGACATCCGGAATGACTCACAACAGTGGCATCCACCAATGGCACACCCCAGTGACATCCACCAATGACACACACCAGTGGCGCACACACCAATGACACATACCAGTGACATCCACCAATGACACACACCAGTGGCACACACCACTAGCAGGATGCTGGCTGCAGTGTATCGTGACCTTTGTTCGTTCAGTTCACAAACAGGTAGACAGATATCGCCGCCAAGTGAACAGCTCTGCAGGGGAAAAGGCCAAAAGGTATTTCAGGCGGGAAAGATGAGGCAGGCAGTCGCTGGTTATCACGTTGAGCGAGGGCGAAGGTGTTGTCAGGTGTTTCCAAGGCTGGTGAGCGCGCGCCAAAGACAGAGGTGATAGGCAGAGAGAGAGAGAGAGAGAGAGAGAGAGAGAGAGAGAGGTGGGAGGAGGGGGGAGGGAGAGAGAGGGGGAGGAGAAGAGAGGAAAGGAAGAGAGGAGGGGAAGGAGAAGAGAAAGGAGGAGAGAGGGAGAGAGACGGTGGGAGGAGGAGGGGAGACAGACAGACAGACAGGTGGGAGGCGAGAGAGGAGAGAGAGAGAGACAACAGATACTTTTTTTTTTTTGGTCTTATCATCATCGTCATCATCATCATGATCTGATTATAATCACCATCCTTTTCATCATTATCACAGTCATCATCATCATCATCATCATCATGATGGTCGTCGTCATCATCGTCTTTTCCAAGCCAGAGTGTTGAAGTGTCAATGTGTTCTATGTGCAGAACGCTTGCAGATGTACGCCAAGAAAAGTTGCAGCACATGTCCCCCTCCTTTCCTTGTGCTTATAGTTGTGGCTGGTGGATAGTGCCGTTGATAGCATGCAGGGCAGACAGCCAGTCAGATGTCACCACAACCGCTCCCTCCTCCACACCCCCCCCCCCCTCCACCCCCCCCTACCTGCACACACGGCTAAACCCTGCACTTCTCGCTCTCTTCTCCTTTCTTTGCCTCTGTTCGTTCTTTCTTTCTTTCTCCTTCATCTCTACCGTTCATTCC
>CM065722.1:56672064-56697064 GCA_033310375.1 Conus canariensis | reverse complement strand
GCAACCAAGTGACGACCGAACCAACAACAGAGAAATTCATAATAAGCCGACAGTGATGCTTGCCGTGGATCACTGGCAGTTTTGTGGAACTGTGTGACAAAAGAAGGATCTTAAAGCCGCTTTAAGAAAACAGAATGTGGAAATACAGCGCTACAAACGAGAATATCAGTGAAGAAACGAAGGAAACTGGACACACAAAAATAGACTGAAAATGAGAAAAACCCAGACAACAACAATACACACAGAAAGCTTTTAGGGTTGTGAAAGACCTGACCAAACATTAAGGCAAAGTTCAGTCAGCACCATTCAGAACAATGATGGCAACTATCTCACACAGGAACAAGACAAGCAATGTGCACTGAATGATGTTCTGAACACTACAACTAACAGAGCAAAGAGCAAAGGCGATCCGAGTGTGTTGACGGGATAGGTTTCATCGAACGAGGGTGACCTTCAAGCACTCCGTGAAAAAGTCATAGCTGAGGTGGAATCGCTGAAATGTGGGAATGCTCCAGACATCGACAACATCCCTGCAGAGCTGTTAGAACACGGCGGAAAGGCAGTAATTGACAACTTAAATGCCATCTCCGAAACATTAGACACACTGGAGAATGGCCCACGCCGTGAACCGAATCGCCCATCGTCATCCTTCCCAACACAGCAAATCTTCAGCACGACCAGAACGACCATACTACTATCGGTTTAATCGGTGATGCAAATATAGTAACGCTCAAAACCAATCTGAATGGATCACAGCGTATCACAGCCGCGAGCAGATACAATTATTGTTGAGGAACACGCTGGATTCTGCAAAGGCAGAAGTAATATCAAACAGATCTTTAACATGTGTATCCTTCACAGACCTAAAGAAAGCATTCGACAGAGGCTATTTGGAGGCGGGAAATTTCATATCGGGCGAAAGCCAATCCACACCATCTAGTGACTGCACTCCACAGCGACTAGTGCTCCGCTCATTCAGGGAGCCGTTGGAGACTAATTCTACACGTCAGTTGGACTTTGTCAGGGCTGCCCTCTGCAACGTTTTCAAACCTGTTCTTTGAACGCATCATACCTGATGTACTTGAAGATCATGTCAACACAGTCAGCATTGGCAGAAAAACCATGACAAACGATTTGCAGAGAGCATCGATGGCCCGGCAGGCAGTGAACAAGAACTGGCCCAGCTGTTTGAAAGAGTTGATGAAGCATCAGGAAGATAGCATACAGAAATCAGCGCCGAGAATACCGAGCTGACGACAAATCACAACATCACTATCAGTACTGGTACAACTTTCCACGGACGGAAGCTAGAAACTGTTCAACTATTCGCTTACCAGCACTAGCATTGAGGGATCCAAACTAGAAATATTTTCAAGGGCAGCGAAGACAACATAGCATTCTACAGGCTAAAATCTGTATGGGGGTACAATGGCATCTCCATGAAACACAGAATCGTGCTTCTGCGTGCACTGGTATGTTCTGCCTTCCTGTACACATGCCAGACATGAACCCTCACAGCGGGTCTGGGAAGAAGAATCCAAGCCATGGAAATGGGCTGACCCCACAAAGCACTAACCACCAGATGTATTGATTACCTCACCATCAGATATATTGATCACCTCACCAATGAACAAGTGAGTCAGCCTATCAAGTTTCAGGCAGCACGTCCGACCAGCCAAAGATCTGCTGACATCAGTCCGGAAAAGAAAACTACGTTGGTATGGCCATGTCTCAAGATCCAACGGCCTTGCTGGAACAATCCTCCTGGGACCTGTTGATGGACGGAGACGGAGGGGAAGGCAAACAGAAATCCACAAAACAAACAAACAAACAAAAACCCGATAGACTGCCAACATTACAGAATGGACAGGGAAACCATTGCAGAGAATGATGAACATGAAGAAGAAGAAGAAGAGGAGGAAGAGGAAGATGAGGAAGAAGAAAGTGGAGGAGAAGAAGGAGGAGGGGGGGGGGGGGAATTGCTGCACATCGTCGACGAAGATTGACCCCTCCGCCACACGCCCAGCCACGCCCACCCCTTCCTCCCCACTACTGACACCCCTCCCTCCCCCACAACGGGGGAAAAAACCGTGAGAAAGGGGAAAAAGTTAGAGAGTAAGGATTATACGGATAGAATACAACAGACAAAGAAAAGGTACAAGAGAAAGAAAATACGTTAACAAATCAGAGAAAGAAAAAAGTACAAGAGAAAGAAAATACGTTAACAAATCAGAGAAAGAAAAAAGTACAAGAGAAAGAAAATACGTTAACAAATCAGAGAAAGAAAAAAGTACAAGAGAAAGAAAATACGTTAACAAATCAGAGAAAGAAAAAAACGCGGAGCACACGAAGAGATGAAATAAGAAAAAAAAATAGGTACAGAGCTTAGTTAAGAAGAGGAGGAAACAGAAAAAAAAAGTAGAACAGAAGAAGTGTGTGTGTGTGGGGGGGGGGGGGGGGGAGAGAAGATTGATTAATTGATTGAATCTTTGCTGATGAAAGAATAAGGTATATTAAAGGCCTGTTTACAAACCAGCCCATTAAATCAACTAACAAAAGATTCCAGAAAAAAAAAAGGAAAGAAAGATGCAAACGCCATAGCATACTTCAGCTACTCCAGTAAAGATTTGTAAACAGAAAGACAATCATGTTCCCTACACACACACATAAATGTGCACAGAGACACAATTACACATATACAGACATGCCTCACACCACACACACACACACCACACACACACACACACACACACACACACACACACACACACACACACACACACCCCCAACAACCACACCCACACACACACACACACTCAGACACACACACACCAAAATACGAATAAATAATCATAAATACGTGTACAGACACACTCACTAGCATCATGCTTACATACCTGCTCGTACATGCGGAAATGACATGGACGAATATTCATAGGGCGTTACAATTGAACATCATCATTCGGACCGGCATATGCATGTGTACGTCCGAATGACAATGCGCCTACACATGGGTCTACCCACTGATTTGGTCAGTGATCGCATTTCACTCAGAGTTACATCGTAGACGCGAAGTGTTCATGGCAATCATTTTTCTTTTTATTTATTTTTGTTTTGTTTTGTTTTGTTTTGTTGCGAAGCACGAGATCAGTCGTGCACGTCGATGAGAACTATTTTCATGTCAGTAATGACATCTGACGACACAGCGCAGGAAGATTGTCCCATTCTTTGCTGCCTTTAAAAGACAAGCCCGTTTCAAATTAATCCATGTCAGGGCCAGGAACAATAGCTGTGTTAGACTGATCTGGCAATGAAATATTGAGTTACAGGTTGTTGTGGGCAGGCTTTACAAACAAACAAACAAAAAGCCCTCTTTGCATGAGAATTAATGCGTTAGATATACGCTATGGCGGGCTTTCATGCCGTTGACATAAGGGGTGGGCTTTCATGCTGTTGACATAAGGGATGGGCTTTCGTGCTGTTGACATAAGGGGTGGGCTTTCATGCTGTTGACATAAGGGACGGGCTTTCGTGCTGTTGACATAAGGGATGGCCTTTCGTGCTGTTGACATAAGGGATGGGCTTGGTGCTGTTGACATAAGGGATGGGCTTTCGTGCTGTTGACATAAGGGGTGGGCTTTCATGCTGCTGACATAAGGGATGGGCTTTCGTGCTGTTGACATATGGGATGGGTTTTCGTACTGTTGACATAAGGGGTGGGCTTTCATGTTGTTGACATAAGGGATGGGCTTTCGTGTTGTTGACATAAAGGATGGACTTTCGTGCTGTTGACATCCTTAGGGGTGGGCTTTCATGCTGCTGACATAAGGGGTGGGCTTTCATGCTGTTGACATAAGGGGTGGGCTTTCAGGCTGTTGACATAAGGGATGGGCTTTCATGCTGTTGACATAGATCATGAACAGATTTTCCTGAAGATTTGACGTCGTTTATCATTTTGATGGAACATTTCTGCAAGGAAGAACATGGCTTCAGAGAAGAAGAAGAAGCACAGGTATCCCAGATTACCCAGCAACTGCCCAAACTACCCTGAATGAAAGCAAAGGAAGAGCAGGAGAGCAAGGCGGAGGAGAAGGAGGAGGAGGAGGAGAATCACAAAAATAAGATTGGGAGAAAAGGAGATGATGGTGAGGCTGAAGATGGCGAAGGAGAGGAGGGGGTAAAGAAGAAGAAGAAGAAGAAGAAGATAAAGAGGCAGAAGAAGAAGAGTTAGAAGCAGCAGCAGCAGCAGCAGCAGCCTTGCAAGAACCCGTGGAGTCAGTCAAACGAGAACAATGTGACAAATTCACTCACACACAGTCAGCCAGATTTCCTTTCAACCCCCCACTTCCCCCGCCGCATTTACCGTGTCGCAGATACACGCAGAAGGCAATTTCCACCTTTACGGCACAGGAGAGATTAGCAGGGAAGTAAGATGAACGTGCACACGCCGGTCACGTTCTATTAGTAACAAAGGCTGCCAACGTGGCTTCACATACGCGCGCGTGCGCGCGTGAATGTGTGTGTGTGTGTGTGTGTGTGTGGTGTTGTGTAGTTTGTGCGTGCGTGCGTGCGTGGCGTGCGTGCGCGCGCACGTAAATGCGTGTTAATGCCAAGAAGATCGGCGTGTTTGTCCCTGCCTCCGCACATGACATTCAACACCTCACGGAACGCGCAATGCGCATTATTTCCACGTTGTCCCGGCAACGCAACGCGAGGCAAACGCCCCGACCTTCCATTCTGCGCCGGCAGCTGTTTTTCATGAGGCTGGCGAGGAAAGGCGGGCACCGGCTGGTGCTCTGTTTGTGTAGGGAAAGCTGGCCACACTGTTTGGGGGGGGGGGGGGGAGGTATTCAGGTCGACGGCAAAAAAACGACATCTGTGTTGATCTGGGGGAGTTGAAAAGGGAAAAAAAAGAGGAAGGGGAAGAAGACAAGGACGGGGACTAAGCGTTCAAAAACAGGGGACGACAACGACAGAAGAAGACGAAGAAGATGATGATGATGATGGTGATGATGATGGTGATGATGATAGTGAGGGTGAAAATGGTAAAGGGGAGGAGGAGGTCGGGGGGGGGGGGGGGTTTGGAGAAGGAGAAGCAGGAGGAGGATGAAGGAGAGACCCAAGAAGAGGTAAAGAATAGAGGAGAAGGAGGAGACTACAGGAAGAGTAAAGAATAATGAGAAGAAGAAGGAGAGACTACAGGAAGAAATAAAGAATAATGAGAAGAAGAAGGAGGAGACTACAGGAAGAAGTAAAGAATAATGAGAAGAAGAAGGAGAGACTACAGGAAGAGTAAAGAATAATGAGAAGAAGAAGGAGGAGACTACAGGAAGAAGGTAAAGAATAATGAGAAGAAGAAGGAGGAGACTACAGGAAGAAGTAAAGAATAATGAGAAGAAGAAGGAGGAGACTACAGGAAGAGGTAAAGAATAATGAGAAGAAGAAGGAGGAGACTACAGGAAGAGTAAAGAATGAAGAAAGAAGAAGGAGGAGACTACAGGAAGAGGTAAAGAATGAGAAGAAGAAGGAGGAGACTACAGGAAGAGGTAAAGAATGAGAAGAAGAAGGAGGAGACTACAGGAAGAGGTAAAGAATGAGAAGAAGAAGGAGGAGACTACAGGAAGAGGTAAAGAATGAGAAGAAGAAGGAGAAGACTACAGGAAGAGGTAAAGAATAATGAGAAGAAGAAGGAGGAGACTACAGGAAGAGGTAAAGAATGAGAAGAAGAAGGAGGAGACTACAGGAAGAGGTAAAGAATGAGAAGAAGAAGGAGGAGACTACAGGAAGAGGTAAAGAATGAGAAGAAGAAGGAGGAGACTACAGGAAGAGGTAAAGAATGAGAAGAAGAAGGAGGAGACTACAGGAAGAGGTAAAAATGAGAAGAAGAAGGAGGAGACTACAGGAAGAGGTAAAGAATGAGAAGAAGAAGGAGGAGACTACAGGAAGAGGTAAAGAATGAGAAGAAGAAGGAGGAGACTACAGGAAGAGGTAAAGAATAATGAGAAGAAGAAGGAGGAGACTACAGGAGAGGTAAAGAATGAGAAGAAGAAGAAGACTACAGGAAGAGGTAAAGAATAATGAGAAGAAGAAGGAGGAGACTACAGGAAGAGGTAAAGAATGAGAAGAAGAAGGAGGAGACTACAGGAAGAGAGTAAAGAATAATGAGAAGAAGAAGGAGGAGACTACAGGAAGAGGTAAAGAATGAGAAGAAGAAGGAGGAGACTACAGGAAGAGGTAAAGAATAATGAGAAGAAGAAGGAGGAGACTACAGGAAGAGGTAAAGAATGAGAAGAAGAAGGAGGAGACTACAGGAAGAGGTAAAGAATAATGAGAAAGAAGAAGGTGACTACAGGAAGAGGTAAAGAATGAGAAGAAGAAGGAGGAGACTACAGGAAGAGGTAAAGAATGAGAAGAAGAAGGAGAAAGAAGTAAAGGGAAGAAAGAAGAGACTAAGATGAGAAGAATGAAGAAGGAGAACTACAGGAAGAGGTAAAGAATGAGAAGAAGAAGGAGGAGACTACAGAGAAGAGGTAAAGAATGAGAAGAAGAAGGAGGAAGACTACAGGAAGAGGTAAAGAATAATGAGAAGAAGAAGATAGAGAGATACAGGAATGAGAGGTAAAAGACAAAATAAGAGAAGAAGAAGGAGGAGACTACAGGAAGAGGTAAAGAATGAGAAGAAGAAGAGGAGAAGACTACAGGAAGAGGTAAAGAATAATGAGAAGAAGAAGGAGGAGACTACAGGAAGAGGTAAAGAATGAGAAGAAGAAGGAGGAGACTACAGGAAGAGGTAAAGAATGAGAAGAAGAAGGAGGAGACTACAGGAAGAGGTAAAGAATAATGAGAAGAAGAAGGAGGAGACTACAGGAAGAGGTAAAGAATGAGAAGAAGAAGGAGGAGACTACAGGAAGAGGTAAAGAATAATGAGAAGAAGAAGGAGGAGACATACAGGAAGAGGTAAAGAATGAGAAGAAGAAGGAGGAGACTACAGGAAGAGGTAAAGAATAATGAGAAGAAGAAGGAGACTACAGGAAGAGGTAAAGAATGAGAAGAAGAAGGAGGAGACTACAGAAGAGGTAAAGAATAATGAGAAGAAGAAGTAGGAGACTACAGGAAGAGGTAAAGAATAGAAGAAGAAGAAGGAGGAGACTACAGGAAGAGGTAAAGAATGAGAAGAAGAAGGAGAAGACTACAGGAAGAGGTAAAGAATAATGAGAAGAAGAAGGAGGAGACTACAGGAAGAAGTAAAGAATGAGAAGAAGAAGGAGGAGACTACAGGAAGAGGTAAAGAATGAGAAGAAGAAGGAGGAGACTACAGGAAGAGGTAAAGAATAATGAGAAGAAGAAGGAGGAGACTACAGGAAGAAGTAAAGAATAATGAGAAGAAGAAGGAGGAGACTACAGGAAGAAGTAAAGAATAATGAGAAGAAGAGAGGAGGAGACTACAGGAAGAGGTAAAGAATGAGAAGAAGAAGGAGGAGACTACAGGAAGAGGTAAAGAATAATGAGAAGAAGAAGGAGGAACTACAGGAAGAGGTAAAGAATGAGAAGAAGAAGGAGGAGACTACAGGAAGAGGTAAAGAATGAGAAGAAGAAGGAGGAGACTACAGGAAGAGGTAAAGAATGAGAAAGAAGAAGGAGGAGATACAGGAAGAGGTAAAAGAATAATGAGAAGAAGAAGGAGGAGACTACAGGAAGAGGTAAAGAATGAGAAGAAGAAGGAGGAGACTACAGGGAGAGGTAAAGAATGAGAAGAAGAAGGAGGAGACTACAGGAAGAGGAAGACAATAAGATGGGCGGGGGGGGGGGGGGGGAGAGAGACAGAGGAAGATGTGAAGAAGGAGAAGAAAGAGACTCAGCAAGAGGAAGACAATAAGAAGGGGAGGGGGAGACAAAGGAAGATGTGAAGAAGGAGAAGAAAGAGACTCAGCAAGAGGAGGGGAATAAGGAGGAGAAGACTGAGGAAGAGAAGGAGAATAAGAAGAGGAGGGGTTTGAGGAAGAGGAGGAGAATATAGGAGAGGACACCCGGGAAGAGGAGAACAAAAGGCAGAGGGAGGGGGGGGGAGAGAAGAAGGAGGAGGAAGAGGTTCGGGAAGAGGAGAAGTATACTCAGAAGGAGGAGGAGACACAGGAAGAGGAGACGTATACTCAGAAGGAGCAGGAGGCACAGGAAGAGGAGAAGTATACTCAGAAGGAGCAGGAGACGCAGGAAGAGAAGTATACTCAGAAGGGGCAGGAGACGCAGGAAGAGGAAGAAATTAGAAGAACGAGGAACAGATTCAGGAAGAAAAGGAGAATGAGGTGGAGGAGAAAAACACGGAAGAAGAGGAGAAGAATCGGAAAGTAGAGGAGAATCAGGAAGAGAAGGGGAATGAGGAGGAGAAGGAGGAGACGCAGAAAGAGGGGCAGAGAACAAAGAGGAGGAGGAGAAGGAGGAGACGCAGAAAGAGGGGCAGAGAACAAAGAGGAGGAGGAGAAGGAGGAGACGCAGAAAGAGGGGCGGAGAACAAAGAGGAGGAGGAGAAGGAGGAGACGCAGAAAGAGGGGCAGAGAACAAAGAGGAGGAGGAGAAGGAGGAGACGCAGAAAGAGGGGCGGAGAACAAAGAGGAGGAGGAGAAGGAGGAGACGCAGAAAGAGGGGCAGAGAACAAAGAGGAGGAGGAGAATAAGGAAGGAAGAGAGAAGAAGGACGCGTACGGGAAGAAGTTGCAGGAAAGAGAAGGAGGAAGAATTTGAAGAATGAGGGGGATAGGGGGAGGGGGGAAGGGGGTGGGTGGGGGGGTGGGGGGGGGCAG
Organism: Conus canariensis; assembly: GCA_033310375.1. NCBI lineage: Eukaryota > Metazoa > Mollusca > Gastropoda > Neogastropoda > Conidae > Conus > Conus canariensis. The sequence continues at coordinate 56,688,267 of CM065722.1, read as the reverse complement.
AAGTTTAGGAAGAAGAAGGAGGAGCAGGAGAATCAAGTTGAAAGAGACGGAGGAGAAGAAATTGAAGAAAAAAGGATGAGGAGGATATGAAGGAGGAGGAGAAGAGGATGACAATGAAGAAGGAAGAGGATATGAAGGAGGGGAAGAGGAGGAAGAGGAGATGGGGGGGGGGGGGGGGGTGATAAGTAGAAGAAGAAAAAGGAGGATAAGAAGAAGGTGGGGAAGCAAAGTTAGAGAAGGAGAAGAAAAAAGGTGTGGGGGGGGGGGGAGGGGGAGGGGAGGGGGGTGGAGAGAAGAAGGACATAAGCAGACGCAAAGTAAACAGGAGTGAGACGACTGATGGAGAGAACTGCGGATGACGGAAAGAAGCAGAAGACCGAGCGGTTGACACGAGTGATTGTCTTCTTGATGTACTGAATGATCGGACTTTTCATGTGTAGAAACGAAAGGACACTAAAACCTTTTATAATAAGAGCTTAAAAATAAAGTCTGTCCACAAAGCTTTAAAACAAAGAAAATGAAAAGGATGAGAAGGGGCAGGATGAGGAGAAGAAGAAGGAGAAAAAAAGAGGAGAAAGAAATACAATTGACGGAGTACAGGAAGAGGGGATTTTTTTTTTTAAGCAGCAGGAGAAGGAAGGGAGATGAAGGAAAGAAGGCAGCATGAGGATGGAGGCGAGGAACAGGAAGGTGAAGATGGAGAGGGAAGGTCCGATAACTCTCGGCATGTGAAGCGCTCTGACACAAAGGGAAGTGACGAGAAAAAAAAACATGGCCTTGTATCGCCTCCATCATGTTGATCACGTAGGCAGGCAGCGAGTCAGCAAACATGGGCGGCATTGATATTAGCTGTAGTAAATCATCCGTCAACTATCCAGCAGCTGAACTTGACCAAGGCAGCTTTTCCCATGCAGGACCCGATCAGCACAACGTGCGGCACGGCGCTCCTGGAACTCCGCCATAGTCTAACGCGTCAATCTCGTTTTCACTGATGGAGAAGCAAGACTTGCCAATTTCACTAATTACTTCTGGTCTTGATTACTGTAATTCAGTGCGGTGCGGTTTGCCAGCAGAATAAATTTCCCGGTTCCGACTATATTTAAGAACATCGCGGCGCGTCTTGTCCTGATATTAAAAAAAAAAAGAAAACCAACCAAGAAACAAACAAACAAAAACGCGATCATTGCACACCCCTGCGAACAAAACTTCGATCCTGGGCTGCCTCAGAAATGGGATTGCTAATATAAAGTGGCAGCCCTCGCCTTTTGTTTCATTGATGGCTCTTTTCCACCATACTTGCCCGCCACTCTCTCTACTCATACCAGTTGTCACGTATACTCCGCTCATCTGGTCAAAAACTACTGATAATTCCAAAGCTAAGATCTAAAAGCGTTTGAAAGCAGCAGCAAAAAAAAATTAAAATAAAATAAAAATAGAATAAATAAATAAATAAATAAATAAATAAAAATAAAAAAAAGAATTTGACCAAACTCCTGGTTTGCTGAGTGTTCCTTCAGCTTTTCCAGCCCAGCTGTTTGGAACTCACTGCCCCCAACTGTAGAGATCTACCCGCTTTGAAAACACTCGGCAGAGTAGAAAACTCATCTTTTCAATTCAGCATTTTACACTATGCTGTTCCCATGTGGGAGCACAATTTAAGTTCAATTGTAAGTTATTACTTATGAATGAAGGAAAGTATGAATGGTGTATGAAAGCACAATGAGCACTTGTCCTCTGAAAGTGCAATTTGTATTATGTAAAACATATATATATATATATATATATGTATATATATATATATTATATATATATGTGGGGGGAGGGGGGGGAGAAGACACACAGATAGATAGATAATCTCTCTCTCTCTCTCTCTCTCTCTCTCTGAACGAATGCGCGCGCGCGTGTGTATGTGTGTGTGTGTGTGTGTGTGTGTGTGTGTGTGTGTGTGTGTGTGTGTGTGTGTGTGCCCCCCGTGTGTGTGTGTGTGTGTGTGTGTGTGTGTGTGTGTGTGTGTGTGTGTGTGTGTGTGTGTGTGTGCATACATACAGAGAGAGAGAGAGGAGAGAGAGAGAAGAGAGAGAGAAGAGAGGCGAGAGAGAGAGAGAGAACAAACAAATTGAAACTATTTTCTTACAAGTAGGACAAATTTCTTGTACCAAAACACCGAATTATCACCATATACACCTTTTCAGAGATAAAATTCTTGGGGAGAAAAACACTCCGTCTCTTTCTCAAAAACACTGATGGTTTTTCACTACTGCCATTATGACAGATGTTTGCCACATGCACGCACGTGACCCCCTCTCCCTCCAACCTCCCCTCCCCACACACACGCACGCATACTCACACACGCACGCGCACGCGCGCACACACACACTCGCACGCACGCACGCACGCACGCACGCACCACACACACACACACACACACACACACACACACACACACACACACACATGGAAAGAAACCAGTAGTTTTCTGCTATTCCTTCTTTCTACTATTATTTGTAACAGTATTGTTCATGTAAAAAATAAGAAATGGACAAACTGGAAGACCAGTTTTCTTCTACTTTTTGTCATTGTCATTGTTGTTGTAGTTGTCGTCGTCGTTGTCTTTGCTGTTCGTTTCGTTTTGTTGTCAATTGCTATATTGTTCTCTTGAATTTGCTTTTGTGCAATCGTTTACTTGCTTTGGACTGATATGCAACAGCACAGTGAAGAACGCTCGCTGGATTCCCCCGTCATCCGGGTCATTCATGAGAGTTTATCAAGGGAAGAGCACTCTGAGGCAGAACTAAACTCCGTCATCCTCAAAGCTTTGAACATGGACTACCCCGCCATCCTCTGAACTCACAATCTGACTAGATGGCTCAGCTGAGAAAGCCCTGATGGATAGATGAGGTGCAATGAATACAAAGGTCTGGTAACACCATCAGCACGTCCGTTGCCACTGACTACTCTCCACTACCTACCAGTGCACAATCAGGTGATCTGTTCAGCGCCACAGACTGCAGGGCCGACATATTGGTGAGTGCTTCTCAGATACAGAGAACCTTCCTGGTCAGTCCTCCCCTGGAGTCGTCCAGTCTCTTCATCAGAACCCTCCACTCACCCACACCCACCCATCCCCACCCACCCACTCCAACCCCACCTTCCACAACCCGCCCAAACATGAGAACAAGAGCAGGTGCTGCAGGACGTGAAAGAGGAGTTGCAGACCCTGGGCACCAAGTCAGTGGCAGCACCGCAACGGATTTCCTCCTCCTGTGGCGTCACGGGCCACGAACAGGCAGAGAAGCTCTCCAAGGCAGGCAGCAGGCTAAAACAGACAGCACGTCCCCCGACTGGTGGAAAAGGGAAGTCACTCTTGTGCAGCCACCACTTCAGAGCCCCCAGGACGGAACACCTTGCTCTGGAGGTCGGAGAGGACAGTACCCACCAGCAAGTCACCATCGTCTACCTGAGAACAGGACATGGCCAGCCTCTCTCCCATTTGGACAAGAACCAAGATCTCCACGGATGTAAGCCCCAATACCCCCAACTCATCCTGTGCAGCCATGTCCCCATCTTCCATGTCCTGAGGCAACAAACACGGTTCAGAGCAGTGAAGTTCTTTGAGACATACAAATACCAAAGCAGCCAAGGTGTGGGCATCGGCAGGGTCCGCACACGGGACTCCCCTCGCAGGACATACTGCCCCAGACGGCTTGGAACACGGGAGAAAAACAAAATCACCTGGTCGAACTGTCCTGTGGGTACGTTCTGCTCTGGGAGCCCGTTGTGTAGTCTTTCACCGGCAGAAAACTGAGAGGGAGCGAGCTCGTTAAAGGGGTGTGATGGTGAATGCCACTGAGAGGGGAGGAAATGCAGTGTTTGAATTCAGGGAGGTCCCAACCGACAGCCGTGCACACACGTTAGTGGCAGACTGAGTTGGAGTCCTCTCTCTCCCCTCTCTCTCTCTCTCTCTCTCTCTCTCTCTCTCTCTCTCTCTGTGTCCGTATCTTTTTTTTTTGCTATGTGCATGTCCGTGTGTATATCTGTCTATCTGTCACCCTGTCTCCGTCTCTACCTCCTTTTCTCTCTGTGTCGTAGTCTGTGTGTCTGTGTGTTTATTTAGCTGCATGACTATATGTGGGGGTCTGTATATTGTCTGTATGTCTCCTGTGTCACCGTCCCTTTCTTCTTTTTCCTATCTCTTGGCCTGCTGTCTGTCTCCATGTCTGTCTGACGGTTTGTCTCTGTCTGTGTTCCACTGTCTCGGCCTCTTTCTCATGTTCTGTCTCTGTGTATTTATCTGCCTCTCTGCACGTGTCTCTGTCGGTCTGTGTGTCTGTCGGTCTGTGTGTCTGTCGGTCTGTGTGTCTGTCGGTCTGTGTCTCTGTCGGTCTGTGTGTCTGTCGGTCTGTGTCTCTGTCGGTCTGTGTCTCTGTTGGTCTGTGTGTCTGTCGGTCTGTGTCTCTGTCGGTCTGTGTGTCTGTCGGTTTGCCCCCAGGCTCATTGTCTCTGTCCTTTCTCTCTTTTTCCTCCTATGTTTGTTCTCTTTCTAACTTTCTCTTTTTCAGTCCTTTTGCTGTCTGTCTCTGTCCCTATCTCTTTCTCGGTCTTGTGGTCACTGTCTGTCTATGTCTGTCTGTCATTATTTTTTCCACCTAAGTTTGTTCTCTTTCTAACTGTATCTATGTCAGTCCTTTTGCTGCTGTCTGTCCTTCTCTTTCTCGTCTTGTGGTCACTGTCTGTTGTCTGTCTGTCTTTTTTTTCCCTCTCTTCTAACTTTCTTGTTTTCAGTCTTTTGCTGTCTGTCTGTCCCTTTCTCTTTCTCTGTCTTGTGGTCACTGTCTTCTGTCTGTCTGTCTGTCTCATTGTCCCCTCCCTCTTCTCTGTCGTTTTCACTCTGTCTGTCTGTCTCTCTGTCTCCACTCCTTTCTCCTCTCTCGTGTGTTACTGTCTGTCAGTGTGTCTTGTCAGGTCTGTCTGTCTGTTGCCTGTCTCGTTGTCACATTGTCTGTTTCTTTCCCGGACTTCCTGTCTGTTTGTCTGCCTCTCTGTGTCTGTCTGCATGTCTCTGTCTTTGTCCATGTGTGTCTGTCCGTCTGCATATCTGTCTGGCTTTGTCTACATCTGTCTGTCTCTCTGTCCGTCTGCATCTTTCTGTCTGCCTTTTCTCTGTGTGTCTGCCTCTCTGATGACCCGTACGTGTGTTCTACTTTATTCTCAGCAGACGTGTGCCCATGGTATACAGGTCGGCGGCCTTACAATTCAAAACTTCAGAGTTCAGAGTGCATGTCTCTGCTCATGTCTGTCTGCCTCTCTGTCCGTCTGCACCTCTCTGTCTGGCCTTGACCATGTCTGTCTGCATCTCTCTGTCTGGCCTTGACCATGTCCGTCTGCACCTCTCTGTCTGGCCTTGATCATGTCCGTCTGCACCTCTCTGTCTGGCCTTGACCATGTCTGTCTGCATCTCTCTGTCTGGCCTTGACCATGTCCGTCTGCATCTCTCTGTCTGGCCTTGACCATGTCCGTCTGCCTCTCTCTGTCTGGCCTTGACCATGTCTGTCTGCATCTCTCTGTCTGGCCTTGACCATGTCCGTCTGCATCTCTCTGTCTGGCCTTGACCATGTCTTGTCTGCCTCCCTCTGTCTGGCCTTGACCATGTCTGTCTGCATCTCTCTGTCTGGCCTTGACCATGTCCGTCTGCATCTCTCTGTCTGGCCTTGACCATGTCTTGTCTGCCTCCTCTGTCTGGTCTGATCATGTCTGTCTGCCTCCCTCTGCATGTCTCTGTTCATGTCTGTCTGCTTCTCTGTCCGTCTGCTTTTTTTCCCTGTCTGGCTTTGTCTAGGCTTGTCGGCCTCTCTCTCTCTCTCTCTCTGTGTGTGTGTGTGTGTGTGTGTGTGTGTGTGTGTGTGTGTGTGTGTGTGTGTGTGTGTCCCCCTCTCTCTCTCTCTGTCTCCCCCCCTCTCTCTCTCTCTCTGTCTCTCTCCCCTCCCCTCCATTCCAATTTCTCCTCCTAAGGGATAGAATTGACAGGGAAGCACATCTCGCCCACGGCACCGCCTAGCATCTTTCCGGTGAGCGTCGTTGATTGATCTCTGCGTGTCTCCCGCACTCTCCCCGCCGTCTTCCCCCTCCCCTCTCCCCCTTTCCCTCCTCCCCTCCCCTTTCCATTTGAGGGCGGAAGGCAAAACTCAGCGCCCGTCTCTTATGCCCGTGCATGAGGGGCTAAAGAAAACTCTAACCCCCAATCCCCGCCCCCTCCCCCCGCACACACACACACACCTTCTTCTCCTCTTCCCTTGCCGTTCAGCCAGGGAGGGAGAGAGGGATGGAAGTGGGAGAGGGGGAAGAGTGATGGCAATCGATAGTCTCCAGTCTTCTTCACCGCCCCCCCCCCACCCCCCCACCCTTCCCCCCAAACCGACTCCCATGCTAGCGAGCGTTTAGGGTTGAAAGCAGGAACGCCAAACGACGAGCGACTTAAACCCCGTCAATACACTCTTCAGCTTCTGAAGACGTAAACAACCAAAGAAATCGATCAATGAACGGCGTGCGCTCGCGCTTGTGTGTGTGTGTGTGTGTGTGTGTGTGTGTGTGTGTGTGTGTGTGTGTGTGTGTGTGTGTGTGTCTTTGTGTGTGTCTACGCGTGTGAGAGAGAGAGAGAGAGAGAGAGAGAGAGAGTGTGTGTGTGTGTGTGTGTGTGTGTGTGTGTGTGTGTGTGTGTGTGTGTGTGTGTGTGTGTCACGCCTTCGTTCTACATTCACGTACAACATGGTTAATGGGCAAGTGGAGGAAGGGGAGGGGGGAGGAAGAAGGAGGAATAAGGAGGGAGGATGGGGGTTGTTACTTACTTGGTGCAGGGGCAGCGTGGGTGAGAACAGTCCTACCACCTCTTCAGCGTGCTGTGTAGCCCGTCCCGTCCATCGAACACCACCACCACCATCACCATCACCGACCAACACCACTGAACGCGGCGACTACCGAGCGATCCCACACTGCTGCAACAGCGGCAGCGGCGTACTAGACGGCTTTGAATCGTCCACCAGCACGGCAGCAGCAGCAACAGCAGCAGCAGCTACGGCCCTCGCCGCGTGTCGTGTCAGCTGTGCTGTGCTGTGCTGTGCTGTGCTGTGTCGTGTTGGTGGCGTGCGGCTGATTGCTTGGCGCGTTCCTGTGCATAGTTTCTGGTCAGGTCTCGAAGTGTTTTGGAAAAGGTAGTAAGTCGGAACAGCAGCGGCGACAACAGCGACAGTAAATGTTGTAGGACTTGTAGTATTTGGAGTGTGTGTGTGGGGGGGGGGGGGTGGGGGTGGGGTGGGGGGGAACAGTAGCAGTAGGGGCAGCAGCAGCGGCAGAAACGGCAGCTTCAGTAGCAGTAGGTGCAGAAGTATCTGCTACTGCAGCAGTTGTAGCATTAACAGCAGCAGCTGCGGCAGTAGTAAAATGAAGTAGCAGCAGTAGTAGCAGCAGCAGCAGCACCATCCGCAGCAGAGCTGGGCAACAATTATATTAATAGCAGCCATAGTCGTCGCAGCTGAGTTTAGCAGTAGTAGAAAGAGTGGTGGTAATAGTAGCCTAGTAGTAGTAGTTGTAGTAGTAAACTAGTGTAGTAGTGGTAGTGATAATGGTGGTGATAGTGATGGTGGTGGTAGTAGTAGTAGTGGTCGTTGTCGTCGGAGTGGTAGTGATAGTAGTGGTGGATGGTAGCAGTAGTAGCAGCGGCGGCAGCGGCAGTAGTAGTAGTAGTAGTAGTAGTCGTCGTCGTCGTAGTAGTAGTAATGATAGTAGCAGGAGTAGCAGAAGCAGTAGCAGCAGTAGCAGTAGCAGTAGAAGCAGCAGAGACGATGGAAGGAAATAAACCTGTCTGGAACTTGGCCAACGACGTGACGAATGATGACACCTCAATCAAAAAACAGAAATCATGTCCTCCTACCTTGTCTATGCCGTGTGTGCCGGGGTGTTAATGTACCCACCACTGTGGCTCATGAGCACGTGCACAGCGCCCCTCGGACAGAAAGTATTGTGAGAGACTTGACAATGCACCCCAGTGATCACACACTATGGCTCATGAGCACGTGCACAGCGCCCTTCGGACAGGAAGTGTTGTGAGAGACTTGACAACGCACCCCAGTGATCACACACCCTATGGCTCATGAGCACGTGCACAGCGCCCCTCGGACAGAAAGTGTTGTGAGAGACTTAGCAACGCACTCCAGCCATCACACCCTAAACGCTCACATCGTGTCTGTCATTGTTGATGCAGACCGAATCCTGACATTCCTTTCAGTGATGTGGGGACCTCTTTCGGGAGGGGGAGAGGGAGGGTGACGACGCATCTAGTTCGTTCATTTGTTACACAGCATGTGTTGAGATGGTCGTGTCTTATTCCATTAAAATGGATTCCATGCCAGTGTGACTATGTATATTTTTTCACGAGTGAAAGCAGATGCAGTAAAACGTTTGTGATGGTCACTATCACGCTCATCATCATCATCATCGTCATTATCGTCGTCGTCGTCGTCGTCGTCATCATCATCATTATTATCATTATCATCATTTGTTGTTGAGGTTGTTGCATGTTGACGATGTTTTTTTTTTTTTTTTTTTTTTTTACCTGACAACGCAAAAGTCCACACAGTAGTATACAGCAAGAAGCTCATTTTCTGAGGAGCTAAAAAAATGAAATGGTGTCGCTCATTTTCGGTTAAGTGACACATTTTGCATATGTGTCAATAAACGCGCGAGCGAGCAAGCGCACGCACGCACGCACACACACACACACACACACACACACACACACACACACACACACACACACACATACACACACACGCGCGCGCGCGCGCGCGCGCGCACGCACGCACGCACACTACATAGTCGTTTTGTATCACAGAGAAAGAGACAAACAGACAGACAGGGAAACAGACAGACGGACAAAGAGAATACGAATACGAATCTTTTATTCAGATTAAGGTCAGAGCCCCAAACGGAAGGGGGTTTCATAAATGCATCATACAACATTACTAGTATGTAACAAAATGAAATAATGACGAAGTGTCGATATGTTACAAGAAGCTAAGGACATCAAGACATGACTGTCCGAATTCTCTTGTTTGTGTCATAGATATACATGGCTCAAATCAGACGCGTGTTCTCATTCCTTGTCAATAGTAAGAGAATTAGCCTGAAAATACATGGTTTGGTGTAATATTTGGATTGAGTACGCTTTATTTCAGATCGTTCAGAGCAGGACAGCCAAACAAAAATGTATTTACTCTTCTCTCGCTCTGTTACAGAGTCGACGAGTCAGGTCATTTTCAGCAAAATTGCCATACCTGAGGCGGTGGCACGCGATGTCAGACATGTCAAATCTAAATTTTGTCAGTGCACATTTGATAAATCTATTCATTTTTATCCCAATGTAAGGTTCTAACATACGTATTGATTTAAAGCGTTTATACGTGTCGGTTCTGCTATCCGGAATCTGTAATCCTCTGTTTAAAACAATTCAGAAATGCTGATACATTTTCAACACCTTGATTATCCCAGACAAACCCAAATCCATATGAATATAAAACACTGTCGACCATTGGAAGCTCATGTCCTTTTACCATTGTTATCTAAACGTGACAGCACTCTGTAACCTTTAAAGGGTATCCTGCTGTCATTCATTCTTGTTAACTTGAACCAGTATTTCATACATTTCAAATAAGAATTTAGATAAACTGGATATCTTCCCAGTTCACCATAAAACAGATCAGTGGGCGTTGTACTATCAACATTCAAAAAACGCTTAACGCGTACACATGAACTTTTTCAATCAAGGCACTTTTCTCAAAAGCCCACATTTTTGCTCTGTATTAAAAAATTGGCTGCACCTGTGAATCGAATAATTTTGTAAAAACACTGAACGAATTACAATGTAACTTGTACAAAATATGACGAACAGAGCGGGTCAGATATCCCCCTTTACGAAACACGACTATATTGCTCTTATTCATATCAACATTCAATTCTAGTCTGCTTGTTGCAGATTACAAATTATTTAGTTGTCTCTGGCGACCAACCACTGATACTGATAGCAAAATAATATCATCAGCAAAAAGCAGCATAAACAATTCTAAAAGATCTAAAGTTACTTCATTTACCCTGACAGCTGGAAAGAATCCATAATTCTTTTTAAAGAAGGGCGAAGTTAACAATGTAAATAATTATAGCGGTCTTTCATTATGTAATAATTGTAGCAGACTCTACAGCTCTGTCATCAACAGTAGATTGCATGGATGGGTAAGTCAAAACAATAGAACTGGAGAACATCAGGCGGGGTTTAAAAACGGTTACTCCACAGTCCATCATATGTTCACTTTGCTTGCTGCTGTTCAGTAACAACTTGTAAGTAATCAGAAGTTATATGTTGCCTTTGTTGACTTTGAAAAGACTTTTGGTTCAATTTCTCAAAAACTGTTACGGTCTGTTTTGTTAAAAGTGGAATTAAAGGTAAGTTGTACCATAGCAGAAAGAGTATGTATTATGAAGTAAAAGCAAAAATACGACCAGGCGCAACATTATCGGAATTTGTCAAACAAGATGTCTGTCGTCCCATTTCATTTTCCCCTATTCATTAATGAGTTAGTCTTGGAAATAATTGAAAATGGCCAAGAGAGAGAGAGAGAGAGAGAGAGAGGGGGGGAGCAAAAGGACAGAGAAAGAACTTGGGAAGGAGTTGGAGGAAGGGAGTGGAGAGAGGGGGGGGGATGGAGGGAGGGACGGAAGGAGAGTTTGTGTGGGAAAGGGAGGTAGAAAGGGTGGGAGGGAGAGAGAGAGAGACAGACAGACAAATAGACAGACAGACAGACAGTTCTCCAACCATAGTGTTGCATGTTTCATTGAGTAAAGCATCTTAATCACTCCACGTTAAATTCCTCTTACCGGATTCCCCACCGAACGCCCCCTGTCCATTGCGAACCTTGTCATTCTTCATGTCACACACTGGGCCCTGAACGTTACCTGTTGGAGGCAGCCGCCGCTGTGACGGAGGCGTTAGCTCCGGCGTTGTGTCTCCAATCACCTCCACTTTGTTTACATCCCCCCTCTTCAATTGTTTTTTTTTTTTTTCTGCTCCTTCAGATCCTCCTCCTCCACCTGTCCTTCACCCCCTTCTCCTCTTTCCCCCACGTCCAGCACCATGTCCACGTCCTCCTCCTTCTCCTCCTTTTCCTGTCCTTCACCCCCTTCTCCTCTTCCCCCCACGTCCAGCACCATGTCCACGTCCTCCTCCTTCTCCTCCTTTTCCTGTCCTTCACCCCCTTCTCCTCTTCCCCCCACGTCCAGCACCATGTCCACGTCCTCCTCCTTCTCCTCCTTTTCCTGTCCTTCACCCCCTTCTCCTCTTTCCCCCACGTCCAGCACCATGTCCACGTCCTCCTCCTTCTCCTCCTTTTCCTGTCCTTCACCCCCTTCTCCTCTTCCCCCCACGTCCAGCACCATGTCCACGTCCTCCTCCTTCTCCTCCTTTTCCTGTCCTTCACCCCCTTCTCCTCTTCCCCCCACGTCCAGCACCATGTCCACGTCCTCCTCCTTCTCCTCCTTTTCCTGTCCTTCACCCCCTTCTCCTCTTCCCCCACGTCCAGCACCATGTCCACGTCCTCCTCCTTCAGATTCTCCTCCTTTTCCTGTCCTTCATCACCTTCTCCTCTTTCCCCCACGTCCAGCACCATGTCCACGTCCTCCTCCTTTTCCTGTCCTTCACCCCTTCTCCTCTTTCCCCCACGTCCAGCACCATGTCCACGTCCTCCTCCTTTTCCTGTCCTTCACCCCCTTCTCCTCTTTCCCCACGTCCAGCACCATGTCCACGTCCTCCTCCTTTTCCTGTCCTTCATCACCTTCTCCTCTTCCCCCACGTCCAGCACCATGTCCACGTCCTCCTCCTTTTCCTGTCCTTCACCCCCTTCTCCTCTTCCCCCCACGTCCAGCACCATGTCCACGTCCTCCTCCTTTTCCTGTCCTTCATCACCTTCTCCTCTTCCCCCACGTCCAGCACCATGTCCACGTCCTTCTCCTTTTCCTGTCCTTCACCCCCTTCTCCTCTTCCCCCCACGTCCAGCACCATGTCCACGTCCAGCACCATGTCTACGTTCTCCTCCTCCTTCAATCGCTGCAAATTCTCCCCATCCACCCTCTCCAGGTTTTTGTCCTCCTTCCATCCCCCCCCCCCCCCCCTCCCATTCTCCACTCTCACGCTCTCTGGCCTTCTCCTTCATCTTCTCCTCGTCTGTCTTCCTTCCTCTGTCTGCTTCTCCTCTTCCTCCACAATCTTTTCCTCCTCATTCATTGCTGTTTTTTTCCCCCCAATCCTTCATGATTCTAGTTCTACGTTCACACCTCCCCCCCTCCCTTCCCTCCACGATTCCTGTCTACCTCCACTTCCCCCATCCCTGTCCTGTGCTTGCTGCTTCATCCCCCATGTATTCCAGGATGTTGTGTGGTCCCGTCGGCTTTGACGACCCCTGGTACTTTGGGACATAGTGCGAGTGTTTAGGGGAGATGTGTGTGGGAGGATGGGTGGGTGGGTGGGTGGGTGTGGGTGCGTGCTCGCCCGCGCGCACGTTTATTAAAACATACGAAGTGCTAAAGGTGTAATGTTGCTGAAAATGAGCACGACCATATCATTTTTCTAGACCCCTCAGAAAATGAGCTTCTTCTTTTGTGTAGAAAATCACTTTTGCGTGTACAAAATCTGTCTGTCTATCTGTCTGTCTGTCTGTCTGTTTGTCTGTCTCTCTGTCTCTGGCTCTCTCTTCACACACACACACACACACACACACACACACACACACACACACACACACACAGACGCACGCGCGCGCGCACGCACGCACGCACGCACACACGTACACGCACACGCACGCACGCATGCACACACGCACGCACGCACGCACGCACGCACGCACGCACGCACGCACACACACACACACACACACACACACACACACACACACACACACACACACACACACCCACAACAGGTGAGGTGACTAATGAATAGAAAACAGTCTGTTCATTACCACACGGCCTCTCACACCTGTCCTGTTCCTCCACACACCTTCCTCACTCACCAGCCCCTTACCCTGCGGTCTCGCCGCACCTCCCCCCTCCCCACAGTCCCTTCACACATACCCCCCCCCCCCCTCCATCCTGTCACATACATATGGAATACCACACACCACACACACACACACACACACACACACACACACACGCACGCACGCACACACACACACACACGCACTCACGCACGCACGCGCACGCACGCACGCACGCACGCACGCACACACACACACACACACACACACACACACACACACACACACGTGCACGCACGCACGCACGCACACACACACACACATACACACACACACACACACACACACACACACCTCTCTTCCCCCTCCCCCTCCCCCTCCCCTCTCTCTCCCTCTCTCTCTCTCTCTCTCGGGGGGTGAACTCAACGCAGTGTTGGAGCAAGACGTATGGTGTAAGTCTCTCCGAGTTTTCCTTCAATTGTGACGGTTCCCGAAGTTGCTAGTGTCTGAGACTGTGCATACGACTGGTGCTGGTACCATGCCGTTGGATGGACTATCTTTTCGTTCAAGATGTGGCTGTTTCGTGGACATATTTGTGCATTTCATGTTCAAGAGAAGTGTGCACAAAGCAAAAATGCGGATCTCCATTTTGACGCTGCGTAGACCGAGTGACGGTGTCTGCGCAGGTTTGCTCCTCGTCTTGTTGTTTTGGGGTGGACTGTTACTGCAGTGTGGAGACGTAGAGCAGAACCCCGGACCTACACCAGCGGTGAAGGCAGACAACGCGAAGCAGACCCGGCTGGGCTACGCTACGCGTGGTGCAAGTGCGGACAGGAGTGCTGCCCCCTCTGAGGGCTCTACTGTGTCCAGACCGACGAGCGCCGAACCTACCACTGCCGACATCATGACCAAGCTTCTGGAGATGGACAGGACCAACAAGGCCATGGACAGTAAGTTGGATGATGTAAAAACAGAAGTGAAGACCCTTGGTGAACAGTACGCTGCTTTGCAGAACGAAGTGAAGGGTCTCAGGGAGGAAGTGGCGGAATTACGGTCCCAGAACAGTGATCTGCAAAGAACGAACACTGAACTGGTTGATAGAATAGAGTTGCTGGAAAAGAAGGCGGACGACCTTGAAGGGCGCTCAAAACGTAACAACTTATTGTTTTATGGTTTGAGTAGAAGTGAGAATGAGAACGGTGATGACTGCGAGCGTATGTTGAAGGACTTGACAGCGAAGAAATTGGGCGTGAATGGGGTCGAGTTTTGATAGAGCGCATCGTTTAAATGCAAAGCATGACTCCCCCATCATTGCCAGATGCTCTTCGTATAAGGATAAAGTACATATCTTAAAAGCTAAAGCGAAATTAAAAGGGACAAATATCTTTGTCGGCGAAGACTTCACTGCTAGGGTCCGCGATATCAGACGGAAACTCACTCCACATCTTAAGGAGGCCAGGAACAGTGGCAAACGGGCCGCGATGGTCTTTGACCATCTCCTTGTGGATGGCAGGAGATTCGGGCTAGATGTTTCCGGTCAACTGAAGGAACTGAAATAGGGTTTTGGCCGGTCCTTTTGTGATAAGGGTGAACTTGCTTCAATAGGGAGGAAACATTTGCTTACACCGGTTTTAAGACTGGCCGCTCCGGACTCTGCCGCGCGTGGCTGTGAGCGCTTTGCACGTGATTGTGACGACAGTAGCGTGGGCAATGTGAGCGATGGCACTGACAGTCATTTGAATTCGGATCAAGGTTTGAAAGATAGGCATTTGAATGTTAATTCTTTTACATATGATGATATGGATAGCGATACTTATGTATGCATGAATAAGAGTGGATTTGGTGACAGTCATATTGATAGCCATGGTCTGGACGTGCCTGTATGTAATAAAGTGTTCAAGCTTCTCTCTTGGAACGTGAATGGTCTATTCTCAAAAGTTTCTGGCAAGGCATTTGTTTCCTATGCCTGTGGTTTCGATTTTATATGTTTTGGAGAAACTTTTCTTGAAACGTTTAACATGGATGTGTTTGTCGGATATACAGCCTTTTGCAAAGCTGCTGTGAAACTCTGTCATCAGGGGAGAAGATCAGGGGGGCTTGTTTGTTTAATAAAACAAGAATTTGTTCCCTTCATAACTTATGTTGATGTTGATTGCTCTAACGTGTGTGTCTTTTTAATCGAAAAATCGCTTTTTGGGACAACGAAAAATATTGCTTTGGTCTGTACATATATTCAACCTGAAGGGTCTCCCTTTTATAATTCTGTTGATGCTGATAATGGGATTTCTATGTTGGAAGATTGTTTGGCTAATTGCTTGTGTTCCCTTGGTGACATTGATGTAATAGTATGTGGAGATCTGAATAGCAGGACGGCAAATTTTTCTCCTGACTTGTCTTCTGATGTTTTTGATTCTTGTTTACAAACGAAAAGTGAACCACCGTGCACAGATCGTTGTTCTCAGGATAATGTTTTGAATAACTACGGTAAGTTATTGTTAAATCTTTGCGTTGCTTTTGATTTGTATATTATGAATGGGGTATGTCAGGGCGACCGTCATGGTTGCTATACATATGTAACAGACAGCGGGAGCAGCGTAAATGATTATTTCCTTGTGTCAAAAGATTTTTTCTCTACTCTTTATGATTCCTGTAATTTGTTTGTTTCGGAACGGATCGAATCCGATCATTTACCTATTGAATTTCACATTGACTTCTCAACAGAAAACACTGATAAATCAACTGAGACTGTTGAGGCTACTATCTCCGAAAGGTTTGTGTGGAATGATGACTATGCCATGATTTACAGGGACAATTTGTATGAAGCAGAAATGCGTACAAAATTAAATGAGGCCTTAGAACTGATTGCTGTTGATGTAGATAAAGCTTTAAACTTGTTCAATGACTGCATCAAAAACAGTGCTGAAGGTATGAAAAAACGTGTGCAAACAAGGAACAGTGGTGAGAACGAGGACTGGTTTGACTGTGACTGTTTGATAATGAAAAGAAAAGCACTAAACTTATTGAGAGTATGGCTGCGTACTTTGGACGCTGGTGACAGAAGTGAGTATGTTATTGCGAGAAGAGAATATAAAAATCTTCTAAAACAGAAGAAGAAAATATTCAATAAAAA
>CM065722.1:56661430-56671964 GCA_033310375.1 Conus canariensis | reverse complement strand
AGTATTGGAGAGACTGACAATGCACCCCCAGTGATCCACCCCTATGGCCATGAGCACGTGCACAGGGGCGCCTCGGACAGGAAGTGTTGTGAGAGACTTGACAACGCACCCCAGTGATCACACCCTATGGCTCATGAGCACGTGCACAGCCCCCCCTGGGACAGAAAGTGTTGTGAGAGACTTGGGCCACCACTCCAGCCATCACACCCTAAACGCTCACATCGTGTCTGTAAATGTTGATTCAGACTGAATCCTGACTTTCCTTTCAGTGATGTGGGGACCGAAAGAGTGGAGAGGGAAGGTGACGACGCATCTAGTTCGTTCATTTGTTACACAGCATGTGTTGAGATGGTCGTGTCTTATTCCATTAAAATGGATTCCATTGCCAGTGTGACTATGTATATTTTTTCACGAGCGAAAGCAGATGCAGTAAAACGTTTGTGATGGTCACTATCACGCTCATCATCATCATCATCATCGTCATTACCGTCGTCGTCGTCGTCGTCGTCATCATCATCATCATTATCATTATCATCGTTTGTTGTTGAGGTTGTTGCATGTTGAAGATTTTTTTTTTTTTTTTTGGTACCTGACAACGCCAAAGTCCACACAGTAGTATACAGCAAGAAGCTCATTTTCTGAGGAGCTAAAAAAATGAAATGGTGTCGCTCATTTTCGGTTAAGTGACACGTTTTGCATGTGTCAATAAACGCGCGAGCGAGCAAGGAAGCGCGCGCACGCACACACACACACACACACACACACAAAACACACACACACACACACACCCCACACACACACACACACATACACGCACGCACGCACGCACGCACGCACACTACATAGTCGTTTTGTATCACAGAGAGAGAGAGACAGACAGACAGACAGGGAAACAGACAGACGGACAAAGAGAATACGAATACGAATCTTTTATTCAGATTAAGGTCAGAGCCCCAAACGGAAGGGGGTTTCATAAATGCATCATACAACATTCCTAGTACGTAACAAAATGAAATAATGAACGAAGTGTAGATATGTTACAAGAAGCTAAGGACATTCAAGACATGACTGTCCGAATTCTCTTGTTTGTGTCATAGATATACATGGCTCAAATCAGACGCGTGTTCTCATTCCTTGTCGATAGTAAGAGAATTAGCCTGAAAATACATGGTTTGGTGTAATATTTGGATTGAGTACGCTTCATTTCAGATCGTTCAGAGCGGGAAAAGCCAAACAAAAATGTATTTCCTCTTTCTCTCGTTCTGTTACAGAGTCGACGAGTCAGGTCATTTTCAACAAATTGCCATACCTGAGGCGGTGCACGCGATGTCAGACATGTCAAATCTAAATTTTGTCAGTGCACATTTGATAAATCTATTCATTTTTATCCCAATGTAAGGTTCTAACATACGTATTGATTTAAAGCGTTTATACGTGTCGGTTCTGCTATCCGGAATCTGTAATCCTCTGTTTAAAACAATTCAGAAAAGCTGATACATTTTCAACACCTTGGTTATTCCAGACAAATCCAAATCCATGTGAATTTAAACACTGTCGACCATTGGAAGCCCATGTCCTCTTACCATTGTTATCTAAACGTGACAGCACTCTGTAACCTTTAAAGGGTATCCTGCTGTCATTCATTCTTGTTAACTTGAACCAGTATTTCATACATTTTCAAATAAGAATTTAGATAAACTGGATATCTTCCAAGTTCACTATAAAAACAGATCAATGGGCGTTGTACTATCTACATTCAAAACGCGCTTAACGCGTACATATGAACTTTTTCAATCAAGGCACCTTTCTCAAAAGCCCACATTTTTGCTCCGTATAAAAAAAAAAATTGGCTGCACCTGTGACTCGAATAATTTTGTAAAAAACACTGAACGAATTACAATGTAACTTGTACAAAAATATGAAGAACAGAACGGGTCAGATACCCCCCGTTACGAAATACGACAATATTGGTCTTATTCATATAACATTCAATTCTAGTCTGATACTGATAGCAAAATAATATCATCAGCAAAAAGCAGCATAAACAATTCTAAAAGATCTAAAGTTACTTCATTTACCCTGACAGCTGGAAAGAAAACCATATTTTTTTCAAAGAAGGGCGAGGTTAACAATGTAAATAATTATAGAGGTATTTCATTATGTAATATTTGTAGCAAACTCGACAGCTCTGGCATTAACAGTAGATTGCATGGATGGGTATGTCAAAACAATAGAACTGGAGAACATCAGGCGGGGTTCAAAAGACGTTATTCCACAGTCCATCATATATTTACTCTGCTTGCTGCTGTTCAGAAACAGTTTTGTAAGTAATCAGAAGTTATATGTTGTCTTTGTTGACTTTGAAAAGGCTTTTGATTCAATTTCTCAAAAACTGTTACGGTCTATTTTTGTTAAAAGTGGAATAAAAGGTAAGTTTACCATAGCAGAAAGAGTATGTATTATGAAGTGAAAGCAAAAATACGACCAGGCGCAAAATTATCGGAATTTGTCAAACAAGATGTCTGTTGTCCCATTTCATTTTCCCCTATTCATTAATGAATTAGTGTTGGAAATAATTGAAAATGGCCAAGAGAGAGAGAGAGGAGGGAGGGGAGAGAGAGAGAGGGGGGGGGAGGTGGGAGCAAAAGGACAGAGAAAGAACTTGGGAAGGAGTTGGAGGAAGGGAGTGGAGAGAGGGGGGGGGGATGGAGGAGGGAACGGAAGGAGAGTTTGTGTAGAAAAGGGAGGGAAAAAGGGTGGGGGAGGAGAGAGACAGACAGACAGACAAATAGACAGACAGACAGACAGTTCTCCAACCATAGTGTTGCATTTTTTTCATTGAGTAAAGATCCTTACTCACTCCATGTTAAATTCTTCTTATCGGATTCCCCACCGAACGCCCCCTGTCCATTGCGAACCTTGTCATTCTTCATGTCACACACTGGGCCCTGAAACGTTACCTGTTGGAGGCAGCCGCCGCTGTGACGGAGGCGTTAGCCCCCGGCGTTGTGTCTCCAATCACCTCCACTTTGTTTACATCCCCCCTCTTCAATTGTTTTTTTTTTTTTTTCTGCTCCTTCAGATCCTCCTCCTCCACCTGTCCTTCACCCCCTTCTCCTCTTTCCCCCACGTCCAGCACCATGTCCACGTCCTCCTCCTTCAGATTCTCCTCCTTTTCCTGTCCTTCACCCCCTTCTCCTCTTTCCCCCACGTCCAGCACCATGTCCACGTTCTCCTCCTTTTCCTGTCCCTTCAACCCCCTTCTCCTCTTTCCCCCACGTCCAGCACCATGTCCACGTCCTCCTCCTTTTCCTGTCCTTCACCCCCTTCTCCTCTTTCCCCACGTCCAGCACCATGTCCACGTTCTCCTCCTTCAGATTCTCCTCCTTTTCCTGTCCTTCACCCCCTTCTCCTCTTTCCCCCACGTCCAGCACCATGTCCACGTTCTCCTCCTTTTCCTGTCCTTCACCCCCTTCTCCTCTTTCCCCCACGTCCAGCACCATGTCCACGTTCTCCTCCTTTTCCTGTCCTTCACCCCCTTCTCCTCTTTCCCCCACGTCCAGCACCATGTCCACGTCCTCCTCCTTTTCCTGTCCTTCATCACCTTCTCCTCTTCCCCCACGTCCAGCACCATGTCCACGTCCAGCACCATGTCCACGTCCAGCACCATGTCCACGTCCAGCACCATGTCCACGTCCAGCACCATGTCCACGTTCTCCTCCTCCTTCAATCGCTGCAAATTCTCCCCATCCACCCTCTCCAGGTTTTTGTCCTCCTTCCATCCCCCCCCCCCCCCTCCCATTCTCCACCCTCACGTTCTCTGGCCTTCTCCTTCATCTTCTCCTCGTCTGTCTTCCTTCCTCTGTCTGCTTCTCCTCTTCCTCCACAATCTTGTCCTCCTCATTCATTGCTTCCCCCCCCCCCCTCCCCACCCCAATCCTTCATGATTCTAGTTCTACGTTCACACACCCCCCCTCCCTTCCCTCCACGATTCCTGTCTACCTCCACTTCCCCCATCCCTGTCCTGTGCTTGCTGCTTCATCCCCCATGTATTCCAGGATGTTGTGTGGTCCCGTCGGCTTTGACGACCCCTAGTACTTTGGGACATAGTACGAGTGTTTAGGGGAGATGTGTGTGGGTGGGTGGGTGGGTGGGTGTGGGTGCGTGCTCGCCCGCGCGCACGTTTATTAAAAACATACGAAGTGCTAAAGGTGTAATGTTGCTGAAAATGAGCACGACCATATCATTTTCTAGCCCCCTCAGAAAATGAGCTTCTTCTTTTGTGTAGAAAATCACTTTTTGCGTGTACAAAATCTGTCTGTCTATCTGTCTGTCTGTCTGTCTGTTTGTCTGTCTCTCTGTCTCTGGCTCTCTCTTCACACCACACACACACACACACACACACACACACACACACACACACACACACACACACACACACACAGACGCACGCGCGCGCGCACGCACGCACGCACGCACACACGTACACGCACACGCACGCACGCATGCACACACGCACGCACGCACGCACGCACGCACGCACACACACACACACACACACACACACACACACACACACACACACCACACACACACCCAATAGGTGAGGTGACTAATGAATAGAAAACAGTCTGTTCATTACCACACGGCCTCTCACACCTGTCCTGTTCCTCCACACACCTTCCTCACTCACCAGCCCCTTACCCTGTGGTCTCGCCGCACCTCCCCCTCCCCACAGTCCCTTCACACATACCCCCCCACCCCCCCTCCATCCCGTCACATATATATGGAATACCACACACCACACATCACACACACACACACACACACACACACACACCACACACACACACACGCACGCACACGCGCGCGCGCGCACACGCACGCACGCACGCATGCACCACACGCACGCACGCACGCGCACACACACACACACACACACACAACAACAACACACACACACACACACAACACACACGTGCACGCAACACACACACACACACACACACACACACACACACACACACACACACACACACACACAATACCTCTTCCCCCTCCCCCCCCCCTCCCTTCTCTCTCCCTCTCTCTCTCTCTCTCTCTCTCTCTCCCTCCTCCCTCTCTCTTTCCCTCCCCCTCCTCGCTCGATTCTCTCTTCCCTCCCTCTCTCCTTACTCCCTCTCTCTCTCTCTCTCTCTCTCTCTCTCTCTCTCTCTCTCTCTCCTACCTTTCCTCCCCCATCCCTTCCTCTTCCCCCCCCTCTCTCTCTTTCTCTCTGCCTCCCTCCCTCTCATTCTCTCTCCTTTCTTTCTCCCCCTCCCCCCTCCCTTCTCTCCTTCTCCCCCTCCCTCTCCCTCTCGTTCTCTCTCTCCCCCTCTCTCTCCTTTTCCTCTCTCTCTCCCTCCTCTTCTCCCTCTACTCTCTGCCTTATCCCCTCTCTCTCTCTCTTCTCTTAACACCACCTCCCTAGCTCGCCCTGCACGTTCGTGCACGGTCCCAGGCACGCCCTATTCTTCAGCGCAAATAGCCCCAGCCCAGAGGACAGCAATCTGTACAGGCCTGCACTCAACCCACCCGGCCCCTGTACCCCACAGACCCCGACAACCCAGTCCTCCATCTTCATCACACGGCAGCAGGGGACAAAGACAAGGGGAGGGAGGAAGAATGGGGTGGGAGTGGGGACGGGGGGAATGGTGGGGGGTGGGGGCTGAAGACATGTCAAGGGGATCGGGAGGGAAGAGGGAAGAAAAGGGGGAGGGTGGAGGTTGAAATGGCCAGGGGCAGTCCCTCCAAATGAGCGAACAGTTTGACAGGTCTGATGCATGATGACGCATTCCCATCCGTCGTGGGTTGTATCAAAATCTAAAGACCTCCTCTCTTCCCCCCCCCCCCCCCCCCCCCCCCCCCCCCCCCCCGTCATAGTCTCCTGCTTTTCCACAATCACTGCCCCTAACCGCCTTGTGCACTCCCATGACCTCACGTCACTGAACAGTCAGAGATGTGTGGCACAGGATCTGGAACGTCACTGAACAGTCAGAGATGTGTGCACAGGATCTGGAACGTCACTGAACAGTCAGAGATGTGTGCACAGGATCTGGAACGTCACTGAACAGTCAGAGATGTGTGCACAGGATCTGGAACGTCACTGAACAGTCAGAGATGTGTGCACAGGATCTGGAACGTCACTGAATAGTCAGAGATGTGTGCACAGCATCTGGAACGTCACTGAACAGAGATGTGTGCACAGGATCTGGAACGTCACTGAACAGTCAGAGATGTGTGCACAGGATCTGGAACGTCACTGAACAGTCAGAGATGTGTGCACAGGATCTGGAACGTCACTGAACAGTCAGAGATGGTGCACAGGATCTGGAACGTCACTGAACAGTCAGAGATGTGTGCACAGGATCTGGAACGTCACTGAATAGTCAGAGATGTGTGCACAGCATCTGGAACGTCACTGAACAGTCAGAGATGTGTGCACAGGATCAGGACCGTCACTGAACAGTCAGATGTGTGCACAGGATCTGGAACGTCACTGAACAGTCAAAGATTGTGTGCACAGGATCTGGAACGTCACTGAACAGTCAGATGTGTGCACAGGATCTGGAACGTCACTGAACAGTTAGAGATGTGTGCACAGGATCTGGAACGTCACTGAACAGTCAGATGTGTGCACAGGATCTGGAACGTCACTGAACAGTCAGATGTGTGCACAGGATCTGGAACGTCACTGGACAGTCAGAGATGTTGGCACAGGATCTGGAACGTCACTGGACAGTCAGAGATGTTGGCACAGGATCTGGAACGTCACTGGACAGTCAGAGATGTGTGCACAGGATCTGGAACGTCACTGAACAGTCAGAGATGTGTGCACAGGATCTGGAACGTCACTGAACAGTCAGAGATGTGTGCACAGGATCTGGAACGTCACTGAACAGTCAGAGATGTGTGCACAGCATCTGGAACGTCACTGAACAGTCAGAGATGTGTGCACAGCATCTGGAACGTCACTGAACAGTCAGATGTGTGCACAGCATCTGGAACGTCACTGAACAGTCAGATGTGTGCACAGCATCTGGAACGAAAGTCTGATCAGACTGTTGTGGATAAGCAAAAGAACAATACTTTCTTTGAAAAAAAACTATCTATCTATCTATATATCTGTCTGTCTGTCTGTCTATGTATTTACCCCCCTCCCTGCCCACATACACACACACCAGAATTCTACATCGTTTGTAGCTAGAGCCCCAAAATGTAAAGCCCCAAATTTTGTATTTTGTTAGAGCTAGAGCCCCAACTTCTAAAGCCTCAAATTCTGTATTTTGTTAGAGCGAGAGCCCTAAAATTTAAAGCCCTACATTCTGTATTTTGTCGGAGTTAGAGCCCTAATTCTGCATTTATTTTGAGCTAAAGCCCCAAATTCTGTTTTGTTAGAGCTAGAACCCTAAATTCCGCATTTATTTCAAGCTAAAGCCCCAAATTCTGTATTTTGTAAGAGCTAGAGTCCTAAATTCTGCATTTATTTTAAGCTAAAGCCCCAAATTCTGTATTTTGTATGAGCTAGAGCCCTAAATTCTGCAATTATTTTAAGCTAAAGCCCCAAATTCTGTGTTTTGTTAGAGCTAGAGCCCCAATTCTGTGTTTAGTTTGAGCTAGAGCCCCAAATTCTGTATTTTGTTAAAGCTTGAACCCCAAATTCTGTGTTTTAGTTTGAACTAGATCCCCAATTTTCTGTATTTAGTTTGAGCGAAAGTCCCAAATTCTGTATTTTGTTAGAGTTAGCCCTCCAAATTCTGTATTTGGTTAGAGCTATACCTCCCAAGTCTGTGTTTTTGTTAGAGCTAGAGTCCCAAATTCTGTACTTTCTTACAGGAAAATCCCAAATTCTACAGCCCAAATTCTGTATTTTGTTTGAGATCACAACTTTGTGATGGCTCCTCGTTAACTAGAAAATTTTCTAAGAACCAAGGAACCATTCTGCATTTCAAGTAGAAAGTTAGCATCTAAACCTGTTCTGAAAGTCTTTTAGGTGTGGGGGTGGGAGTTAGAGAAAGTCTAAGAACTGCTTTTCCAATGGGACCCAGTAAACTGTTTTGCCCTTCAAGCAGTGAAAACACAAGAAGTTTTGTAATTATAAAAAAAAAACATGTTCAGTAATTATACAAGGGAAAACAAATGGGGTATCCGAGAACTCTTTGTACTTGGGATAACCCAAGAATTGGTCTGCAGTTGTAGTAGAAAAAAAAAAAAAAGATTTGTTCTGTAAGTATAATATGGAAAATCAAATCATTAACTATACTTATAGCAGCCACCAACCCATCCCCTCCTCCGGAACATTTCTGCAGGTATACTGGGCAGTTACGTAGGGGAACCCAAGAACTGGTCTCCATAACAGGGAGAACCGAACTCTCCTTTGTGGGTCTAGTTCAAAGAATCTCTGAGTACTTTACAGGGGAGCATATCAATATTTCCCCACTGGATACTGTACCCGCTCGCTATTCTCCCTGCTTGTTTCTGCTCGATACTCCCTTTATGCGGTACTCCCCTGCCCACAATAGAAAGAAGCTGTTATTCTGTGGGAGGGGGTACGAAAAGGAAACCTTTCCCATACCACAGTTTAAGACCACAAGCGTGATCCCACTCAAAGACAAACATGCCATAGGCAAGCAGGTGGAGTACTGGAGCATACTCCTACTTGTCGCTGCTCGATACCTCCCCTCTCCCCAACCCCTGCTCAAAACTCCTCTGGTTCCATACTCGCCCTGCTCAATACTCTCCCCGCTTGATACTCTCCCGCCCACAACAGAAAGAAGCTCTTGTTCTGGAAGGGTGTACGAAAGGGAATCTTTCCTTTACTACTGCACGCGCACACACAAACACACTCAGGCAAGCAGGGGGAGTATCTAGCAGGGGATCTATCACTACAGGGGAATATCGAGCTGACCCTTTTTTTACAGAATACAAAGTAGCAGCTTTGTCCAACATGCCTAGATGCACTTCTGACAGTCTAATAGGGAGAGCTTCCATCTCGGTCTGAGTCCCCAGAACCGTGGAGTATGCAACAGAGCATCGAGTGGTGTAACATTCGGTTTTCAGCACCAACTGCAACGTTACCGACCCGCGAACGTTGCCCAGCAGACGAGCAAGATCTGGCCTCTAGACCTGCACAACCATGGCGACGTCCAGAAGTCGATGAAAATGGGTGGCCAGAGCCTACACTAAATCGTCGCATTTCTGGACCGGATTTTCCGGAAGTAGAGGTGTAACACTTAGGATGGTTTCCAGCCAAGTAACGACAGTGTACTTTCGCTAGAGATATGACGACTGACGTGTCTTTGGTGTTACATTCACATTGATCGAATTGTCTGACTGCCACGGAATTTCATTTCTGAAAGAGAAAAATTGTTCGCACGCACTTTTTAAAAAAATAAATTGTGGCTCGTCTCGGCAGAAAATATTTAAACGATGCAGTTGTTGCAGAAAGACGAATCTGCATCAGCTTTGCAATCCAGTAAAAACGATCCCACCACCATCTCTGCTCTCAGTCCAGTAAATAAATAGTTAATGAATGAACATGTGATCAAGTGGTTGGGGTGTGCTGTGACAGAGCTGGGTCACAATGAAGTATGATCTCCAGCAGTCCAAGGAAAGAGATTTCCCTTACGAAGCCCAATAAAGTGTCACAAATGACCGCTTGGGATATGGCGATTTTCTGGACAACGGTTTCTGCTGTGGAAGTAATATTTGACTGAACATCACGAGTAGAGATACAGAATCCTGTTTGTGTCCTGTCTTAAAACGTTACCATACTTTTGAGGAGCTGAATTTGAAACGTAAGTGAAGACTGAAACAAACGACAATAACAGTTTTCCCCATAAGCGAAAATTTAGTTTGCCCGACACAATTATGCTGTAAACGGACATTCAGATATTTCACTGTCCTTGACAGCTAACAGCTAGCCATTGGATTTTCTTGTACTGCTGGCGAAGATCTGTTTTCTTTCTTTCTTTTCCGTCTTTCTTTCTGTCTTTTTCTTTCCTTTCCTTCCTTTTCCCCACACTCGTCTGTAAGATCCTGAAGTGGTCGTTTATATTCACCATACACGTTTTTCTTCGCTTTTTCGTTTAATTTCAGTGTTATCTTTGCCCAGAGGGTTTGATATAAAAGGCATTCATGCTTATCCCTCCATCTGCTGGGAGACAATTCGTTCGTTCTTTCTCTCTCTTTCTATCTCTATCTGTCGGTCTTCTATCTTTTTCATTCTGTCTCTCTATCCGTCTGTACGCCTGTCTGTCTGTCTCTGTCTCTCTTTTTCTGTCTGTCTGTCTGTTTGTTTGTCCGTCTGTTAGATTGTCTGTGGGTGTGTGTGTGTGTGTGTGTGTGTGTGTGTGTGTGTGTGTGTGTGTGTGTGTGTGTTGTGTATGTGTGTATCTGTCGGTCTGTCTGTCTGTCTGTCTCTCTCTCTCTCTCTCTGTCCCTCTCTCTGTCTCTCTGTCTCTGTCTCTGTCTCTGTCTCTGTCTCTCTCTCTCT
>CM065722.1:56648930-56656430 GCA_033310375.1 Conus canariensis | reverse complement strand
TTGTCTACAAAATCGCCGTCCTCATCGATAGTGTCTTCCATCTTCATGACTTGTAGTTGAAGCAGGGAGACATTGAGACTGAGAGAGAGAGAGATAGGGGGGGGGAGGGAGAGAGGGAGGGAGAAATGGAGGGAGAGGGAGGGATGGAAGGAGGGAGAGAAGGGGAAGGGGCAGGAATAGGCATAGAGGCAGACCAGGCAGACTAAGATACAGAGAGAACGAGACCAAGAAAACACACACACACACACACACAACACACACACACACAACACACATACACACACGCACGCACGCACGCACGCACACACACATACACACACACACACACACACACACGCACGCACGCACGCACGCACGCACGCACACACACATACACACACACGCAAGCAGACATGCACAAACACACACAAA
This sequence comes from Conus canariensis, assembly GCA_033310375.1. Taxonomy (NCBI): domain Eukaryota; kingdom Metazoa; phylum Mollusca; class Gastropoda; order Neogastropoda; family Conidae; genus Conus; species Conus canariensis. Next base: position 56,656,019 of record CM065722.1, on the reverse strand, counting down.
CAGAGCGAGAGATAGACAAGCAGACAGACTGAGACAGAGAGAGAGAGAGACAGAAAGAGAGAGACAGAAAGACAGGGAAACAGGGGGAGACAGAGAGGGAGAGAGCAGGGCTGGAGGAAGGGAGTAGGAAGGGAAGGAGTAGGGGGGGGGGGTGAGGCAGAAAGAGGCATACAGACAGACCAGACAAAAAAACGCGCGCGCATGCACACAACACACACACACACACACACACACACACACACACACACACACACACACACACACACACACACACACACACACATACTCACTCCACCACACACACACACACACACACACACACACACACACACACACACACATTCACTCACTCACTCGCACACTAATACACACACTCACGTACGCACTCTTCCACAGAGAGAGAGAGAGAAGAGGAGAGAGAGAGAGAGAGAGAGAGAGAGAGAGCGTTGGTAACAGGTTCTATCGCAAACGGGAAACAAACGCAGGGAAAAAAATAGTGGTAGGGAAAGAACTAGTGAATCACATCACTCATGTGTACAACACAACTGTACAAACATCGACATCAGGTTACTCAAATTATGTTTACCGTAGAACTCATACAGCCTGTCGTTCCCCCTGTCCAAACCAACGTAAACAGGACAACACACAACTATTTCAATTCATTCTTACAACTGACATTTTCACGCATTTCACTTTTTTGCGATTTTTTTTTTTACAGCGCTCACATGGACTTTGAGGCAGAATTGGACGTACCAGTCAGTTTCAATATGATTCATGATTAATTTGGCGTTACATTAATGCAGTTGAATTATTTTCCCCCAGTTTGTGACGGTGAATTCTGCGAGCGATCCACAGATGGACCACTGATGTAGAATGAGACGGATACTGTGACAGCACGTATGAATGTAGAAGTCGTATCAAGTATAACATGGATACGCGGACAGCTTCTTTGCACAGTCTTCTATGGTTAGAGAGAGAGAGAGAGAGAGAGAGAGAGAGAGAGAGAGAGAGAGAGAGAGAGACAGACAGACAGACAGACAGACAGACAGACAGAGAAAAAGAGGGAAAGAAGGACAGATAGTACTAGACAACAGCCAGCCAGCCAGCCAGCTCGACAGCCAACCAGACAGACAGACAAAATCGTGACTGACTGTCACGATCTATTTAGTGCAGTATAGCACACAGAAGGAAAGTCCCGATCTCCCTTCACAACACCACTGCATGCAGTGCAACTGAAGGCACAAGATGTTACCTCCCTTACCACAGCTCACTGACTCACCTCGCTCCACTTCCGCTTCCGTCCACTCCGCCAGCAACGCTCTCCGCCTCCAGAGATTGCAGATCGAAGTCAGTTAAATCCACGGGAGTAATGGTCGTTTGCCCGTCATGAGGTGACCGAGAGGCTCAAGCATCGCAGAGTACACGTAGCCCAGTTTGTCGGCAGTCAGACTCTGAGGCTCAGGGTTGGTGAACGAACTGGTGAGAGCTTCAGATCAAATCAGTCCCCTCACTGAAATCGAAAGCCTCTCGATTCTACAAACAAGTCGCCAGTACACACATTCTGAAATATCCCAGAGAGGTAATATGAATAAAAGAGAACAAGGACACACACATTTTGTTCGCGATAGCGTTTGTTTGTTTTTTCACGGGCGAATGGAATCTCTGAACTATGAAAAAGGTGAGATCTTCACAAATTCTTGCATATAGCGTAATCCTCTCTCTCCTTCTCTGTCTCTCCAGAAACCATCGGAGAAGGTTTTCAGCCTGAAGCACAACGTGTTTCTGTTCGTCACTGCTGTCAGCTAATGGTCAATCACAGCCCCACGAGGAAGAAGAGCACGCAGAAGCCCCCAGACTGGAGGGGAAGTTGTGTTGACTGTGTCGTCACTCCGTCCTACAGATCGTCTGGTCCAGCCAACTCCAGCACAGACCGCGTCAACGTCGGACCAGCCTCGGGTGGTGCTGTGGACGGGATGTGCGGGTGGGTGTCGCAGGCTGTGCCAGCGTGCCACGCATACAACAACAACAGCGGCAGCAGCGGCGGAGAGTGAAGCAGAGACAGCAGCAGTAGCAGCAGCAGTGGTAGAGGCAAGGAAGGTGGGAGAGGAGAGGGGAGGGCAGGAGGAGCGGCATCAATCAATACCACCGCCACAACTTCATCAGTCGCAGGACCACCGACGGGCGGGCTGGAACTGACGTTGGCAGCGGTAAGGGCTGATGTCATCCGCGCTCTCCTCCGACGCCACTCGGCAGTCGATGGGCTGGCTGGTGGTACTCTGGGTCGAGCAGACTGCGCCAAGAGCGGTGGGAGGGTGGTGGTGGTGGGGGGGGGGGGAGGGGGGGTAGGTCGGGGGGGGGGGGGGGGCGGTGAGCGTTGAAGGAAGGGTGGGGTGAGTGGGGAAACAAGTAAGAGCTTGAGGGTCTGTGATCGTCTTTGCCGCTGTGTGGTTGTGTCTGTGTGTTGAACTGAAAGGCTAATGTCTTCGTCATAATAGATTTCTCAGATAACTCTCTCTCTCTCTCTCTCTCTCTCTCTCTCTCTCTCTCTCTCTCTCTCTCTCTCCAGAACTAAACGTACATGACAACCCAATACACAAGTTCATTTGCTCATACAACGTATGCATTCGTGTATTCTTACATATGAAATAGAGAGAGAGAGAGAGAGACAGAGACAGAGACAGACAGACAGACAGACAGAAGGAGGAGGTGGAGGAGGTGGGTGGAGGAGGGGGCAAACAACTAAATGAAAAAGGGAGAATTGAGAGGAAGGTGGGTGGAATGTTATATTCGGCAAAAAATAGCGCGCGCACCTGTGGCTTGGTAATTCCTTCCAGTCTTTGTACTGTGTTTCTGTCACCCTCCTATAAATCCACTTCATCCAGCCATTATTAACCTCTTTACATCGAGCTGCATTAATATCGGAGCACGTAAAAAGCGAATGTACCAACGGCCTGCCCAGGTTACCACCCGTCCCGAGCATCAAACGTCTTTGTCGATCTGTCGCCCCTCCTCCTGGCAATGAACTCGCCTGACTGCCCCTGCACAAAGCCCTGGAAAAGGACGGACTCACGAAATGACAGGGAAGAGTGTCACAGGTTTTATTGCACCCATTGTGGCTGATATTAATTTGGTCTCCAGGGAACTGGAGGGTGCATTAGAGTGCAGTGGTGTGTGTATGAGAGAGAGAGAGAGAGAGAGAGAGAGGAGATTCGTGTACTAACCATTGCCTACCGTGAAGGGGGATATCTAAACAATGTTTTCTTAATCAGTTCACTAGACCAATTATCAGTGTAAATGCGACGTGTTTTTCAGTAAGCGACTTGTCGGAGTTGACTTACCGTCCACATACAAATAAGTTAGTAGGCTACACATACTAAGGTTTCCTTATATGTATATACGAAAAGTAAATTGAATCGACACTGTTTGGGAATTATCACATTTTAGAGGCATGTATCTTTTACTATACAGTGCAGACAACATCAATCATATCAAAACGAATCTCATCCTTCTTACTGTCATTACAGAGAAGATAAAGTCCTGTGTGTCACATACATAGTGACGACAATTCTGAGCAAACTTAGGAACTGTGTTATAATCATTAGATCTCTCTTTCCTTATCTACATAAAGTTAGCAATTCATGCGATTTAGCTTCAGGTGCCGTGCACATCATTGTGTTCGCCGAAAATTTTTAATGATCTGTGTAGGAAAATCATCTTCCTGCCATCTGCATATAATTAACTCTTTCCCCAAAATAAAGATCACACACACACACACACACACACACACACACACACACACACACACACACACACACACACACAGATATGCGCGCGCACACACACACGCACGCACCGATTGATTTCTTCGACATATGGGTTTGTCTAAACTTTTACAGCTTGTAACAAGTAATTCAAGCCCAACACTATCTGTCACGTGAGTGTAAATCAAGTGTTGTCCTGTAACCTTTACAGACACTACAAAAAAAAAACGTTTATGGTGCGGTGTGGACTCATGCATTCTCATCAGATTTTGTCGGAATCGAGCGACATTGAATGCTGAATTGATTTCTCATATATCGCATTATTTGGTGTTCTCCTTTTATTTTTTTTTAAGGCAAATAAATATATCTATTCACAAAGATGAGCAGCGTCCCGGAAGGAGCGCCATCTTAGCGTGGTCTGGGGGTTTAGAGTTCCCATGATCCCTCGGGCTGTACCAGCAGGAGCCTGTGGTTGAACACTGAGTATTGATGTCGTTGGACAGGCCCTGACATAAACCACGTGTGAACTGGACAGCAGTATTGTCTGATCGGGTGTCCCTGGTAAAGTTTGCCCATGCTGGAGGGGTCCAGGCGGAGGACGGCACTGAACTCTGTTCCTCCTTCATCCCCATCATCTTCATGGCCAGAGTCCCACAATTCCATGTTCCAGTCAGTGGATAACGGGCGTTACCTCAAGCACTGTCTGGAGTCATGCGTTACCTCAAGCACTGTCTGGAGTCATGCGTTACCTCAAGCACTGTCTGGAGTCATGCGGGACGGTCCCATGCGGCCGGACGCCATGTGAGTGACCATCCATTGACCATTCCCTAGCACTATAACTCTCGTGGGAATGACCTTTTATCATTAGCCTTCATAAGCCTACGTTCATACCAACAACAACAACAGCAACAACAACAACAACAACACGCTGCGTGCTTGCTGGTAGGAACCAACAGTGGCTACCGGCACTTCCTCTTACTTTCTATTCAATCGCCATGCTTCAACTCATTAACGTAGGCAATCTGCGGCCAATGTCTCTTTGTACGGTGCTTTAAGTGCCAAACGGTTGGTCAGTGCAGAACCATTATACAGAGGAAGAGGTTTTTGTTCCTGCTCCAAGGTAGGTAACGATGGTGCATACAATTGCGGACCCTCTATCAATTGAGAAGGTCTACACGCCGCTCCGTAAGACCTGCTACATACTTGGGGGAAAAAAAGACTGCTGTACTTCCAGGCCAAAAAGATTGTGGGTGGTGGTCAGCCTGTTGCAGGATGCAGTTATTCTCAATGCTGCTGTTCTTTGAAGTGTGCTCAAGCAGCACTTCCGGAGGTGGTAACGAATGCTGCAGCCTGTCAGAGACTCTCCAGAGGACCAAAGAGCTTGTCTCTCCTCAGTTTCTGTTCTCAGGTTCTGGTGTGTCGGACAGCAGAAAGCGTTGTTGTCCTGGCAGATGTGCCGCAGTGACATGTTAGAGAATCACCAATGTGGAATTTTTATCTCCCCTTTGCATTCAAGGCTCTGATTTCATAAGTGACGGGTCGTCACAATATAACTACAGTACATTCATCTACACTCGACGTAGATATAACAATCACCTCAACATAATCGCAACGAACTCAGTTTAAATATACCGGTGGAGAACCTCCTGACCATATGATGTTTGAGTCTGCAGTGCCCTGTCCCCAGTTTCACAATGGTCATGTGGGCTTCCCTGAGCCACGCTCGCAAGCAGTCTAAAAGTCAACACTGGTCATTGAAGAAGTCTCACCAGGAGAATGGGCATGAAATATAACCAGCGCAGACGAGGGTACTTGCCTCAGGATCTGAGGAAACAGTGAATGGCTTGAAAGGAGGGGCCGAGGATCCCCCCTCCCTACCCGTGCAGGAGACATACTCCGCATCAGCTGGGCGGGAGAGAAAAAGACAGAAAGAATGAAAGAAAGAAAGAAAGCAACTACTGTCCAAAAAATCTCTGACGGGGGACGACATGGGAGAAGGAGGCGGAGGGGGTGGGGGGTTGAGGGGGATGGGGGACTTGTGGGGCTTCAAACAGTGGAGGTGATGGAGGTGACGAAGAAAGGCTGCCCATCTTCAAACCTTTGACCGGGGAAGTTCCCATGCTGGTAAGGGAGCTGGTGGTATCAAGTCCGAATTCAAAAGAAAAGGGACTTCGGAATTTAAATGGATGTTCACTTTTATGGACGGACAGGAAGATGTTGATGTGATGGGCTGGTGTGTCTCCCGTCCCGTGCTTTTTATCCTGGCTGTCACTGGTTGGAATCTCAAAGGCCTTTCGTCACGATTTGAGGGCCACAGGTGCAGCCTCGTTATCGTGACTTTGAAATGTTCATTCCGCTGGAAACCCTCGTTAAATCTGACGAACTGCTGACTGGCTCCGGCTGCAACATCCTTAAACGACCAACAGATCCCACTCAGCAGGATTTACTGGCGGGATTCTCTGAGTCTGCGCAGTTCTCTTTTGTTTTGCCCAATTATCTAGACTTCTTCTCTACAAGCAGTAGCTGCGAGTACCTTATACAGAACAATCACTGTGTGTGTGTGTGTTTGTGTGTGGCGCGCGCGCGCACGCTGCGCACGTGTTTATGTAACTGTGTGTATGTGTGTGTGTGCGTGCATGTGTGCGTGCGTGCGTGCACGCGTGCGCTTGTAGATTAGTACGCATGCGCCCTGCGAGCTTATGTTATGGCGGCAGCTCCATCTCACCCAATGGTAGCCTATTAACTTTAATTGTACCAACAGCGCGTGCCGTCTGTTGGCAAGTTTACAGCGCCCCCTAAAAAAAAAAAAAACCTGACTGTGATTTATACCGCCGCTCGTAAATACCAACATCACGACAGACAGAAAAAGTCATAAAGAGAGAAGGAGGAGGAGGAAGAAGTAATAAAGAGAGAAGGAGGAGGAGGAAGAAGTCAGAAGAAAAGGAAAAAAAAAAAAAAAACAGAACACGAAGGCGCCGAAAGAGAAGGAGGATGAGGAATATGGAGGAGGAAGAGGAGAAGAAGAAGAAGAAGAACGAAGAAGAGGCACAGTAGGAAGAATGGGAAGAAGAGCAGTCGGAAGCAGGCAGAAGGCTGAGAAGCAGGAAGGAAGCATGGAGGAAGAGGCAGAGGAAGAGGAGGAAGACAGGGAAGACGAGGTGGAAAAGGAGCGGTGGTGGAGAAGAAGGAAGGATGGGGAGTGCGGGGGAGAGGAGGACGTGGAGGAGGAAGAGGAGGAAGGAGAGAGGAGTAAGAGGTGGAGGAGGAGGAGGAGGAGGAGGGTTATGGATGTGGAGGAGGAGGAAGAGGAGGAAGGAGAGAGGAGTAA
>CM065722.1:56628930-56643930 GCA_033310375.1 Conus canariensis | reverse complement strand
GCGACTAGCCCATGGAACTTTGGTGCGGACGGGGAGCAAGAGGGAGAGACAGTGGGAAAGGGGAATAGGAAGGATGAAGGGGGGACAAGGGCAATGGGGGGGGGGGGGGGACAGAAAGGCTGAGAGAAGGCTAAGAAGGATGAGGGAGGACAGGAATGATGGGGGAGGAACAGTGAGGATGAAGGAGGGCGGTTGAGGATGGGGGGGGGGGGGGGGGGGAGAGCATGAGGATGTGATAGGAACAATTACAATAATTCTAGAAAAGAGAGCACGAGGAAGGAGGGATCAGTGAAGTGACAGGTAGGGAGGGGGAGGAGGGGGGAGGGAGGAGGGGTTGGGGGGGGAGCAGAGCAAAGACCCGACCGGGTGAGGGAGGGACATGAAGGATCAGAGAGGGACGGAGGAGAGGAGGAGGGAGGGACTGGGAGGATGAAGGGGGAGGGGTGGCAGGGACAGAGGGGAGGGGGGGGGGATAGAGGAGGGCCAGTGAGGACCCCTCCCCCCGCTCAGCCCATCAAAGGGGAGGGCGGACAGCTGACAGGCCGACACAAGCCACCCCCCACCCCCACCCCCGCCGCTCCGGGACGGAGAGGAACCAGGGGGTAGATGATGGGGAGTGTCGAATTACTCCGGGTCAATAGGCCAGTGGGGACGGGAGGGAGACGGGGGTGGGGGGGGTGAGGGGTGGGGTTGAAGGAGGGGCAGATGACTGATGAAGGAGTTACAGGACGGCAAGAGAAGCAGCTGCTAACGGCATTGTCACCACACGGGGTGGAGAGGGTGGGTGGGTGGGTGGGTGGGTGGAGGGACATTCCATTTCGGGGTCGGGGGGGTAGAATAGGGGTGCGCGGGGAGGGGTGGGGTGTCTTGTTTCCAGAGGGATAGAACTAGTTGGTACGTGCTCATCTGGAGAAACATGTATGTACAGGGTTGGGGCTTTAGTTTTAAGGGGTGGGGTGGGAGATGTCAGTTTCTTTGTATGTTAGCTACCTTCAGGTTCAACGTCCAAAACCAGCCTCAGGTGATATGGAGGATGGGAAGAACCATACCTGGAGGGTGGTGGGGAGGGGCCCTGTGCATTAGTACATGTTTACCACTAGAAAGACAACAGAACGACATCAGGAAAGCGAGAGAGAGAGAGAGAGAGAGAGAGAGAGAGAGAGAGGGGGGGGGCTATGTAACAGTACACGTGTAGCAAACGATCGACAACAGATAACGACACCAGGAGAGTGGGTGAGGGTGTGTGTAATGGGGGGGGGGGGGGGGGGACCTATACGCCGTGTACCACTAGAAAGACAGCAGACAACAACCCCATGAGGATGTTTCAGCGTGAGGTGACTGCAGGCAAAAATTGAAACAAACTTAACAGAAGATCTAGTTGCAAAGTGAGACGACTGCAGGCGGAAATCTAAACAAATCTTAAATAAATGTTAGCGAACCGCCCAGAGAAACGTGGACAAACGAGTCACAAGACAAAACACAACGCGTTTCGACCTCTTAGGCCTTCTTCCTTGCGCTGAACTCTGAAGCGATCTGAAGCGATCAAAGCTAAGTGAATTTTCGTTATTTTATTCGTTTGTTTCTCACCTGAAGAAGACCTAAGAGGTCGAAACGCGTTGTGTTTTGTCTTGTGACTCGTTTGTCCACGTTTCTCTGGGCGATGCGCTAACATTTATTTAAGATTTGTTTAACAGAAGATTTACTGTCCCGCCGAACGAAAGAGACAAACAAATTACAAGAGAAAACACGACGCGTTTCGACCTCTGTAGTCTTCTTCAGGCAAGACAAGCAACATTGAAGACAATGAAAACGAAGGACCAACAATCACTTCTCTCCTCAAACTGGGCGCAACATGGGTGTAGAATGAACACGGGACCTGCTGGGGCAGTGCACGTGCACCACTAAAACTGCAACAGTGCACGTGCACCACTAAAACTGCAACAGTGCACGTGTACCACTAAAACTGCAACAGATAACGACCCCAGGACAGTGGGTGAGGGGGGAGGGGACCTATGAATTACACGTGTACTACTGAGACTGCAACAGATAACGACCCCAGGGCAGTGGGGGGGGGGGGGGGGGGGAGGGGACCTATGTAACAGTACACGTGTACCACTAAAACTGCAACAGATAACGACCCCAGGACAGTGAGGGAGGTGGAGTTGATTCATACTTGTGACGTCTTTACCGCTGAGCCATCCATCACCCACTTCATTGGCATGTTAGAGTGTATTTGATAGATGTGTGTGCTAGGTGATAGGTAGCGCACATGGGCAATATTCGCTTAAGTTTTGAGGGTCAAGTTACGAGCAAAAATTACAATGCACGTTTCTCACTTCTAAACAAAGATGGAGCTGGGGGGGGGAGGAGGGAGGGGGAGCCATGGTTAGGAGAAAAATACGGCCTCAATTTGGTGGGGTGGGGGATTATCATTGATTGCGTTCTGAACACAAAGGTTTCAGACACGAGTGAATGTTGGTGTACCATTGTTTGGGAAATGCCGTGAAGTGAAGTACACACACACACACACACACACACACACACACACACACACACACACACACACACACACACACACACATACGCGCGCGCGCGCGCGAAAATGAAATACAAAAATGATAATAAAACAAACAAACAAAAACTGACGTTCTATGCAACAAAGAAATGAAAACGGAAAGGACAGAAAAATGAATGAATGACAAAGATAAATAGATGAATGAATAAATAAACCAACATAACAGAACCATGGCCAAAGGACGGTGCCTTCTGTCCGACATTCCAGTCATTCTTCATTCCGTGGTGTTGACGCGTCGCTAAACGGCGCCCCTCCGCATTCCCACTCCGTTGGGTCACTCCCACTTGGCACAGTTCCTCCGTCACGTCGCTCCCACTTGGCACGGTTCCTCCGTCGGGTCACTCCCACTTGGCACGGTTGTGGAACGGAAGCGCCGCGTCCCAATAATCAGGCGCATCCTCCGGGAATCGGGGTCAAGTCGTGACCCCGTTGTTGACACCGACACCTCTCATCTGTCTCCCTCACCGACTTCGCAGACAGTTGAGAGCGTCAATTCCACCGGCGTCCAACGTATACAGATCGGCGTTTTGGCTGTCCCGTGTTAACGGGGCTGTCGCCCTGTTGGTACCGGTGTTGTCCTAGACAGGTTCCCTCTCTTTTCCCCTCCCATTTTCATCCCATGGTTTTTCCATTTGCTTTATTGCCATTGGTAGGTGCGGACGTTAAATCTTAATGTGAAAAAAGTCTTTCACTCTTCGCTGTCGCTGCTTAACTTTCGTCAATAAGATTTATTCCCCTTTTTTCATCTTCAGCGTTTCTTGCTGCTTGTCTCTTGTCAACAGGATTATAAATCCCTTTTTTTCATATTCAGCGCTTGTTGCTGCTTGGCTCTCGTCATCGCCTTCCCAGCTGCATTATTCCTACACCACTCATCCATGCTCCCCATTATATAGCCACACCCAGGCCTGCTGTGTAGCGGTCCCATGCTGCAGTCCACGGAGAGTTGTCAATATGGGATCATACGAGGCCGTCCACCAGAAGGGACATCGTCTTGCTCCTGAGTCACTTTGGTAGTGTTCAGTTGTGCCGGCTCTGATGGCAAGACACCCCCAACTACACCCCTGCTGATGTGAAGGCCGCGCCAGTGATGGTTCACCAACGGAGAGTTCCCCCTCCCCCCCAATCCCCGACTTTGAAACGAACCTCAGACAGACATGCCCTTTAGAGGCAGTGGAAATTGAGGTCATCAAGAGAGCAGGGCATGAAGGGCCACAGAACTGGATCACCAATAGTCAGTTATTGGATTACGTTCAGGTCTAACGTCCACGCTCACCGAAGATGACTGGGCAGACGGGAGGGCTAGCCCTCCCATGAATTTCGGAAACTTTTCTGTCACCACTGTCACACCACCAGAACGACACCACATTAAGATAGGCATTGAAAAGAGCCATTTCTATTCGAGGCACTGGGGGATTCAAACTCGAATCACCTTATATTGAACTTGGTTCTCAGCCGCTGAGCCAGCCGGACATCTATCCTCGTCTCCAGGCAAGCAGGTGGCTTCTGACAAAATGACACGATCTGATGATGATTATGACGATGAAGAGAATAAGGACACAGTTGTGTCCAAAGAGCATGTGGTAAAAACAGACCGGCAGATGGCCGCCGAGACTGTAGTCTGTTTACACGTGCCGTTGGGACGAAACAGCAAACCGAGGTCATGTATGTTGAAAGCACCTGGCGCACGATAAAATCACACAAAAACATGGGAGTTGTCACCGGGCCAAAGCTGGTTTGAAAATCCACTCTGACCAGATAACACAAAAACACATCATAAAAAAAGAGGGAGAACTCCGAACAGAAGCGCGAGACAAAGGCACAGAGTTACGTTTCGTGGTAATAGTTTGAGATGGTTTGTGGGAGAAAGAAGGAAGGGATGTCCTCTGAAAAAGGGCGGTGACCTCTGTTCGGCGGCAGTCAGCTGCTCAATGCCAAGAACTACAGGATTTGTGATGGGGAAATTCTCTCTCTGAATTCCAAAGGACACAGAAAGGTTAATCTTGAATTTAATCCTTGCACCCTTTTGGGGTATGGAGAATTGCAAATCAACAAAGAAGTACATTAACGGCATGACCATTTCTTTGTATATGTCACATACTCGGAGGTTTTCTTCTGGTTTTTGAGAAATCAGCCAAGTTTGAGTTTACACATCTTCCGCACTTTCTGCCGCACCCCCACCCCGACAACCGCCCTGTCCCAATTCTGACCTTGGGGTCAGGTACAGTAAGTGACACTATCCCCACATTTACCTCGGCTACTGGTAAACATTTTGTCACACAGAGAACAACCAAACATTGTGAGTGATTCCGTCAAAGGGAGGACGAGTTGATGCAAACATGTACGTAGATCTTTTTATCATTAAAACTTTGAAGTCTGTCTTATTTGGGGTGCTGTCCAAGTACAGCACAATGGCAGCCCTCTCCAAATTATCACAACACTGATTGTCGTCCTGCTGTACGTTATATAGTTGCCGGATAAAAGATCTGCAACTCAAATACAGCGAAAGAAAGAAAAATAGAAATAGTTAGATGGAAGCATAATATATGTAAAACAATGCCATACAATTCGCAGAGGTCCTCAGCACAAAGTGACTCGACCCGTGGTGAACATAACTTGAACATGCGTCTCCCATTTTCAAATATAGCGTCAGAATGAGTACCGTTTATTGTTATGGAAACTTTCTGAGTCAACAGACAGAAAAGGAAACCGGTAGCGCTTCACTCAGAAAAACAAACAGGTAGCGCTGCATTCAGAAAAACAACTAGGTAGCGCTGCACTCAGAAAAACAAACAGGTAGCGCTGCATTCAGAAAACAAACAGGTAGCGCTGCACTCAGAAAAACAAACAGGTAGCGTTGCACTCTGAAAAGAAATAGGTAGCGCTGCACTCAGAAAAACAAGTGGGTAGCGCTGCACTCTGAAAAACTAACAGGTAGCGCTGCACTCTGAAAAAACAACTAGGTAGCGCTGCACTCAGAAAAACAACTAGGTAGCGCTGCACTCAGAAAAACAACTAGGTAGCGCTGCACTCAGAAAAACAAACAGGTAGCGCTGCACTCTGAAAAAACAACTAGGTAGCGCTGCACTCAGAAAAACAACTAGGTAGCGCTGCACTCTGAAAAACAAACAGGTAGCGCTGCACTCAGAAAAACAAGTAGGTAGCGCTGCACTCTGAAAAAAAAACAGGTAGCGCTGCACTCTGAAAAACAAACAGGTAGCGCTGCACTCTGAAAAACAACTAGGTAGCGCTGCACTCAGAAAAACAACTAGGTAGCGCTGCACTCTGAAAAACAACAGGTAGCGCTGCACTCAGAAAAACAAGTAGGTAGCGCTGCACTCTGAAAAACAAACAGGTAGCGCTGCACTCTGAAAAACAAACAGGTAGCGCTGCACTCAGAAAAACAAGTAGGTAGCGCTGCACTCAGAAAAACAAACAGGAAGCGCTGCACTCAGAAAAACAACTAGGTAGCGCTGCACTCTGAAACCAAACAGGTAGCGTTGCACTCAGAAAAACAACTAGGTAGCGCTGCACTCAGAAAAACAAGTAGGTAGCGCTGCACTCAGAAAAACAAACAGGTAGCGCTGCACTCTGAAAAACAACAGGTAGAGCTGCACTCAGAAAAACAAACAGGTAGCGCTGCACTCAGAAAAACAAGTAGGTAGCGCTGCACTCAGAAAAACAAACAGGTAGCGCTGCACTCTGAAAAACAAACAGGTAGCGCTGCACTCTGAAAAACAAACAGGTAGCGCTGCACTCAGAAAAACAAACAGGTAGCGCTGCACTCTGAAAACCAAACAGGTAGCGCTGCACTCAGAAAAACAATAGGTAGCGCTGCACTCAGAAAAACAAACAGGTAGCGCTGCACTCTGAAAAACAAGTAGGTAGCGCTGCACTCTGAAAACAAACAGGTAGCGCTGCACTCAGAAAAAACAACTAGGTAGCGCTGCACTCAGAAAAACAAACAGGTAGCGCTGCATTCAGAAAACAAACAGGTAGCGCTGCACTCAGAAAAACAAACAGGTAGCGTTGCACTCTGAAAAGAAATAGGTAGCGCTGCACTCAGAAAAACAAGTAGGTAGCGCTGCACTCTGAAAAACAAACAGGTAGCGCTGCACTCTGAAAAACAACTAGGTAGCGCTGCACTCTGAAAAACAACTAGGTAGCGCTGCACTCAGAAAAACAACTAGGTAGCGCTGCACTCTGAAAAAACAAACAGGTAGCGCTGCACTTTGAAAAACAACTAGGTAGCGCTGCACTCTGAAAAACAAACAGGTAGCGCTGCACTCAGAAAAACAAACAGGTAGCGCTGCACTCGAAAAACAAACAGGTAGCGCTGCACTCAGAAAAACAAGTAGGTAGCGCTGCACTCTGAAAAACAAACAGGTAGCGCTGCACTTTGAAAAACAAACAGGTAGCGCTGCACTCTGAAAAACAAGTAGGTAGCGCTGCACTCAGAAAAACAAACAGGTAGCGCTGCACTCTGAAAAACAAACAGGTAGCGCTGCACTCAGAAAAACAAGTAGGTAGCGCTGCACTCTGAAAACCAAACAGGTAGCGCTGCACTCTGTAAAACAAACAGGTAGCGCTGCACTCAGAAAAACAAGTAGGTAGCGCTGCACTCAGAAAACCAAACAGGTAGCGCTGCACTCAGTAAAACAAGTAGGTAGCGCTGCACTCAGAAAACCAAACAGGTAGCGCTGCACTCAGAAAAACAAACAGGAAGCGCTGCACTCAGAAAAACAACTAGGTAGCGCTGCACTCTGAAAACCAAACAGGTAGCGCTGCACTCAGAAAAACAACTAGGTAGCGCTGCACTCAGAAAAACAAACAGGTAGCGCTGCATTCAGAAAACCAAACAGGTAGCGCTGCACTCAGAAAAACAAACAGGTACCGTTGCACTCTGAAAAGAAATAGGTAGCGCTGCACTCAGAAAAACAAGTAGGTAGCGCTGCACTCTGAAAAACAATAGGTAGCGCTGCACTCAGAAAAACAACTAGGTAGCGCTGCACTCAGAAAAACAACTAGGTAGCGCTGCACTCAGAAAAACAAACAGGTAGCGCTGCACTCTGAAAAACAACTAGGTAGCGCTGCACTCAGAAAAACAAGTAGGTAGCGCTGCACTCTGAAAAACAAACAGGTAGCGCTGCACTCAGAAAAACAAGTAGGTAGCGCTGCACTCTGAAAAACAAACATGGTAGCGCTGCACTCAGAAAAACAAGTAGGTAGCGCTGCACTCTGAAAAACAAACAGGTAGCGCTGCACTCTGAAAACAAACAGGTAGCGCTGCACTCTGAAAAAACAATAGGTAGCGCTGCACTCAGAAAAACAACTAGGTAGCGCTGCACTCTGAAAACAACAGAGTTAGCGCTGCACTCAGAAAAACAAGTAGGTAGCGCTGCACTCTGAAAAACAAACAGGTAGCGCATGCACTCTGAAAAACAAACAGGTAGCGCTGCACTCAGAAAAACAAGTAGTAGCGCTGCACTCAGAAAAACAACAGGAAGCGCTGCACTCAAAAAACAACTAGGTAGCGCTGCACTCTGAAAACCAAACTGGTAGCGTTGCACTCAGAAAAACAACTAGGTAGCGCTGCATCAGAAAAAACAAGTAGGTAGCGCGCACTCAGAAAAACAAACAGGTAGCGCTGCACTCTGAAAAACTACAACGGTGCGCTGCAACTCAGAAGAAAAACAAACAGGTAGCGCTGCACTCAGAAAAACAAGTAGTAGCGCTGCACTCAAAAAACAAACAGGTAGCGCTGCACTCTGAAAAAACAAACAGTAGCGCTGCACTCTGACAAACAAAACAGGTAGCGCTGCACTCAAAAAACAAACAGGTAGCGCTTGCACTCTGAAAACCAAACAGGTAGCGCTGCACTCAGAAAAACAGTAGGTAGCGCTGCCACTCGAAAAACAAAAAGGTAGCGCTGCACTCAGAAAAACAACTAGGTAGCGCTGCACTCTGAAAACCAAACAGGTAGCGCTGCACTCAGAAAAACAACTAGGTAGCGCTGCACTCAGAAAAACAAACAGGTAGCGCTGCATTCAGAAAAACAAACAGGTAGCGCTGCACTCAGAAAAACAAACAGGTAGCGTTGCACTCTGAAAAGAAATAGGTAGCGCTGCACTCAGAAAAACAAGTAGGTAGCGCTGCACTCTGAAAAACAAACAGGTAGCGCTGCACTCTGAAAAACAACTAGGTAGCGCTGCACTCTGAAAAACAACTAGGTAGCGCTGCACTCAGAAAAACAACTAGGTAGCGCTGCACTCTGAAAAACAAACAGGTAGCGCTGCACTTTGAAAAACAACTAGGTAGCGCTGCACTCTGAAAAACAAACAGGTAGCGCTGCACTCAGAAAAACAAACAGGTAGCGCTGCACTCTGAAAAACAAACAGGTAGCGCTGCACTCAGAAAAACAAGTAGGTAGCGCTGCACTCTGAAAAACAAACAGGTAGCGCTGCACTTTGAAAAACAAACAGGTAGCGCTGCACTCTGAAAAACAAGTAGGTAGCGCTGCACTCAGAAAAACAAACAGGTAGCGCTGCACTCTGAAAAACAAACAGGTAGCGCTGCACTCAGAAAAACAAGTAGGTAGCGCTGCACTCTGAAAACCAAACAGGTAGCGCTGCACTCTGTAAAACAAACAGGTAGCGCTGCACTCAGAAAAACAAGTAGGTAGCGCTGCACTCAGAAAAACAAACAGGTAGCGCTGCACTCAGTAAAACAACTAGGTAGCGCTGCACTCAGAAAACCAAACAGGTAGCGCTGCACTCAGAAAAACAAACAGGAAGCGCTGCACTCAGAAAAACAACTAGGTAGCGCTGCACTCTGAAAACCAAACAGGTAGCGCTGCACTCAGAAAAACAACTAGGTAGCGCTGCACTCAGAAAAACAAGCAGGTAGCGCTGCATTCAGAAAAACAAACAGGTAGCGCTGCACTCAGAAAAACAAACAGGTAGCGTTGCACTCTGAAAAGAAATAGGTAGCGCTGCACTCAGAAAAACAAGTAGGTAGCGCTGCACTCTGAAAAACAAACAGGTAGCGCTGCACTTTGAAAAACAACTAGGTAGCGCTGCACTCTGAAAAACAACTAGGTAGCGCTGCACTCAGAAAAACAACTAGGTAGCGCTGCACTCTGAAAAACAAACAGGTAGCGCTGCACTTTGAAAAACAACTAGGTAGCGCTGCACTCTGAAAAACAACTAGGTAGCGCTGCACTCAGAAAAACAAACAGGTAGCGCTGCACTCTGAAAAACAAACAGGTAGCGCTGCACTCAGAAAAACAAGTAGGTAGCGCTGCACTCTGAAAAACAAACAGGTAGCGCTGCACTTTGAAAAACAAACAGGTAGCGCTGCACTCTGAAAAACAAGTAGGTAGCGCTGCACTCAGAAAAACAAACAGGTAGCGCTGCACTCTGAAAAACAAACAGGTAGCGCTGCACTCAGAAAAACAAGTAGGTAGCGCTGCACTCTGAAAAACAAACAGGTAGCGCTGCACTCTGAAAAACAAACAGGTAGCGCTGCACTCAGTAAAACAAGTAGGTAGCGCTGCACTCAGAAAAACAAACAGGTAGCGCTGCACTCAGTAAAACAACTAGGTAGCGCTGCACTCAGAAAACCAAACAGGTAGCGCTGCACTCAGAAAAACAAGTAGGTAGCGCTGCACTCAGAAAAAACAAACAGGTAGCGCTGCACTCAGAAAAACAACTAGGTAGCGCTGCACTCTGAAAACCAAACAGGTAGCGCTGCACTCAGAAAAACAACTAGGTAGCGCTGCACTCAGAAAAACAAGTAGGTAGCGCTGCACTCTGAAAAACAAACAGGTAGCGCTGCACTCTGAAAAACAAACAGGTAGCGCTGCACTCTGAAAAACAAACAGGTAGAGCTGCACTCAGAAAAACAAACAGGTAGCGCTGCACTCAGAAAAAAAACAAACAGGTAGCGCTGCACTCAGAAAAACAAACAGGTAGCGCTGCACTCTGAAAAACAAAACAGGTAGCGCTGCACTCTGAAAAACAAACAGGTAGCGCTGCACTCAGAAAACCAAACAGGTAGCGCTGCACTCTGAAAAACAAACAGGTAGCGCTGCACTCTGAAAAACAAACAGGTAGCGCTGCACTCAGAAAAACAAACAGGTAGCGCTGCACTCAGAAAAACAAACAGGTAGCGCTGCACTCAGAAAAACAAACAGGTAGCGCTGCACTCAGAAAAACAAACAGGTAGCGCTGCACTCAGAAAAACAAGTAGGTAGCGCTGCACTCAGAAAAGAAATAGGTAGCGCTGCACTCAGAAAAACAAGTAGGTAGCGCTGCACTCAGGAAAGAAATAGGTAGCGCTGCACTCAGAAAAACAAGTAGGTAGCGCTGCACTCAGAAAAACAAGTAGGTAGCGCTGCACTCAGAAAAACAAACAGGTAGCGCTGCACTCAGAAAAACAAGTAGGTAGCGCTGCACTCAGAAAAACAAGTAGGTAGCGCTGCACTCAAGAAAGAAATAGGTAGCGCTGCACTCAGAAAAACAAGTAGGTAGCGCTGCACTCAAGAAAGAAATAGGTAGCGCTGCACTCAGAAAAAACAAGTAGGTAGCGCTGCACTCAAGAAAGAAATAGGTAGCGCTGCACTCAGAAAAACAAGTAGGTAGCGCTGCACTCAAGAAAGAAATAGGTAGCGCTGCACTCAGAAAAACAAGTAGGTAGCGCTGCACTCAAGAAAGAAATAGGTAGCGCTGCACTCAGAAAAACAAGTAGGTAGCGCTGCACTCAAGAAAGAAATAGGTAGCGCTGCACTCAGAAAAACAAGTAGGTAGCGCTGCACTCAGGAAAAAATAGGTAGCGCTGCACTCAGAAAAACAAGTAGGTAGCGCTGCACTCAGAAAAACAAACAGGTAGCGCTGCACTCAGAAAAACAAGTAGGTAGCGCTGCACTCAGAAAAACAAGTAGGTAGCGCTGCACTCTGAAAAACAAGTAGGTAGCGCTGCACTCTGAAAAACAAGTAGGTAGCGCTGCACTCAGAAAAACAAGTAGGTAGCGCTGCACTCAGAAAAACAAGTAGGTAGCGCTGCACTCAGAAAAACAAGTAGGTAGCGCTGCACTCAGAAAAACAAGTAGGTAGCGCTGCACTCAGAAAAACAAGTAGGTAGCGCTGCACTCAGGAAAGAAATAGGTAGCGCTGCACTCACCGACTCTCACACAAACAACTCTGTTGTTACTGTAAGGCACTGCAAACCACAAGGGAAACTGTTATAACTGCATGGTAATGCAAATCACACAGAAAACTGCTATAATTATAGGGTAATGCAAAAACACACAGAAAACTGCTATAATTAAGGGTAATGCAAATCACACAGAAAACTATTATAACTATAGGGCAATGCAAATCACACAGAAAACTGTCGTAACTGTAGAGTTGCAAATTACAGAGAACTACAGAGTAACGCAAATCGTGTTTAAAAACAACAACAACAACAACAAAAAACCCTGTTGTAACTATACTGTTTGCATTTCTCATAAAAAACTGTTCCAGTATAGAACAATGCAAATGACATGAAAAATCTGTGAAAACTATTGAGCATTGCAGACCACAAAGAAGACCCTGCTATAAACACAGAGTAGAGTAAAACAATACGATCAAGTCAAGTTGATTACAGATCGAGCGCTGAAGGCTTGATCAGATTCAATACAGCAGAATTAATGCAATACAACACGATACAATATAATACAATACAATACAATTAGTACAAACAATACTATACCGTACAAAACAATTTTTAAAAAAATACAGCACAGCATAATACGGTATGATATGATACATACAACGCAGAGCACGTATAGTTGTAGATTTAATGACAGATTCAATGACACCGCAGTGTGTTCTGCACTATACAATATAGGACAGCTACAGATGTAGATGTCAGACTGTCTTTCACTGTTGTTCTTTACAACATAGAACAGATGCAGCTGAAGATTTAGACTAACGAAGCTACCTGACACTTGATGTTACCCTGCGCAACACAGAACAGCTACGGCTGTAGAGTTAACGATGTTACCATTGGTTTACGTGACTTTGTTTACTGATATTGCCAAGAAAGATTGTAAGCATTGTGTGTGTGTGTGTGTGTGTGTGTGTGTGTGTGTGTGTGTGTGTGTGTGTGTGTGTGTTTAAAATCTGTGTGTGTGTGTGTGTGTGTGTGTGTGTGTGTGTGTGTGTGTGTGTGTTTAAGAAATCTGTGCGTGTGTATGTGTGTGTGTGTGTGTGTGTGTGTGTGTGTGTGTGTGTGTGTGTGTGTGTGTTTAAGAAATCTGTGTGTGTGTGTGTGTGTGTGTGTGTGTGTGTGTGTGTGTGTGTGTGTGTGTGTGTGTGTGTGTGTGGACAACCACGTAAGGAACTGACTGTGACAAGGTGATAGGCCAGACAGGGTCCTTGCGGTCGACTGAGCGACAAACAGCATGACTTGAATTGAAACCTGACGTTACCATGAATGATTTAGATCTTGATTTGGCCCCTCGGTCTTTCTGCCACACTCCCTTTTCCACGTCCCTGAGGGGATTACAGGAATCAAAGAATTTGAATTTCATTTGAAAATTTGAATTTCTTTATTACACGCAGGCACGCAGGCGCCATTGCTATGTGATGAAACATTGATGATGAGAAGATGATAATGGTGACAGTGATAATGATGATGATGATGATGGTTTGAAATGGTGATGATGATGACGACGACGGCGACAACGACGACGACGACAACGACGATGATGATGATGATGATAAAGAGGATGATGATGGATCTCTGTATTTATCCATATTCCTCTTCGCTCATTGCAGACATATACGGATCTCTCTCAAATGAATTGTTGCATATGATGATGATGATGATGATGATGATGATGATGATGATGATGATGATGAGCGACGATGACGATGATAGCGATGATGATGATGATGATGAGGGTGGTGGTGGTGGTGGTGGTGGTGGTGTTATGGTGCTGGTGTTTATGGTGGACGTGCAATAAATCACCCTCATCGGCATAACTGCCTTTGATGTTGATGCTGATGGGGTGTGGACGGTGATGGTGCTGGTAGTGAGGACGTCTGTCGCAAGATGAGTTGGCTTCTGACAAACATGAGATAGGAACGTTCAGTTAAAAACGCACGAGAAGGCAGTCACGTGAAAAAGAGAAAAAAAAAAACAAAAAAAAACAAAAAAAAACACAGACGGATAGACAGATAGGGAGAGAGATGTTGAAAGGATTCTCTCTCTCTCTCTCTCTCTCTCTCTCTCTCTCTCTCTCTCTCCTCTCTCTACACACACACACACACACACACACACACACACGCACCACACACACCCCAGACACACACACACACACACACACACACACACACACCCCGCACGCACGCACGCACACACACACATGCACACACACACACACACACACACACACACACACACACACACACACACACACACACACACGTGAAGCCCACGTGTGGTTCACACCCACAGAACAATCCCCTTTGACAGTGGGCCTCACTGCAGCCTTTCATCATTTCTGACATTTCACAGTGGTCTGTATGAGAGCTTCAGCCAACACTTACCGGTGCAGAGGCCAAATTGTTTCCTGCACAGATCTTCCACATACAAAGTTTATTTTATTTTATTTTATTTCATCATTTGTAAAACCCAGAACTTTGGAATTGGCATTTGGAATCTGCGATGCATTCTGAGGAGGGAAATGAATGTAATCCAGGGGGCCGGAATAGCTCACTTGGTAGAGCGCCGGACTCGTGATCCTGGGGTTGCGGGTTCGAATTTTGGTACATGGGGATTTTTCCCTCGGAGTCAACATTGGTTCTGACTCCATTCCCCATACAGTCCTTCGAATGAGACATAAACCGAGGTTCCGTGTGTGAACGCACGCACATCTTGCACACACGTAAAATCCCATCACCAACTTTCGGAAAGAGAAGGCCAGTTTGGCCGTTGGTATGGATGACACGTTACACATAGCATGCACCTTTCCCGAAGATGGAGTATGGCTGCTTAATGGCGGGATAAAAAACGGTCATACACACAAAACTCCACTGCCTGTCTATACAGGCAGTGTCCGCAGGGGGTATCAGCCTGCGTACGCAAGAAAAGAAAGAAAGTAATCCGTAGTTACGTTCCGCTGGCGGCAGCATGCATGCATAATGTGCCGGGTTCTCTGAGAGATGCCAGGTTTCTGGGCTACGGCTCCTTCAGCTTCGACTTGCATGAAATAAGTGATGGGGAAAATGGAAGCGAAGTGGAACACATCACCAATAGCGATTTTCTAGAAGAATTTCAATGATTTTTTTTTTTCACATTAAGATACTCGAATTTAGATTTGGAGAAGAAGGCAGAATCTGCTTTTGGTGGGGGCGAGGGGGGAGGAGGGGGCATTAAGG
>CM065722.1:56618930-56623930 GCA_033310375.1 Conus canariensis | reverse complement strand
GAGCAGACACGTAGGGTCATCTGATTTCCAACGTTTCACCAGATTTGAATTCAAGTACGGGAGGTCATATGCAGTTCTGAGGATGAAGTTGATCATAACAGGTGCCATGTGTGTGTGTTTTTTAATACAGCCCATATAAGGAGATCATAGGAGCTGGGTTCATTGAAAATATACAGAAATTTACAAACCGTAATGATAACTTAATCTTGCTTCCAATGAAAGTTAATTCATGCCCAAATGTTGATAACTTATATTTTGCCTGTAAACTCACTGGAAGTTGTCCCAATTCTCCCAGAATCATGTATGTGGGTGGTTAGTCGTGTATCACTTCATGATATTGCAGTTAAAGGTTAACAGTCAAGTTATATGTGGACACCAGACCAGAATTATACAGAAGCATTAGAACAACCGTCTCGTCGAAAAGTTCTAACAGCACGTCAGTAGGCGATAATAATTCTCTTGTTTTTATTGATACTGGACACATTGCTTTGGTCGCTCAATCACACAAATCATTGAAGCTGTTTGAGATTTTCTTTACAGCTAGACTTAACACCAAACCATGAACACGGGCTGCTCACGGATCTTGTCTCTGGAAAATATGACATTTGGTTTCAGAGACATTTATTTTTACATCCCACTTCTGACGACGAACAAACAAGAATCATTTGCTGATTGCAGTGTCTATGATGACTCAGCAACATCTGCATATCATGAAATAATTTTTCACACACTATGTTAATGTCATTTTGATCAATATGCACGTTTTCACTATCAGTTTTCCAGGTGGTTGAACCTGGCGTCTTTCCATCTAAAATCATGTTCAAACCATCTAAATAGATTGAAAAAAGTGTAAGGGGGATAATTTTTCTTATTGTCTCGCTCCAGAAGCACAACTTAAGTAACCGAACAATTTTGAATATCACTAAAAAGAAGATGTAGCCTTAGAGTATATGTCTTAAATAACACCTCATATTTCCCATTGACCCCTGTATCCAGAAGCTGCTACCATAAAATGAGCGATCAACAAAATCGAACGCTTTTTGATAGTCAGTAAAAACAGCATACAGTTTTCTTTCTTGATAATGAAGGGAAATGTCCGTATATGTATGAAGAACAAAGATGTGATCAGTAATACTGTTTCCTAATCTCAAACATACCCACTCACTTATTTTGATGCTTTCCTGCTTGAAAAGCTTGGTAAGTCGAAAACTGATTAAATTAGTCAATACTTTACCCAGACAGCTTAATAAAGAAACACCACGATAAATCACTGGGATCGCTTCCACTTCCCCGTTGATAGGCAGAGGCTTTATAATGCCAATAATTCAGTCATCAGGAACCTTCTCAAGCACAAGAACTAGGTTACAAAAATTAGTAAACACATCCGCTTGGGTAGAGGAAACAGCTTTAATCAATTCATTCGTTATGCAGTCTAAACCACCTGCCTTATTATTCTTTAATTGCTGAATAGCGTGTGATATCTCTTGTTCTGAAAACGGTATATCCAAGTACTCTGCGAATTCTGTCCCGTTCGGGATGGAATAATTTGATCTGGGCTATGTCAGTTCCATCACACTGTTTTCATCAACTGCTAAAATACTCCACAAATGTTTCACATGAAAGTTGTGAACATTGCTGTTTCTTTTTGTTCATTGCTTCCATTTACAATCTTCAAGAGCACTTGGGATCTTTGCTTTCTAGCCTAAACTGCTTGGTTTGTTTGAAACTTAGACTGCTTTTTAATTAAATCTAATTAAATAAATGTTAGCAAACTGAAAAAAAAAAAAAAACATGGACAAACGAATCACAAGACAAAACACGACGCGTTTCGACCTCTTAGGCCTTCTTCAGGCAAGATACAAAACTATTAGCACAACGAAAATGAACAAGCAATCACTTATCCTTCAATCACTTCAGCGCAAGTAGGCGTTAACCCCCTTTCTCTCTAATTTTTGCCTATCTTGCGCTGAAATAAGATAAGTGATTGCTCGTTCATTTTCGTTGTCCTAATTGTTTTGTATTTTGCCAGAAGAAGACCTAAGAGGTCGAAACGCGTCGTGTTTTGTCTTGTGATTCGTTTGTCCACGGTGGGTTTTTTGTTTGTTTGTTTGTTTGTTTGGTTTTTTTGCGGCTCGCTAACATTTATTTAAGATTTGTTTAGATTTCCGCCTGCAGTCGTCTTACTTTGCAACTAGATCTGATTTTTGATTGTTTATAAACTTATAGACTGATTTTTTAAAGATACCCCCCCCCCCCCACACACACACACACACACATACTCACACACACCACCACCCCACCTCTCTCTCTCTCTCTCTCTCTCTCCCACCGTATGTGTGACGGATGGACTGTCTGTCTCTCTCTCTCCCTACACCTCACATTTACGCTCCCCTTCCCACCACCACCCAGCCACTCCATTTGTGGCGGGTGTGTACTGAAAGCGATGGAAGTGGAGGGGAAGATGAGGGTAGGGTGGGGCTGGGTGTGAAGTAACGGAAGCCGTTGTCACAGCAGTTCACGATTGGTAATGGCGATAGGGAGGGCGAGGCTGGCTGTTGTGTGCTGAGGTGAAGGTCAGAGTTCAGGGTTACAAGCAGAGGTCAAGTAGTGACGGTGCCGTTTGAGTGGACGGAAATCGCCCTGCTTTTGTGAAGTTTTTTTTTTTTTTTTTTTCTCAACGTGAAAAGTGTGATATTGTCCTTGGGTATAGTGGGAATTAACTAGTTTTAAGCTATACGTTCACATGGTTAGTGGAAACAGACAACGAAAACGGTGAAAATAATCATGCGTTACGCGAAAACTTCTTGTGTTCTTATGTTATTGTTGAGGCGTTTGGACTTTAAAGTAAAATGGTTCAGCCGACGGGGACAGTAAAAAAAAAAAAGGGTATGTAAATTGTGCTTTCCATAGAACTACAGCACCTTGGTTCTGCCCCAGTGTGTGACTGGAGGGCTGAACTTGTTTCCATGAGGACCAATCTTCCGACAAATGCTACTTTCAGTGTCCTGAAAAATACACAGCGTTTGGGGCAGACTCGGCATCTCTGGACTATAGCACCTGTAAATGCTTGGAATGAGAGGGGAGGGGGGGGGGAGGTGGTGAAGGAGGGGAGAGAGCAGAGCAGGAGACGGGGAATTAGTAATCAAGCTTCCACCTGCTCGCTTCGTTTCCAGTTTGTTTTCCGTTGAGGGAAAGCAGTGTTTTGTTTGTGATACGTGTTATCGCTGTGTCAGGGTATTGACGGTAACGACAAAGATGATGAAGAGGAGGATATGCAGTGAGGAGAAGGGGAGGGGGGGAAGGAGGAGGAGGAGGGAAAAGTAAACTATCGGAGGATTATTAAAATGACTGGCCTATCCCACTCTGAAAAAAAAAAAAAAAAACGCGTATCCACGCATGCTCACGAACACATACACACGCGCGCGTGCACGCGCGCCCATGCACGCATGCACACACAAGCCCGCGCACGCACGCTCACACACACTCCCTTTCTAGAATAAGAACCCATTTAGCGATATATTTTTACATAATCTCTCTCTCTCTCTCTCTCTCTCTCTCTCTCTCTCTCTCTCTCTCTCTCTCTCTCTCTCTCTCTCACACACACACACACACACACACACACACACACACATGTCTATCTATCTATCAATCTATTTATGCATACATAGTTACAGACATACATACTTTAACACACACACACACACACACATATATATATATATATATATATATATATATATATACATATATTTGTATATATGAATATATAAATACATAAAATTCAAGCGATCTTAAGAGAGAGAGAATGCGAGCAACGTCACCATATATGATGGAATTGACCACACGCATTTCCTGTGCGGTGTTTGATTCCCGGTTTCACTCGGCTGTTCACCTCCCAGAAGGATTTTGCCTTCAGTCCCATCCGATTGTTGGTTTGTTGGTTTATTTGTTTGTCAACAAGATGACACTGCTGAGAACCCCTTGTACTGACTGTGACCTCATCTGTCAGAAAATGGGAAAGTGCCCCAAATACACACCCACCCATTTCTTTTATTGCACTTTCATTTTGCGGATCCGGATCAGATCAACGGATCCAGGATCCGTTCATCCACATTACTACGGAACTTTCCTCTGAACATGAACGTTATGAAGTTATCTTTGACAAAATTTTAATTGTCTCTGAAAATAGTATGGAGCGTAATGTGTGTGTTTTTCTGATGACATGAGCGTTAACATTTATTGTTTGTGTTTGAAAAATGCTTGGAATTTAAATCTTTCTTTTCGCACCTACTGTTACCTCCCCTGGCGGCAAATTTCTTTCCCGTCCGTTTATCTCCAGTGGTGAGTTTGACTCGGAACTCAGAGGAGGGGGAATGGAAAGTTCAAGCGACGAAAATGACGATGTTTAAGTACTATATGGCGACTGTCCACCGACTACTGCGACAAAAGGGCAGCACAGAAGGGTTTGAAGGAATCCCTGAACGAGTTGGACATCACCAGTGGTCATTGAAAGCAACCGACCCAAATGCTAGACGTCGTACCATCACCAGGCCACTTCGTCCTGTGGAGACGGTCCGAGGGGTCAGAGCGGAGAAGAAGAGGAGCCGGAGAAAGGACCGTGGCCCCTCCGAGTTCTGCACTGACCAGACCTTCCCCTGCCTGTCCTACGTCAGTGTGGTCAGCCACCAGCCTGCCTTGCCGCAAACCTGGACATCGCCCCTCCTAAACCTTCGACTGCGGAGAACTGCCATACGCACCGGTTCTTTTTGTCACATAACAGGGGTAAAATGAGAAAGGACAGAAAAGAAAGGAAAGGTTAAGAAAAAGATAGATAGATAGACAGATAGACAGACAGACAGACAGACAGACAGACAGATAGATAGATAGATAGATAGATAGACAGATAGATAGATAGATAGATAGATAGATAGATAGATAGATAGATAGATTGATAGACAGATAGACAGACAGATAGATAGATAGATAGATATAGATAGATA
>CM065722.1:56596430-56613930 GCA_033310375.1 Conus canariensis | reverse complement strand
GTTGTCTATTCATGTATTGTCTGTATGGCAGAGCCGTCTGCAAACGTTGTTCTTGATTAATGTCTGTATGGCAGAGCCGTCTTCAAACGTTGACTCTTCATAATGCTGCCTTTGCAAGCCCTGGCTTCAAACGTTGTCCTTCTTATTGTCTTAATGGCAGGCGTCTTCACGTTTCTCTTGACAGACCATGTTCAAGGTTGTGCCCCCAGTATAGAGGCAGAGCCCTGCCTTGCAAGAGCTGTGTCACAGTTTCTCAATGGCACAGCCTGTTCAAGTCTTTTTTTTTTTTTGGGGAGGTGCGGTGTTGGTGCAGAGCCGCTTTCAACGTGTTGTGTAGCCCTCTTCATTTATTGTCTGTATGGCAGAGCCGTCTTCAAACGTTGTCTCTTCATTTATTGTCTGTATGCAGAGCCGTCGTCTTCAAACGTTGTCTCGGTGGCACGGCCCTCTTCAAGAATCGTCATAATGGCATAAGTCTTTTTATGTACTGTCTCAAAGTGTTCGAAATGGCTGAGCCTTTTTCAAGTCTCCTGACGTGCTGCCTGTTGGCACAGCCCTGTTCAAGTGTCGTATAATGGCACAGCCCTGTTCAAGTGTCTGTTTAATGGCACAGCCCTGTTCAAGTGCTCGTTTAATGGCACAGCCCTGTTCAAGTGTGTTTAATGGCACAGCCCTGTTCAAGTGTCTTTAATGGCACAGCCCTGTTCAAGTGTTGATTAATGGCACAGCCCTGTTCAAGTGTGTTTAATGGCACAGCCCTGTTCAAGTGTTTTTAATGGCACAGCCCTGTTCAAAGTCTCGTTAATGGCACAGCCCTGTTCAAGTGTCGATTAATGGCACAGCCCTGTTCAAGTGTCGATTTAATGGCACAGCCCTGTTCAAGTCTCGATTAATGGCACAGCCCTGTTCAAGTGTCGTTTAATGGCACAGCCCTGTTCAAGTGTCGTTTAATGGCAC
Organism: Conus canariensis; assembly: GCA_033310375.1. Taxonomy (NCBI): domain Eukaryota; kingdom Metazoa; phylum Mollusca; class Gastropoda; order Neogastropoda; family Conidae; genus Conus; species Conus canariensis. The sequence continues at coordinate 56,612,973 of CM065722.1, read as the reverse complement.
AGCCCTGTTCAAGTCTCGATTAATGGCACAGCCCTGTTCAAGTGTCGTTTAATGGCACAGCCCTGTTCAAGTCTCGATTAATGGCACAGCCCTGTTCAAGTGTCGTTTAATGGCACAGCCCTGTTCAAGTGTCGTTTAATGGCACAGCCCTGTTCAAGTCTCGATTAATGGCACAGCCCTGTTCAAGTGTCGTTTAATGGCACAGCCCTGTTCAAGTGTCATTTAATGGCACAGCCCTGTTCAAGTCTCGATTAATGGCACAGCCCTGTTCAAGTGTTGTATAATGGCACAGCCCTGTTCAAGTGTTGTTTAATGGCGCAGCCCTGTTCAAGTGTCGTTTAATGGCACAGCTCTGTTCAAGTGTTGTTTAGTGGTACAGCCCTGTTCAAGTGTTGTTTAATGGCACAGCCCTGTTCAAGTGTCGTTTAATGGCACAGCCCTGTTCAAGTGTTGTTTAATGGCACAGCCCTGTTCAAGTGTTGTTTAATGTCACAGCATTGTTCAAGTGTCATTTAATGGCACAGCCCTGTTGAAGTGTTGTTTAATGGCACAACCCTGTTCAAGTGTTGTTTAATGGCACAGCATTGTTCAAGTGTTGTTTAATGGCGCAGCATTGTTCAAGTGTGGTTTAATGGCACAAATCTGTTCGTGTTGTTTAATGGCACAGCATTGTTCAAGTGTTGTTTAATGGCGCAGCTCTGTTCAAGTGTTGTTTAATGGCAGAGCCCTGGTCAAGTGTTGTTTAGGGGTAAAGCCCTGTGTAAGTGTTGTTTAATGGCAGGGCTCTGTTCTGTGTTGCTGTTTGCCATTTTTAAGAGTGATTTTTTGACGCACTGATTTCTTCTCATATCATACCCCCCCCCCCCTCCCCACCCGCACCCCCCTCCCTCCCCTATTTTTGTAACCTGTAGATGACAAATCAATTAGAACAGTTGACGCTTTCGGCTCGGGCTTGTTTTTCAGCCTTGAAATCGTCAATTGTTCACACATTACGCAATTAATTGGTTACTTCTTTTAGACATTTGTCTTGGTCTTTATTTCTTGTTCAGGACAGTACTTTCCTTATCTTAATAGCGACAGTCCTGGAAGAGTTCTGTGCGGATGACTGGGCCTTAATAACAGTGGAAGCGGCGCTAAAATTGGCGGCGTATTCTCCTTCCCTTCATACACATCAGATGATGAAGGGTTACAAATAACATTGCTAAAACTCCACCCGGAACCGGAAGTACAGTTACGTTTCCTTGGTGGCAGGTTCAAAATGGCAAAGGGAAGGAGGTGGTCTGCAAAATGGCGGTGTTGTTAGTCACAGTCAGCTGCCAAGAGACCACCGAAAAGTAAGTTCGATGCGCCTGACAATTTTCGCAAATTTGTGTTGACGGGACGACCAAGTACTGGCGAATTGAATTAATTAAGTATTGAAAAATTGTAAAATAGTACATATTTGGTAAGAACATAGCTGCATGATTTCTATGAATATGAAATCAATAGCCATTATCTATAATGCGCAGACATGGAGAAAGACTTACCAAACTGAGCTGACAAATTAGCATCTTACTTTTCAACAGTATGTTACAGTTATTGCCCAAACGCCTCAGAAAGTACAAATCATCATATTCAGTTCAAAACCAAAGACAAAATGGTGTAACCCTTTAAATCTCTACTTTGACTAATTCTGGATGATGGAAATGTGCTCCCCAAATCTGTGGAAACGTATAGCCTTTGTTGAAAATCTGCAGAAATTGGTCTACTCAATAAATTACTGGTTCAGATTACTTTATTTATAACGACAGTTTAAAGTCACCTAGCCTTGAATACAGACGAGAAAGAAGTTATATATAGAGACTTTACAAAAACAAAAAACAAAACAAAACAACACAAAACAAAAAAGACAATATGGTCGTGATGATGAAAACCGTCAACAATTCGAGCGAAAAAAAAAATGTTCCAAGGGAAGCAAATGCGACATGGCCTTTTAAGGACGCTTACTTCCCTTGGCCTATTATCGTCAGGAAAATCTGTTGACATGGGCCTCTTCATAGGTCTTCTCTCTCTCTTCTCTCTCTCTCTCCTCTCTCCTCTCTCTCTCTCTCTCTCTCTCTCATGCTTCTGACAGTACTCGACATTTCTCATCATCTCTCCTCTCGCATGGAAGGTGGAGACGGTAGCGGGGTAGAACATTCCACAGTCCCAGCAGTCCTTGGGTGGGTTAGAAATGACTTGGGCTTCTCCAGGCCTTGATAAAGCAGGTCTAAAACAGAGTGTGACCTGCTCGGAGGTCAGTCTGAGAATTCTAACATTCTTCTTTTTCTTCTTCTTCTTCTTCTTCTTCTCTTCTGCTTCTTCTTCTTCTGTTTCTTCTTCTTCTTCTTCTTCTTTATGAAAATGTTTTCTTTTTGAGCGAGAAAGTCACGGTCGAACAGGGAGGGGGGAGAAGGGGAGGGGGGGGGGGGGGGGGGTCCATACTAATCCGGCAAACAATTTTTACAGTAATTTGGAAGCGATTTACAAAGAGAAAGCTATAAACAATTCGGAGCAGTTTTGGAAGTTGCCTCATTAGACCCAGAGCAGTAACAGAATAACAGAGCCGCCAACAGAAAGAACAAACTAATTACGAGAGAAACACAACGCATTTCGACCTATTTGGTATTCTTCAGGCAAGACAGATAACATTGAAGACAATGAAAACAAAGGACAAACAGACTGTTACTTCTCTCTTCGAAGTGGTGCAACATGTGCTCTTGGGATCCTGGGCCCAGTTGTGACAATGACTTGCTCAATCCTGCTGCCCAGACGGTCTTGAGGTTCCAGTCGTATCTTCCAGCGTGCTCACCCACTGACCGCCACATCATCAACGTTCCGGAAAAGGAGTTACATTCATGAACATTAGCTCACCTCGGTTGCACGGCAGTAAAGCTTAAGAAAAAAAGAAAGAAAAAAAAAAAGCCACCTTGGTCCGGGATAAGGACAGGATTAAAAATAGACTGCCCTTCCCTCCTCCCCACTCCGCCCCTGCTCCCCCAAAGAACCAAAATGTTTCATCTGTGACAAGTGGTGCATGCACGTGCGGTTGTTTCGGTGTTTGTCTCTATTGTTTGTCTCTGTGCCTTTTTCTGTCGTCTCTCTCTCTCTCTCTCTCTCTCTCTCTCTCTCCTCTCTCTCTCTCTCTCTCTCTCTCTCTCTCCTCTCCTCCTCTCCTTCCTCTCCTCTCCTTCCCCTCCCCTTCTCTTCCCCTTCCTACCCCCCCTTCCCCTCCCTCTTCCCCCCTTCTCCTATCCCCTCTTCCCTTTCTACCCCTTCCTTCCCCTTCCCCCCCCCCCCCCCCCCCATGTTGTCCACCCACTTCTCCACGAGCTCCCCGTCCTTCCCTTTTACCCCCATTCCCCCTTCCCCCCAGACCCCCCTCCCCCCTTTCCCTTTCACCATAACTTCTCCTTTCTCCGATACCCACCTTCTTTATCGTTTTCCTTCTTCCTCCCCCCCCCCCCCCCGTTACCCCCCCCCTCCCCCCCCCCCTCCTCCCCTTTGCCTCAGTCTTACTTCGAAATCTGACGCCGCATGGCTAGACAATGGCAATGAATTGTGACGAATACAACCGTCTTGTGCCATGATCTGCCAGTAAGCTGACGAATCACTAGGACAACTTGAAAATCAGTTGACAACTCTTGATTTGTATATGAAAAACAAAAAGAAAAAGAAAAAAGAAAAAAAAAAAAGAATAAGAAACAAACAAACAAAAGCAATAAAGATGGACGGGACACAGACAGACTGACAGACAGATTTCTCGTTATATGATTAGATAAATATGTTTAACCCCGATCTATTCTGTTTCGACAACATGACCTCATGAGATCTGTTGGGACCATGCATTGTCAGACACTGACTTCATGAGGGGATCTGTTGGGACCATGCATTGTCTTCACGGGGAGATCTATTGGGACCATGCATTGTCTTCACGGGGAGATCTACTGGGACCATGCATTGTCTTCACGGGGAGATCTATTGGGACCATGCATTGTCTTCACGGGGAGATCTATTGGGACCATGCATTGTCCTCACGGGGAGATCTATTGGGACCATGCATTGTCTTCACGGGGAGATCTATTGGGACCATGCATTGTCTTCACTGGGAGATCTATTGGGACCATGCATTGTCTTCACGGGGAGATCTACTGGGACCATGCATTGTCAGACACTGACTTCATGAGGGGATCTGTTGGGACCATGCATTGTCTTCACGGGATCTATTGGGACCATGCATTGTCTTCACGGGGAGATCTATTGGGACCATGCATTGTCTTCACGGGGAGATCTATTGGGACCATGCATTGTCTTCACGGGGAGATCTATTGGGACCATGCATTGTCAGACACTGACTTCATGAGGGGATCTGTTGGGACCATGCATTGTCTTCACGGGGAGATCTATTGGGACCATGCATTGTCTTCACTGGGAGATCTATTGGGACCATGCATTGTCTTCACTGGGAGATCTATTGGGACGGTGCATTGTCAGACACTGACTTCATGAGGGGATATGTCGGAATCATGTCAGCCACTATGGTTTCATGAGGGGATATGTTGGAACCATGTCAGACACTATGACTTCGTGAGGGGATATGTTGGAACCATGTCAGACACTATGACTTCATGAGGAGATATATTAGAATCATGTCAGACACTATGACTTCGTGAGGGGATATGTTGGAACCATGTCAGACACTATGACTTCATGAGGGGATATGTTGGAATCATGTCAGACACTATGACTTCATGACGGGATATGTTGGAATCATGTCAGACAGTGACTTCATGAGGGGATATGTTGGAACCTTGTCAGACGCTATGACTTCATCATGAGGGATATGTCGGAATCATGTCAGACACTATGACTTCATGAGGGGATATGTCGGAATCATGTCAGACGCTATGACTTCATCATGAGGGGATATGTCGGAATCATGTCAGACACTGTGACTTCATGAGGGGATAGGTCGGAATCATGTCAGACACTATGACTTCATGAGGGGATATGTCGGAATCATGTCAGACACTGTTACTTCATGAGGGGATAGGTCGGAATCATGTCAGACACTATGACTTCATGAAAGATTATGTCGGAATCATGTCAGACAGCATGACTTCGTGAGGGGATATGTTGGAATCATGTCAGACACTATGACTTCATGAAAGATTATGTCGGAATCATGTCAGACAGCATGGCTTCGTGAGGGATATGTTGGAATCATGTCAGACACTATGACTTCATGAGGGGATATGTCGGAACCATGTCAGACACTATGACTTCTTGAGAAGATATGTCGGAATCATGTCAGACAATATGACTTCATGAGGGGATATGTCGGAATCATGTCAGACACTATGACTTCATGAGGGGACATGTCGGAATCATGTCAGACAATATGACTTCATGAGGGGATATGTCGGAATCATGTCAGACACTATGACTTCATGAGGGGGTATGTCGGAATCATGTCAGACACTATGACTTCAGGAGGGGATATGTTGGAACCATGCCAGACACTATGACTTCATGAGGGGATATGTTAGAACCATGTCAGACACTATGACTTCATGAGGGGATAGGTCGGAATCATGTCAGACACTATGACTTCATGAGGGGATATGTTGGAACGATGTCAGACACTATGACTTCATGAGGGGATATGTCGGAATCATGTCAGACAATATGACTTCATGAGGGGTATGCTGGAACTATGCCAGACACTATGACTTCATGAGGGGATATGTCGGAATCATGTCAGACACTATGACTTCGTGAGGGGATATGTCCGTATCATGTCAGACACTATGACTTCATGAGGGGATATGTTGGAACCATGTCAGACACTATGACTTCATGAGGGGATATGTTGGAACCATGTCAGACCTTATGACTTCATGAGGGGATATGTTGGAACCATGTCAGACACTATGACTTCATGAGGGGATATGTCGGAATCATGTCAGACACTGACTTCATGAGGGGATATGTCGGAACCATGTCAGACACTATGACTTCATGAGGGATATGTTGGAACCATGTCAGACACTGACTTCGTGAGGGGACATGTCGGAACCATGTCAGACACTGTGACTTCATGAGGGGATATGTTGGAATCATGTCAGACACTATGACTTCATGAGGGGATATGTCGGAACCATGTCAGACACTGACTTCATGAGGGGATATGTCGGAACCATGTCAGACATTGTGACTTCGTGAGGGGATTTATTGGGACTTCACTATAGATGTCAGACAGTATGACTGCATGAGATGGGAACGGCGTTGTATACCACTGTGTGTGTGTGTGTTGTGTGTGGGTGTGTGTGTGTGTGTGTGTGTGTGTGTGTGTGTCTCAGCACGTGGTTTTCTTTGTGTTCATGCGCGATGTTCACTGTTATATGTGTGAGTGACTGTGTGGCATGTCTTTTGCTCTGTGCGTGCATGATGGTTGTGTATCAGTGTGCGTGATTCATAGCATGGATTTGTCAGTCGCGCATTATGGAAGCAGCCTGTGTGCCTGTGTGACTGCCGTGTATTGCCTAGTGTGTCCTACAGTCAGTGCTCGATTGTTGTGTGTTTGTGTGGCTACATAACATGTCTTTGTCAGTGCGTACACTGGGGTGTGTGTGTGTGTGTGTGTGTGTGGTGTGGTGTGTGTGTGTGTGTGTGTGTGTGTGTGTGTGTGTGTTCGTTCGTTCTTCAATTTAACGTCTATTCACATAAGGTGATTTTAGACAGAGTTAGGGAAATAGCGTGTGTATGCATGCGCGCGCGCGCGCGTGTGTGGTGTGTGTGTGTGTGTGTGTGTGTGTGTGTGTGTGTGTGTGTGACTGGTTGCATAGGACGTCTTTGTTCGTGACTGAATGATGGTTGTATGTACGTCAGTGTGTGCGGCTACATATCCTATCTTTCAATGCGTGCACGACGCCCGTTCACTGAGAGCGGTGGGGAAAACTTCTAAATGAGTGCTCTTGTGGATCTTAAGGGTTCTCTCTCTCTCTCTCTCTCTCTCTCTCTCTCTCTCTCTCTCTCTCTCTCTCTCTCTCTCCTCTCTCTCTCTCTCTCTCACATGACTGCCACCCTCCTGGACTGTCATTCCGCAGATGTTCGTGCACACAGATACTCCCCCACAATAATGCATTTGCTCCAGTGCATACTGAACTGAACACCCCCTATGCACACGCATGCATCACTCTGAGTGAGCCTGCACAAACACATACATACGACACATACGCCAACACAGACACTCATCAAGACACACAAACACATACACACACACTGGCGCGCGCGCGCGCGGGCGCGCGCGCGCACACACACACACACACACACACACACACACACACACACACACACACACACACACACACACACACACACAGACACGAGAGACAGAGAGAGACAGAGAAACAGACAGACAGACAGACAGAAACAGATAGGCCTAGTCGTGGCGCAGACCATGCCAGGTACGCATTTCAAGCGTGACCAGCAAGATGTGTTCACTCTCCCATGAGCCCCTGTTCAGAACTCTGCTCTGCCTTTTTGGCCATATATAGCAAAGCATGTTATTGTGTTGCCCTGTATAGTCTGGAGACACAAAGAAATGAATGAGTTAATCAGTATATTTATTAAGAAAAAATAGGAAGAAGAAGAAGACTTCTTTTTTTAAATCTGAACTCAAGGGAAACAACTTCATCATAAACTTTGATTCAATTTGACGAATTGTCTCCCATAGATAGCTGCCGGTAGAATGCAAAGTTCAAACACGTTTTTCAGACGCCGAAAAGCATCTTAACACTTTCCCCTAACATGGGTGCTGCAAATCATTGGGGTGGGCAACTCTTCTTCTCTAACTCAGCTTGGAGCGACGAATTCATTGAATGGAAAATTGACTGATAATTGGCGGTCGATAACAGACAGCCACGGGAAACCGTCTCACTTCTTCTCTCTATCCATCTGAGATCGCGAATGTAAGATAGTTCCGCTCAAAGAAAGAACACACAAAATAGGGATAAATAAAACTGTTTATGTGCGTTGAGTTCGTTTTTTGTGCGTGTTTTCAACCCGTGCAAATTGTTCATAGGCTCAGAACGATTTTGTTTTTCATTGACTATTATTGTTTATTCTGTCTATCATCTTCCTACGCATTGCTGTCGAGGTACTGCTTCGCTCACTCTATCCAAGCAGGAATGTGAGGTAAGCTTTATTTCTCTCACTCCAGATTTCTTTTTTTTTTCTTTTCAATTTCAGAGACTAAAGCGTGGTTTAGATTCGGCAAGAAGTGTATGTGAATTAGTGAGGTGCGCTCAGCGCCCAAAAGCAGGACAGTGTGAGAGAGACGGAATGAATTTTATCATTCGTCTGTCTCGCTCACCCCGTCGCCATTTTCTTCCTTTCTTGTTCGTCCTTCCTCGTTCATCGACCTGATTCTGTTCCCAGTACACGTCTGCGTCGATCATACCATTTTGCGCTTTTCTGCACATGGTCGTGCCATTTCTGGGTTCCAAACAATGTGTAAGGTAAGTATGTTGGAAGAGAAATACGGATAGATGCGATGTTGACAGTATTTTCTTTGTTCTTCTGTCCATCTGTGCATTTTCGACCGCAAGGGAAAGGGGGCGGGGCCAGAGAATGTTTTCTTTTCTTTTTCTCTTCTTTTTTTATTTTTACGGTGTGAAACTCGCGGTCGGGTGAGTCGTTTCTCTGGCGAACTGAGTCCGTTGCTACGGCAAACCCTGCGGTGTTCGCTCATGCCCATGCGATAGTACGAGAATAATGCATCTAGTCAGTACAGAAAAGTACCCGAAAACACGTGGGGTAAAGTAAAAAGATTTAAATAAACAAAAATAAAAAGGACACTTGGACGGACATTTTTGCAACGAGAAGTTCAAAAACAGCAATTTGGCCAGTGAGGGTATTGATCAGTTTGTTGTAAAAACAGTAGGACCTTTAATTTTTCAGGCTGGGCAATGTGCATGTGTGCTGATTTGTCTCACCTCAAGAAAAATGCATTTCCCGCCTCCTCCTTTCCCCTGTTTGAAGTATCTATGTTCGAGAGTTTCAACCACAATATTAGATACTTCCAGTTAATCTTCATTCAGTGGCTGCAAGAAATAATATAAGGAAAGGAAGTTACAAAAACACATTGTGAATATTTTGGGACACATTTTGGTTCATTCATGAAAACAGTTATTCTTTTTTCTGATTTGTGTGTGTGTGTGTGTGTGTGTGTGTGTGTGTGTGTGAGCTTAAGAGCAGCAAATGTCATTATTTAGAAAGCCGTGAGAAAATAAATTAGGTGCTCTATTTAAGTGCACACAGAAAAGCCCTGTCCACCTGCATCCTCATTCCCCCCCCCCCCCCCCCCCCCCCCCCCTCCACTGCCCCTTTTCGTTCTTGTGCTCTTTTTCTACAGCACTGTCTTAGATTTTAATGGGCTCAGTGGTGATATTTGATAACAGATCCAATTGCACTTTGCTCACACACGTAAAAGACTCCAAGACAAGTTCACTATGGCATAGTATATGGGAAGAACAAAAGTAAAATCACTTTCATGGATCACATTTGTAGTCGGATAAAAATAATAAAAATTAAAAAAAAAACGTGATGTGCCTGGAAAAATCATGCATATATGGTTAAACAATTCCATAACATGAGATCAAGATATTTCGTAGAAAAGAGATGACTGAACAAAATGGGTGGAAAATTGATTGTTTCTTGTACTCAGTCAGGTCTACATGTCTGTATTTAAACTCAGAGGTTATACTGTGCTGACCATTAACCTACATTAAACAAAATTTAATGTTAACTTAAATGTGGGCTGTCAACCAATGCAATGAGGTTCGCATGCTGTTTCACAAGTGTTCATAGCATCATACTTAGGCTACACATTCTTGACAGGGAGAGCAGCTGGCAGTTTGCACCGTGAGGGTTTCACATCAAATACAAATGGGGGTAAATCATGTACTTGGATCAAAGATCATGTACATGAAATAAGTGAATTATACGATCATAAAAAGAAAATTGTAGAACATAAAGGTGCAGTGGTGCAGAACAAATGGTCTGATGAATTCAGCTGAAGAAGTGAAAAGGCTGACCATGCATGTTGGCAAGTGTGCTTTCCCTTTACACATCTTTGTTCATCAGTCAACTAAATCTGCAAAACTTTAAGATTAAATCTGTTGGAAGCAGACTCTGTCAAAATTCAGATTTTTTTCAGCTACAACAACCAGAGTTGTCACCTGAAGACTGGCAAAATCACATGTAGAAAAAAAACAACAACCAGGTTTAGGGAGGGAAGGTATGAGCCCCTTTGTCTCACCCACCCCAATTTCACTTGGAGGTATAAAATTCCTTCCATTTTTAATGCTGTGAAAACCTGGCAGGGCAAGACAAGCAACAATTTTAGTTTTTATCCTCCCTATGTTGACTGCCAATGCCATACTCCCTTTTCCTGAGAACTTCTTGGTGTACTTTCTTGGTACATTGGTATCCTGTGAACCACCGAACACCGACTCACAGGAGCTTGTACAGCGTTGTCAGTCTTTTGCATGCCTATATTAAGTCATAAAATGCATGAAGGGGCTGTGGAACTAACAGGCCCTTCAGGAAGACTTTGGAACCGGGAAGAATCTTCACTCTTAAAACTAGTCCTGTGCCATCACCGTTGGAACCTCAGGTCAGGTGTGCCATCAGGAATGGAGTCTGATGTGCTGTCATTACCCTGAAACGCTTGCTTCAGTATTTGATTTTGTGTTTTGATTCCTTTGTCAGTTTTTGATGTGGACAGGGTTTTTTTTAATTCCTTTGTCAGTTTTTGATGTGGACAGGGTTTTTTTTTAATTCCTTTGTCAGTTTTTGATGTGGACAGGTTTCATTCTTGTTTAGTTAAAAAAAACAAACCAAACAAGGACAACTCTAGTACCCGATTTGAGGGGAAAAAATGCTCAGTCATAAACTAGTATAGAACAGAAGCTGTAGCTGTAAACTGTTTTGAGCATACATGTACAGGCCTAGAGTTCAGTATTGCTTTTCCTTGTGGAAGGAGTGGGGGTAGGAGGAGGAGCAGAGGGGGAGGGGGGAGGGGAGGCAAGTTGATGTGGACTTTGAATTCATTTTAGCTCCGCTATTCTTTTTCTTTTCTTTTTTTTCTTTTTCCACCTGCTTGTTCTTCTGCTTCTCCTTCTTCATTGTGTGACTCCAGATATGACATGATTCCTGTGCTTTTTTTTTTTTCTTGCTGTCCCATCTTCTGTGCCACCTCAGTGGCCTTGTACCCATGCTGCTCATTCCGACACCCCCCCTCCCCACCCCCCCTCACCCCACCCCCATCTGTGGCAACAGCCCGGGTTCGGCCTGCTGTAGCCTCGGCACCAGCAATCCACAGGGAGCAGTCAGAGTCAAGTCCTCAAAGAGGCAACCCACTGGAGGAGACACTGAACTGCGACGGAGTCACCTCGGTAGTGTGTTCAGTGGTACCTGCTCTGATCCAACATATGTAGGACATCACCTAATAAGCCCCCTACTGATGACAGTGATTACTTCATCGCAGAGCCAGCATGAGTGAGCTCTCCCTCCAGAAGTCACCACCACATCCATCCAATGACAGCCCCCCTTGAACTTGCCGATACCGGTGACCCTGACAGAACCAAGCCCAAGGCCATAGGCACGGAGAGGACATCGCAACTGTGGTCACCATAAGAGCAGGGCATGAAGGGCCTCAGAATTTAATTTTGAGACTTTAAGTGCTGATCAGTGAAAATGAGGATCATTAAGATGATGCTATGGATTTCCATTTTGGTCCGACACTGCATGACAGGGCTGTACTCAGCGCTTACTTTCATGATATATCCTGGCGTCAACCAGGCCGGAGAAAACGGACACCTGCAGTGCTGGTTAGGAAATTTGAGCTACACTCTCAGAGGCGCTTCCATTAAGTGGATGAAACTCGACTGTGTGGTCCCAGTCTTCCCAGCTGAGCCCATAGCAAACTCAACTCTGGGTAGGAGCTGGTCAGGGCAGAAAAATCCCACAAGGCTCTGATGGGAATTGACTCCACGACCTCGCAGCCGGGAATCCACGACGCAAACCACTTTGCCACGGCAGGTGGTCATCATTGTCTATATACTTTCTCCTACTTTTCCCATGTTTTCACACTTTATTAACCCCCCCTCCCTTTTTTTACTTTTACGCTTTTTCATACAATTTTCTACTTTTCGCACCCTTTTCATACCTTTTCTATCATTTTCTATGTTTTCTTACACATAATTCCAGACTGCCTTTTCTGACTTGTTCATCCTACCTTTTCCAATATTGCCTGCCTTTTCCCACTTTTCCCAACCTTTCCCAACTGTACAACATCTTCCTACATTTCTCTTTTCACTTTCTGCCCCTCCCAACCCCCCCCCCCCCCCCCCCCCTACATTTTCCTACATGTCTACCATTTAGATACCCCCCCCCCCCCTCCCTCCCACCTTTGAAATTTCTCACCTTGACCTAAGTTCCTACTTTCCCTATCTTTCCCAACTTTTTCCATACTTTTCAGACTTTCCATTCCTTTTCCTACTTTTGCCAGTTTTCCTACTGTACAACATTTTCCTTACATTTCTCTTCACTTTCTGCCCCACCCCCTTCGATTTTCCTACATGTCTATACCATTTATTTAACACCCCCCCCCCCTCCTCCCCCTCCCTCCCACCTTTGAATTTTCCTGTTTTCCCTTAACCTAAGTTCCTCCTTTTCCTGATCTTTCCCGACTTTTTCCAGACTTTTCCAACCTTTCCACACCTTTCCCTTCTTTTTCACAGACTGTCAGGCTTTCCTCAACCTTATCGACTTTTTCCCCTGACATTTTCCTCTTTTTTTCTCTTCCAGGGTCTGTCTGTTCCGAACTGTTCCTGCTTTTCCCAATCTTTCCTTACTTTCCCAGCTGTGGCCTTCTTTTCCCAAACCTTCATCTTTCTTCACCTTTTCCTGCTTTTTCCTGTGTTTTCCTGCCTTTTTTTTTTTTTTTTTTAAACTTCCCCCTACATTTTCCTCTCATTCACTGCCTTTTCCTCTGTTTGCTTATATGTGACCACTTTCCTTATTATCTTCCTGTTTTCCAAATGTTTTACTACCTGTGTCTATCTGTACTTACTTTTCTTATCTTTCGCACATTTCCCTACCATTTGCGCAATTTTCACACCTTTTCTCATTTTCCTTTTTGTTTCATTTCTTACTTTTTCCGTTTGTTCAAATATTTTCCTACATTTTCCTGTCTTTTGTCATAATGTATTTGTCTTCCTCTTTCCTACATCTTTTCCTTTATTTCTTTCCCTTTTCCTACTTTGCCCCACCTTTTCCTACTTTGCCCCACCTTTTCCTACTTTGCCCAACCTTTTCCTACTTTGCCCCACCTTTTCCTACTTTGCCCCACCTTTTCCTACTTTGCCCACCTTTTCCTACTTTGCCCCACCTTTTCCTACTTTGCCCAACCTTTTCCTACTTTGCCCCACCTTTTCCTACTTTGCCACCTCTCTTTTCCTACTTGGCCTCTCCTTTTCCTACTTGCCTCTCCTTTTCCTACTTTGCCCACCTTTTCCAACTTTGCCCCACCTTTTCCTACTTTGCCCCACCTTTTCCTACTTTGCCATCCTTTTCCTACTTGGCCATCATTTTCTACTTTGCCCCACCTTTTCCTACTTTGCCCCACCTTTTCCTACTTTGCCCCACCTTTTCCTACTTTGCCCACCTTTTCCTACTTTGCCCATTCTTTTCCTACTTGCCTCTCATTTTCTACTTTGCCCCACCTTTTCCTACTTTGCCACCTTTTCCTACTTTGCCCCACCTTTTCCTACTTTGGTCCTCCTTTTCTACTTTGCCCCACCTTTTCCTACTTTGCCCCACCTTTTCCTACTTTGCCCCACCTTTTCCTACTTGGTCTCTCCTTTTCCTACTTTGCCCCACCTTACCTACTTTGCCCACCTTTTCCTACTTTGCCCTGCCTTTTCCTACTTTGCCCCACCTTTTCCTACTTTGCCCCACCTTCTCCTACTTTGCCCACCTTTTCCTACTTTGACCCACCTTTTCCTACTTGGCCCCACCTTTTCCTACTTTGCCCCACCTTTTCCTACTTTTTTGCCATCCTTTTTCCTACTTTGCCCCACCTTTTCCTACTTTGCCCCACCTTTTCCTACTTTGCCCTGCCTTTTCCTACTTTGCCTCCTTTTCCTACTTTGCCCCACCTTTTCCTACTTTGCCATCCTTTTCCTACTTGGCCCCACCTTTTCCTACTTGGCCTCTCCTTTTCCTACTTTGCCGCACCTTTTCCTACTTTGCCCCACCTTTTCCTACTTTGCCCCACCTTTTCCAACTTTGCCCCCCTTTTCCTACTTTGCCCCACCTTTTCCTACTTTGCCCCACCTTTTCCTACTTTGCCCCACCTTTTCCTACTTTGCCGCACCTTTTCCTACCTTGCCACCTTTTCCTACTTTGCCCCACCTTTTCCTACTTTGCCCCATCTTTTCCTACCTTGCCCCACCTTTTCCTACTTTGCCATCCTTTTCCTACTTGGCCCCTCATTTTCCTTACTTTGCCCCACCTTTTCCTACTTTGCCCCCCTTTTCCTACTTTGCCCACCTTTTCCTACTTTGCCCCACCTTTTCCTACTTGGTCCTCCATTTTCTTACTTTGCCCCACCTTTTCCTACTTTGCCCCACCTTTTCCCCTACTTTGCCCCACCTTTTCCTACTTGTCTCTGCCTTTTCTTACTTTGCCCACCTTCACCTACTTTGCCCCACCTTTTCCTACTTTGCCCTGCCTTTTCCTACTTTGCCCCACCTTTTCCTACTTTGCCCCACCTTCTCCTACTTTGCCCCACCTTTTCCTACTTTGCCATCCTTTTCCTACTTGGCCCCCTTTTCCTACTTTGCCCCACCTTTTTCCTACTTTGCCATCCTTTTCCTACTTTGCCCCACCTTTTCCTACTTTGCCCCACCTTTTCCTACTTTGCCCTGCCTTTTCCTACTTTGTTTCCCTGCCTTTTCCTACTTTGCCCCACCTTTTCCTACTTTGCCATCCTTTTCCTACTTGGCCCACCTTTTCCTACTTGGCCCTCCTTTTCCTACTTTGCCCCACCTTTTCCTACTTTGCCCCACCTTTCCTACTTTGCCCCACCTTTTCCAACTTTGCCCCGCCTTTTCCTACTTTGCCCCCCTACTTTTCCTACTTTGCCCCACCTTTTCCTACTTTGCCCCACCTTTTCCTACTTTGCCGCACTTTTCCTACTTGCCCATCCTTTTCCTACTTTGCCCCACCTTTTCCTACTTTGCCCCATCTTTTCCTACCTTGCCCCACCTTTTCCTACTTTGCCGCACCTTTTCCTACTTTTTGCTGTCTTACGATGATAAAAGGTTGAGAGTACAAAGGAAAGCTGAGATCACAGGAAAAGATGTAAGGTTGTTAGCCTCAAATGTATGTACCATATTTATCTACAGTGACCAGTTTACTCTGTAAATGAATTTAATAATCCCCTTTCCCCTCCCATGCCCCCAGCCCACCACACTCTGAAAAAAAACCCAAAAGAAAAGAATACTGTGTGTGTCTGTCATAGAGGACCTGGGAGGGAAAAGGAGATTGAAGGAGGGGTCGTGGCAGACGAAGAACATGGGTACAAAATGTGTCTGGCCGCTCTCACCGAGGAAGATTTTGGAACATGAAGATTTTTTTTTTCCTCACCAAAATGAATTGCAGACACCAGAAAGAGCCAGCACCCCTTTGACATAGAGAAAAAGTGTGTCCTGTGTGCCCAGCGAGGTGACATGTGTTCCACTGTCCAGTTTCTATTGAAGATGCAGGTGGTGTGTAACACAGACAAGACAGGAGACAAGTGTTGAATGGGGTAGAAGGGAGGAGACAGCATCTCTTACTTTTCTTTTGTTTTTTTTTTTTTTGTAAGTGTATGTGAGACGCAAAGGAAACTTGCTTGTAGGGTAGCAAGAAAATGTGTAAAAAATGACTTCCTCGTGTGTCTGTGTGTCCAGTGTGCAAGAGACAAGCTGTTGCGGACTTTATCATGTGCACAAGGCACATGCGCGGGTGCACAGATAAACTTTCACATGCGTACACACACATACATATACAGCCCCAAAAAGGCCCTTAGCGATCGGCTGGGCTATAAGCAACATTACCTTACACATACATATGCGCATGCACACACACGCGCACACACACACACACACACACACACACACACATGCGCATGCATGAACGCACGCTCGCATACAAAATGCGCACGCGCGCACGCACACGCGCACACACACACACACACACACACACACACATACAAGTGTGCACGCACACAAACTCAAAAAAAAAAGGGAAATCACATATATATATATCCATACACACACACACACACACACACACACACACACACACATGCTCATGCACTTTTACACACTCACACACACACACCACACACACACACACACACACACACACACACACACGCACGCACACCACACACACACACAAACACACA
>CM065722.1:56586430-56591430 GCA_033310375.1 Conus canariensis | reverse complement strand
TCTCTCTCTCTCTCTCTCTCTCTCTCTCTCCTCTCTCTCTCTCTCTCTTTTCTCGCGCGCGCGCGCTCTCCACATCCCCCGCCCCGCTTAGCCCCCTCATCGTAGACAGTGAATTATGCGTGTGTTCCCCTCCTTACGCACGCACACGCATTAGTTTTACCGTGCGAGGTACACACACACACACACACACACACACACACAGAGAAAGAGAGAGAGAGAGAGACTTTTCCCATTTTGTTGGTCGCTTACTGGCACATTTGTGGCCACTCATCAGAAGAAGGAAGATTCAAAGCAACCTCTGGTCCATACAGGAGTTTGAGGCCTAGTCAGCCTGAAATACAACTAAAATCTATGTTGTCTGCATGGAGCCACGTAGCAATGATGTTGTTCGTATCTCGATGACCACATGGAAAAACGAGGTGTGGCGTGGAGAAATGGAGTGGCAAACCATGTTTTGATGAACGATATGTATTTTGAGAACATTCCAGACGTTCCTGTCTAGTCGTATACTTCAAATAGTATTGGCGGCCTTGCCGTGGTTGTTGAGGAGACGTTTTCTGTACATGTGAGATTATTGGATCTCCTCCACACGGTTGGTTAAGTTGTTGATGTTTGAGCCCAGCCGATAAGGACTTGAGCAAGATGAGGATATGATACCATCCATCTCTCTCTCTCTCTCTCTCTCTCTCTCTCTCTCTCTCTCTCTCTCTCTCTCTGTCTCTCTCTCTCTCTGTCTCTCTCTTGTCTGTCTGTCCTCTCTGTTTCTCTCTCTCTCTCTCTCTCTCTCTCTCTCTCTCTCTCTCTCTCTCTGTCTCTGTGTCTCTCTCTTCCCTCCACCCCGTACCTGCCTGTCACCCCCTGCCCACCCCACTTTCCTCCTTCAATGATTTGAAATTAGACTAATTACCCACCACCACCACCACCCCTTTCCTGCCCCAACCGACCCTTTTTCCCTCTTCCTTTTTAGGTCTTTTTTTTTTTTTTTTTTTTTCAACCCGGCTTGTTCCGCCGTCCTTCACTCCCTCCCTTCCCCGCCCCCCGATGTCCTGAGGAAGGGTCTAGGACCGAAACCATCGGCGAACTCTGCCACGCTACCCGCTGTCCAATACGCCACCCCTGTCTCCAACAGTCTACCCTCTTCAAGGTACCCTTTGCCTTTCACTATTTGGTGTTAGAGCCTGGTGTCTGCGTGGCATTGCACAAAGAGGTCAGCGAGAACTGGATTTGTGAAGACTCAGACCGTTCCAAATCATGCACTAGCACGTTGGTACTGACCTGTTAATCGTGCAGATCTCAACATGAGAGGCCTCCAGCTTTTGCCTTTTCTTTTAGTGATAAGGCTGTTCAAAGTGAAATTACCACGCCCGTTTTGATCGTAATAATGAGGACAATTTCTATAGCGCCCATCCTAACAACGTAGGCTACAGGGCGCTTTACAGGTTTTAGCAATTTAACGTCTAGAAAATATAAGGAGGACACACGCACGCACGCACGCACGCACACACAAAATTCTGGGTTCACGAGTCATAAACACACACACACACACACACACACACACACACACACACACACACACACACACACACAACACACAGAACGCACGCACACGCGCGCGCGCGCACACCACACACACACAACACACACACACACACACACACACACACACACACTCTGGAACATAATGTTGCATACATAAACACTATATAATAATACGGTGAACAGCTCATTTGTACAGGAGCAAAGTGTGCAAGTGACAGGCAGTAATTTAGTAATATTTCAGGTGGTGTCCTGCAACTGGCGTTTGAACAGATACGTGTTCAGTGCAGACTTGAAAGTGGGGAAGGAGGGGGCATGACGTAGATGGAAAGGTAGTGAATTCCAGAGTATTGCCGCAGAAAATGAGGATGCGAACCGTGCTGCTTTCGGTTATATGAGGGAATTCGAAAAATTCGGTCATTAGAGGAAGAACGGTTGGGACGTGTAGGAACATATATTTCGAAGCGATCAGAGAAAATACTGGGTTTGATGGGAGATCCCCCAACCGCAAGGTTACGGTTGCCCACGCCTTGGCAGAGAATAATGATCTTCATTTCCAAGGGTAAGAGAGAGAAAAGTATTGCATTTGTTCTCGAACAAGTATCGCATTTGGTCTCACCCGGCCCTTGCCCTAGAAATGGGCCAGCGAGGTAAAACTACAAATATATGATAAACAGATCCCACAATATGTCCACAGATCATGAGCTGGATTGTATCCCACAGTTCATGATAAGGCATTATCTCTGGATTGTATCCCACAGATCATGTTAAGGCATTATCTCTGGATTGTATCCCACAGATCATGATAAGGCATTATCTCTGGATTGTATCCCACAGATCATGATAAAGCATTATCTCTGGATTGTATCCCACAGATCATGATAGGGCATTATCTGTGGATTGTGTTTCATTGCCAGCGTTACGTGTGATGAACTCAAAGAAGAATATCGGCAGTGTTGAATGTTATTTTATCAAATAACCGCATCAGGGATAACGATTTATATTTCTTACCACATTCTCGTGTACGCATACCCTATCGCAGAATGTTTTGTTTAGCAGTCATACGAGAAGAAGCCTCGCCTGCGCTAAGATAAAGTGACGGACAGCCAGGCAGGCAGACAGAGAAGAGAGAGAGAGAGAGGGGGGGGGGGGGGGGGGGGGGGGGGGGGGGGGGGATCTTTGTCTGCGTCTCTCCATAGACATGATCGATGTATGAGGGCGAAAGACAGGCGGGCAGAGATAGAGGGTGAGGGGGAGGCTCAACAGGTTGGTTGGGAGATGGGGGTCGGGTGGGGGGGGGGGGGGGGGGGGGGGGGGGAGGGGAGGTAAAGAGGAAGAACTGTGTACGTTGACGGCAGAGGTGGATAGATCAAGTCCGCGATCTGAAGGCGGGAGGAAGTTCACCATCCTCATCGTCTTTCCATCCTCATCGTATTGTCTTTCCATCCTCATCGTATTGTCTTTCCATCCTCATCGTATTGTCTTTCCATCCTCATCGTATTGTCTTGCCATCCTCATCGTACCATCCTCATCGTATTGTCTTTCCATTCTCATTGTTTCTGCTTTCTCCCCGCCCCGGTCTTGCATCATTGTCTTTCAGCCTTTTGGGGCTTGTCAAATCTTCGCCGTGGTCTTGTGTTGTCTGTCCCTTCGCCGTGGTCTTGTGTTGTCTGTCTCTTCGCCGTGGTCTTGTGTTGTCTGTCTCTTCGCCGTGGTCTTGTGTTGTCTGTCTCTTCGCCGTGGTCTTGTGTTGTCTGTCTCTTCGCCGTGGTCTTGTGTTGTCTCTCTTCGCCGTGGTCTTGTGTTGTCTGTCTCTTCGCCGTGGTCTTGTGTTGTCTCTCTTCGCCATGGTCTTGTGTTGTCTGTCTCTTCGCCGTGGTCTTGTGTTGTTTGTCTCTTCGCCGTGGTCTTGTGTTGTCTGTCTCTTCGCTGTGGTCTTGAGTTGTCTCTCTTCGTCGTGGTCTTGTGTTGTCTCTTTTCGCCATGGTCTTGTGTTGTCTGTCTCTTCGCCGTGGTCTTGTAATGTCTGTCTCTTCGCTGTGGCCTTGTCTCTCTTCGCCGTGGTCTTGTGTTGTCTGTCTCTTCGCCGTGGTCTTGTGTTGTCTCTCTTCGCCGTGGTCTTGTGTTGTCTCTCTTCGCCGTGGTCTTGTGTTGTCTCTCTTCGCCGTGGTCTTGTGTTGTCTCTCTTCGCCGCGTGTAGGATGGTCTTCCTCTCCATCCTGGTCGTGTGTTATCTTTCCATTGTGTTGTCTTTCCTGTCATTTTGATCTTATTTTGTCTTTCTCTCCACTCTGTGTGTGTGTGTAGTGTCTTTCCTCTGTCCAGGCCTTGGGATTGTCTTTCTCTCCATTTCGGTATTGTCTTTTTACCATCCCGGTCTTCATCTTTCTCCCCATCCTAGTCTTGTATTGTCTTTCTCTTCACCTTGCCTTTTACTGTCTTTCTCCTCCCTGGGTTGGTTTTGTTTTTCTCTATGCCCACATTGTTTATTGCCCTTCCCCCCATCCAGTCTTGTATTGTATTTCTTCTTTCCTTTTTTTCATGCTGGTCTTGTCTTTCTCTATAACCTCATTGTTTGATCTTTTCCCCTATTCTTGTTTGATGTTATTTTTATGTTCACCCTGATCTTGTATCATCTTTCTCCTTCGTGGTCTGGGTTTTTTTTTTTTTTTTTTTTTTTTTTTTTTTTTTTAGTGTGTACTTGTGTGAGTGTGTGTGCACAAACGAGTCAGGATGTGTGTGTGTGTGCGCGCGCGCGCAAACGAGTCAGTGTATGGATGCATCTGCTGAAACAGATGGCTCCCTCACAGAACGTGCTTGTGAGTGACGAGCTAACTGCTCTCGGAAGCAACATGCAGCATCTGGCGAAGCGAAACAGCAGTGTGGAGAGTGTCCACAACTCCTGAAGGGGAAACCAGATGCACGCTGAAGAAGGCATCCGGTCACAGTCCAGGCGACGACCAGATGGTGTCCTTATTAGACATGCCAGACGACCTTTTCCGTCTAGGGATCGACAGCTGGACTTTCCGGCCCTGGGTTTTTCAGCAGTATGTATCATGCCACGATCTTGTTGGAGGCTGTCGTTACATTACTGCCGTCCAGTCAGACAGGTCTAGTCAGTGGGCTTGTGAATTAACATTCGTATTTCCTGATGTGCGCGGCTTCATAATAGTCTCAAATATCAAGCATTTATTGACTATATTCAGCAATCTGGCGTCCTTCTCTTTATTGAAATAAAACCTGATAAAGAACACCATCAGTGCATTCAAGACGTTCTCAAGGAAAGGGGTATCAGCTACTGTTTCATACCAAAATGTTAATCTCACCAGTGTTCTTGGGAATTGTATTTGCTGTTGGATAATCCTTTGCTGACGACGTGCAGGTGTTTCCTGTGGTGAGGATAACAACACTGTCTGGTTTCTTATGAAAAGAATGTATTATTATGTTCCCCCCCCCCCCCCCCC